>OZ030013.1:62632688-63202688 GCA_964023405.1 Apodemus agrarius | reverse complement strand
AAATGAGCTGGTGAAGGCTCTGGGTCATGTGGCACCTGCCCTATCCAGTGCACAGGAAGAAGAGGGGCTTCCCGAAAAGCAGCAGCTCCCAATCAAAAAAAGAGCTTAATCAGAGCTAACATTTTTATTTTCATCTTCCTCACCTCGCTCCCCTGAGGCGGGGGCTCTCACTGAGCCAGTAAGCTCCGCCATCCTCCCTCCTCTGCCCACCACAGCGCCCAGGTTACAGAGAAGCGGACATGCCTGGCTTTTTAAATGGGTCCTGTGGGTTTGAACGCAGGTCCTTGAGCTTGTACAGTAAGCACGTTTACATGTTGAGCCATCTCCCTAGCTCTGATGTCCTCTTTTGTAAGGCAAAATAACATTTAGTTTTATGTTTAAGTTACATTTGTCTGTGAGTTCATCCCTGGGTGGACTTCTGGGTCGCTTGGGACCAGTGTTTAACCATGGAAGAGCCCTAGACAAAGCCTCCCTGTCCGTGGTTTGGTTTTTTTTTTTTTCCAAGAAAGTTCCATCCGTTGAGTGTTCTGCCTTTCGAAGGTCCTAACTTAAGAGGGCCCCTGGATCTAGCTGTCATTGACAGGCCTCAGAACTCATCCCCCACCCACCGCCACCGCCACCACCGCCACCGCCACCACCGCCACCACCACACATACAAACTTCGAGATGCAAAACCCAGGCAACAGGATCTATTTCCTGGTCAACCGGCTCTGCTTCCTGATCCACAGCTCCTGCCCAGCCTGAGTTCCAGCCACCAAAACAAACTTAACATGGTCAATTCCCTTTCCACGCCTGAAACCTCAGGATTCTGTTCTTGCTTTGAAGTAAGCGACTGAAGACATAAGAAACAAAACAAAACAAAACAAACAAACAAAAAAAACCCTTAAGACACAACCCAAAACAATCACTTTTAAATCTGTAGCATATTTTATTTTTAAAACATATGGAGACAACCTAAATAAAATAGCACATACACTGTGCCTGGAGTGCTTTTTTTTTTCCTGTTTTTTTGAGACAGAGTTTCTCTGTGTTGTCCTGGCTGTCCTGGAACTCACTCTGTAGACCAGGCTGGCCTCGAACTCAGAAATCCAAAATCTGCCTGCCTCTGCCTCCCAAGTGCTGGGATTACAGGCATGCGCCACCACTGCCCGGCTCATGGAGTGCTTTTTTTTTTTTTTTTAATATATTTTAAACCTGTGTAGGACAAGTGAGACCAAAAAGAACAGTCCTGGAACAGGATTGAGGGGGAGAGGTGTCCACATCACAAAAATCCCACCTTAAGACCAAAATCTTACCTTGAAACTATCAGGAGTAAGGTTCCCCCACACACACTATTCTCGGCCTGCTTGCCACAGGGTGCGGAGCTCCACGACCCCTGACCCCTAACCCCTGACCCCTGACCCCTACCTCTGTCTTTTTTGAGCCACACAGCCTCTTGGCCACATTACAGACTTAAACACCTGGAATTCCTCTTCATGCAAATAAAGCATTTCTATCACCTCAGCCCCAATAATGTGCACTCTCCCGCCCATTCCCCAAGATTATATAGCCCTGAATAAAACATAGTCTAACAGCCACACTCATCCCCACGCCCACACACCCCAACCTCGCCCCCCACCCCACGGCACTCACTGGGTCCTGACCAAGATCCTGCCAACCCGTGCCTGCAAACCTGAACCAGAATTGTCAGGCACTGAGAGCTCAGAGTCCAGTGCTGATGGCTGAAGACTCCCAGTGCGAGAGTGAGGCGTGTGACCACAGTCTACACCCTAAACCTTGGCGTGTAAACATCTCAGCAGCCTCCCTCTGCCTCCCTGTGGCTTCTTCCTTGCAGAATCCAGAGTCCTGGTCCCTACAGACTCTTCACAGAGGAGAGGATGGTGGTTCACAACCAAAGGTTAAATCTGTTACACTGGTCTTCATAGTGTCACCTGTGTTGAAGAACTGGATTGTTCTCTGGGCCATGCGTGACCTGGGTTGCTACTCAGTTACCCAGATCCACTCCAGGAAAGCTGTGACCGTTGGCAGCCGCCAGGGGGCTCTTCCTATTAACCCAGCTCCTGCAGGAGCCCAGACAGCACAGTTTACCGATTTGTGATTGGTGCTGGCCTTTACGATCTGTTTTTTTACTCTATGTGTATATGTGAATGCTTTTTTTTACTCTATATGTATATGTGAATGCCTGTGTGTGTGTATGTGTTTCACATGTGTGCCTGATGTCTAGGGAGGTCAGAAGATGGGTGTCTGATCCCCTGGAACTGGAGTTGCAGACAGTTGTGAGCTATCTTGTGGGTGCTGGGACCTGAACCAAGGTCTTCTGCAAAAGCAGCAAGTGGTTTTAAACTGCTGAGCCATTTCTCCAGCCTACAACTTTGTTGTTATTTATTACCCTTATATGAATGTGGGTATAAACACATCATGAACTGAAATCTCATATAGCACAATAAAGACTGTTATGCTAGATAGTACAATTATTACCATGACAGGCTATGCTAAACCCAAAGAAAAGTACATAAAACCAATTCCCAATATTAACACCTGTAAATTTTTGTTTGTTTGTTTGTTTGGTTGGTTGGTTGGTTTGTTGGGTTTTGTTTGTTTGTTTTCAGAGACAGGGTTTCTCTGTGTAACCATGACACAGTTGTCCTGGAACTCTGTAGACCAGGCTGGCTTCGAACTCACAAGAGAACCACCTGCCTCTGCCTTCCAAGTGCTGGGATTAAAGGTGTGAGCCACCACGCCTGGCTGCACCAATAACTTTCAGCGAGCATTAATATTTTTACCACACAGGCTTCAGATACCTTAAGAGAAAAGGCAACTCATTACAGATACAGCATACATCTTCGTCAATGTCTCTATTCTAACACAGACAGGTGAGCCTGACACCTGGAGCATGTTTTCATCATTTACAGTCATGTTGTGAGCTATTTCTGAGCATATACTTATAAACAGACAGCTACACATGCTCAAATAAACTTAGGATTGCATTGGAACGTTACAGGGACCCATGCAGTTCCTGAATACTCCAGCAGATGGCACTAGAGTCTCAATCAGGGAGGCTTTTTTTTTTTTTTTTTTTTTTTTTTTTTTTTTTAAAGCATTTAGCCGTGCTGTGCTGTGCAGATGAAGACAACTACTAGCCAAACAGAAGAAGGGCTTCAGTTTTCCGTTTTGGAAACAATAACACCTGGAATAATTTCTTCCAACTCTTGCCCTAGGCTGAAGGCTGCAGTGGGCAAGGACACCAGCAGAGGTGTGGGACTTCCATGCTGCCACTTGAAGCTGCTCAAGTCACCTATGTGTGAATTGGAGGCCCTTCTCCGAGGACAGGTGGTACCTCTGACTTCTGTCACGTGATTGTGGCTCCCTCCCGACTAGTGTGAGCAGAAAAGCAGGAGCTGTTTCTGAAGGTCTCCAGTTTGGAATCTACAGCCTGCCGTCTTGATGTGCAGGGAAGGGATAGAATCACACAGCAGAGCCATGAGCACCACCCCCTTGGGTACACACAGATTTAGCTGTTATTAAAGGAGGGAGGCGAGTAAGGAGGCCTTAGGCAAAGACTCTGAGTCAGAGAGCATAGATACTGGAAACTTCCCAGAGCTGTGAGGACCGTGACCAAGTTTGGCTTCTTCTGAAGATTACCTCTGGCCCCCAAATTCACGGCAGCCAGGACACAGGCATCCACTCCTAACTCTACCCAAGAAAATAGCTAACAGACACAGTAAAATTGAGGAAATTGAGCAGACTAGGGAAGGAAGGGCTCACACCCTGATGAGCCCTCAGGGCTTCTGGTGACCATATCCCGGGTCCTGGTGTCTGGGCTTGAGGAAGGGGTATGGACCCACAAGCAGATCCTGGGGTTCCTGGAGACCTCGGGTTCCCAACAGCTACCCAAGAGGCTTAGAGACCAGCCACCCTGCACCACCTCCTCTCCTGGCCCCTCCCTGACCTGCCCTCTCTCTGGCCTCTGGGCCTGAGAAGGCCTAGAAAGGCCGTGGGAGTTTGGCTACCATTATCTGGCCCTTATCAACACTAAGTTCAGGCTGACACGGAGCCCTCTTAGTTCAATGACGAGGGGCCCGCCCGAGGTCATGCCTGACTCCAGAGAGCCTGGCCCTATCTCAGCGACCTACGGAAGCCTTGGCGTGAGCTCATGCTTTCTGACGACAGAGAGGGACCCTGCCCTATCACTGCCCAGACACCCACCCCCACAGCGTCTGGCATGAGCCTGGTGAGGCTCCACCATTCTTCACTGAAATAGCAACACTGATAACTGCAGCAGACAGAAGCGCGTTGACGAATCTCCATTCAGAAAAGCACTTCTCCCTCCTCCCTCCGCCTCGGTGCGGTCTTCCCGGGACGGACACCACCACACAGGCGGCAGAGTCTGTCCTGACATAGCAACATGAAGACGGTGTGTGTGTCCATAGCCCTGCAGAACCCAGGTTAAAGCATACTTTCTCTCAGGCAGAAAAATGCCTTCGATGCCAAGCCCCATGCACCAACGTCGCTACTGAAAGGATCTTGCCTGGATTGGTGACCTGAACAGTTCGTGGAGGACGCTGGGAAGAGCCTTTGTATAAGCACCCGGCACCAAAAACAAGTGTAAATCTCTTCTTGTGGCAATTCCATCTCTTTGGGTACAAAGTTATCTTTCCTGTGTCCGGCCCATTCTGCTGGAAAAACTCCTTACTGAAATTATTTCATATCCAAGATGAAACTACTTTCCTTCAAAGAGAATTCTGCCTGCTTATGCCTCTACAGAACCACCTTTAACCCAATTCAAAGTTTAATGCTCCCTGGACTACCCAGGATATGTGACTCCACCCCCAGGAAACTGGCATACGTCTAGTTTAACCTGACTATAGGGATTTAGCTCTCAGGATTCCTGCGCAGTGTGGGGACCTTTTTCTAGTCTGTTTTTGATGGAGTTGGGCTCAGGTTTATTTCTGTCTCCTGTTCTCTGTGAGGCTCTCAGAACAAAATCCAGTTGGCTAAGAACAACAAATACCCTCCAGGCAAAAGTGGCTTCTAGAGTCTACAATACCTTTAGGGACCAGTTAATGGGTTTGTTCCATATTAATAATGACTGTTGTCAAATACTTGAGAGAATGTTCTTGATCTAAAATTTGTTCTCAGGGTCTCCCAACAAGGCGACTGTTGGCAAAGGAGGGGGTCTCTGAAGACTTGACAAGGGAGGGGAGTACTTATGCGCCACCATCGACATTGTCCCTTTGGGGATGATGGAATGCGGCTCAGCTCCCATTTGGCGTTGGAGGAGTGGCTCTCCTGTGCTTCCCATGTGGTTCTCAAATCTTATCTTGTCAAAGCCATCAAGGGACAGTCTGACAACAAGACCAAAATCAGACTCCTATGGTCTAATCACAGAAGTGACATCCCTCTTGTGACAGTTACTAAGTTAACCAGAAGCTAGCTACCACAGGAATTCATGGGGTGGGGAATACCAGACAGCTGGGACCCCCAGAGACCCTCAAAGCTGCTGGCATGGCCATCCTGGATGTCACCCTAGACTTGGACGTGTTCTATGGGACACCTCCTCTCTGCCTAGAAGACACTTCCTCTCAGAGCCTGGATGTAAACGAGTCTTGACTCTCTTGCTCAATCGTTGATTTACCTTCAGCAAAACATTTCCCTGAATCTTTGTATTCTGGCCTTTAAACTAGAATAGCGAGCCATGCCCCGATCCCCCAAAAGGCTCATGCACCCTCACAGCCTTACACAATGCAGTGTTGAAATATTTATAGATTGCTTGGCAAACTCCTAGTTTTTCCAGCCTTCCAGATGTGCCTTGATCATCCCGAGTCTTAATCCCACCTCAGGGTCCTTTTGAACTCTGCACTCTCCAGCCTGCCGCCTGTAGAAGCCAGAAGCCAGAAGGAGGCATCGAATTTCCTTAACCTGGAATTACAGACTGCTGTGAGCCATCAGTGAGTGCAGGGAACTGAACTCTGGAAGAGCAGCCAGTGTTCTTAACTGCTGAGCCATGTGGAGTGGCTGGAATCTCGGGTCAAGGTCTCAGGACCCTCCTCAGCCCCACCTTCCACAAGGGAATGGCAGCGGGCTGGCTCAGGGGGGTCTCCTGTGAGCAACCACAGCTCCTCTGATTAAGGTAGTCATACCTGCTGTGCTCAAAGCACAGCATTCCACAGCAGAGGCACAGCCATGACACTACGGAGGAGTCAGACTAGCACTGACAGAGAGATCCAGCAACAGAGGGTGGCGACAGCCGCCAACCCCATCACCTTTCCCAGCCGCCTGGTAAAGGTGTTTCAAAAGCAGAAGGCTTTAGCCTCTGAGCTCTGAGACGCTCCCAGGAAGTATCTGATCCAAGCCTCCCTTTTACCAAACACAGCATCTGGCACAGAGGGAGGAGGCCTGGCTTGCCTCCAACCACACAGAAGCCACACACATTGTTTTGGGGGAACTGGTTGACACACAGCCCTACGCCACACTGGAGGCGGCTATGCTGACAGGTAAGATACTCGGAGAGAGTGACAGAGCCCGGGCTAAGGACCTACCTGACCCTGTCCCTTCATCTCTGATGGAGATTTCGCCATTTCCTGCCTCCCTCACCAGTAGACCAACTTGGAGTCCTAGTAGGTGGCAAATTTGAAAGTGTGTTTCCTAAAGCATTTTCCAAACTTGGATTGAGTCTCACTACCCGCATCCAGCCCCTCCTTGCCCACTAAAGCAAAGCACACAAAACTGTCCTTGGCTCCCAGAGTCTGTCTGGGAGATGCTGCTCAAATCTAAATCCTGTCCCTCTGTAGACCAGGCTGGCCTCGAACTCAGAAATCCACCTGCCTCTGCCTCCCAAGTGCTGGGATTACAGGCGTGCGCCACCACGCCCAGCTTGCTGCTCAAATCTAAATCCTGTCCCCACATCATCTTGGGGATTGCCCCCTCCTTTATAGAAAAGTGTTCCTTTACTACTGGATGCCTGCTAGGATATACGACATTTCCAGAGAGCCTCTAATTCACATCTTTCTGATCTATCTGTTAAAACAACCCCTGGCCCCCGCTATGCATGTACGCATGCCATCCTGTGCTGGGCAATGGAAATACGGCCTCTGCCACCAAGGGAGGAAAGTCAGCTCACGAGCCAGCCAGAGTTCCCAAGGCAACAAAACTCAAAACAAGAAACTGGGAGGTCTGTGGAAATCAGGTCAGGCTGCCCTACCCACCTCACGGCAGGCCTCCCAGGCAAGGAGACACCTAGGCAGAGTCCCAGATATAACAGGCAGTGAAACGGATGTGGGGAGAAGAGTGGGCCTGAGAGAAGAGCCGCTCATGCAAACAGAGGTGGGGAAGAGTAGAGTTGTGTCGGTAATTGTGACAGAGAAGTGGTTAGTATTGATTATCACTGTGAGAAAACCTGGAATCACCCAGGAAACAAACCTTGGAGGGCCTGTGAGGAAGCTTCCAGACTGGGTTCACTGAGGTGGGACGACTCCCCGCCCCCTAAGGGCAGCAGCACCATTGCATGGTGGGTCGGGATCCCCAGGGCATAAAAAGGCAAAAGCAGTGAGCTGAGCGTTTGCGGTCATCGCTCTCCGCTTCCTGTCTGTGCTAAGCCGCCAACTGCTTTAAGCTCCTACAGCCATTGCCTCCCTCACCACTAAGGGCCAACCTCTTAAATGGTGAGCTGGAATAGACACTTCTCTCTGTCTCTCTCTCCTTCCCTCCTTCCTTCCTTCCGTCTGTCTGTCCTTTCTTTCTACCTCCCTCCTTTCCTCCCTTTCTTCCTTCCTTCCTTCCATCCTTCCTTCCTAAAGCTACTTCCCCAGGAGCTTTGTCCCAGCACTGAGAGCGGACTGATGCAGGCAGGGGCCACAGCAGCACCAGCGCTGGGTTAGACTCAGCGGCAGCAGCACGAGAACCAAGCAGAGAAGCCACGAACCCCTCTGCTCTGCATCAGGTGAGGACCCGTGTGGATTCTCTTAGTGCTTTCTCCAGGACTCCTTTTCAGAGTGGTCTTTCCTCTTATCTCTGTAAATCCCACCTTCCCCTCGGTTGACCCCTGAATCACTTTTTCCTCAGACTTGCACTCACTGCTGTTCTCCAGCTCCACCCCTACAACCAGCTAAGTGACTGCCTGCCTGGACGCAAGGTCTGTGGCCACATCCATACTGGTGCCTCTGGGGAACTCCCAGGCCAATGGCCAGGAAGGCAGCCTTCTGGGAAGACTTGGGTGCGGAAGGAGAAGGCAGATGGAAACAAAGTTAGAAGTGATAAGAGCCTTGGGCTGAAGAGATGGCTCAATGGTTAAGAGCACTGACTGCTCTTCCACAGGTCCTGAGTTCAATTCCCAGCAACCGTGTGGTAGCTCACAACCATCTGTAATGGGATCTGATGCCCTCTTCTGGGGTGTCTGAAGACAGCTACAGTGTACATAGAATAAATAAATAATTTAAAACAACAAAAAAAGAGGGAAGCTTTATAAAAGCAATGAAGTTTGACCAAGTCCTGGGCCTGCTGAACAGAGTAGTCTCTGGTCATCTTGTTCAGAGCAGAGCTGACCCAGAAATACTACTGATCACACGATCACTGAGGAATAAGTTTCCATGTTCTGCTGTGAATGATCCATCAAGGAAGCTGGTCCTTCATTCATTCATTCATTCATTCAATAAGGACTTTAGTAAGGGGCTACAGCTATATGTTTCGTACATGCACAAGTCTGGACTGCCCCTGGGTTTATGTTTACTGAACATTCCAGGTGTGATGCTACATCTGGCATTTGTTTTTTTGTGTTTGTTTGTTTGTTTCTGTTTTGTTTTGTTTTTTGTTTTCCTCTTTCTGGAGTTATATTCCTGCAGATGTCCACTCCTCTCCATTCATCATGTCACCTGCTAAACAATGTTTTATATCATCATCCGGCTTAGAATTCTAGAACTCCTCCAAGCTCACCCCACCCTATTTGCTTCCCCTGACTTCCTAGACGTGCCTGTGGGCTTAGAGCCCAGTTCACTGCTGGTCTCGAGAAGAACCTATCGCACGCCCTCACACAGATGGGGGTTTTACACTTTGTCCACTGACACACTCTTAGGCTATTTACGCTCATAAGAGAATCTGACATACACTGGTGCTTATCAAATACCTGGAGAAGGAATAAGGGATTTGATAGTTTCCAGGTCTCAGGAGAGAAACCGGGGGAGGGGAAGATGTGTCTGCATAAAGCTTCGTTGTTCTAGAGAACTCTGACAGGAAGGTCACAAGGCAAGTGAGGTGGTGCAACGCCCTTGGAGTGGACCAATAATCCCATCGAGGACACTCTAACTAAGCTCTACTTCCTGAAAGACAGGGAGGAAGATGTGCTGGAGTTTCGCAGTCCCGTGCATAATGCTCACATTAGTGTATATACACAGCCATATCCCTGGCGAGTCAGCATAATGCTCACATTAGTGTATATACACAGCCATATCCCTGACGACCCAGCATAATGCTCACATTAGTGTATATACACAGCCATATCCGTGGCGACCCAGCATAATGCTCACATTAGTGTATATACACAGCCATATCCCTGACGACCCAGCATAATGCTCACATTAGTGTATATACACAGCCATATCCGTGGCGACCCAGCATAATGCTCACATTAGTGTATATGCACAGCCATATCCGTGGCGACCCAGCATAATGCTCACATTAGTGTATATGCACAGCCATATCCCTGACGACCCAGCATAATGCTCACATTAGTGTATATGCACAGCCATATCCGTGGCGACCCAGCATAATGCTCACATTAGTGTATATGCACAGCCATATCCCTGACGACCCAGCATAATGCTCACATTAGTGTATATGCACAGCCATATCCGTGGCGACCCAGCATAATGCTCACATTAGTGTATAAACACAGCCATATCCGTGGCAACCCAGCTTCAGCCTTTGGCTTGCCTTCAGCCGGGCCTCCATGCCCCTGAGGTTCTTTATTAATGTTCACTCCACTGGATTTCTCACCCTGTCCTTGGCTATACATGCTCCTCTTTGGCCTCGTTGCAGTAGGAGTTGAGCCCCAATAGTCATAACTCACTGAACTAGTCTTAAACTGTTTTCTGATGTTTAGGTAGTCAGAACACAGAAATCAAAAACTCAATTAGACAGGGTCTTTGACTTCAGAGTTCCAATCCATAGGAATCCATATGCATGAATCAATAGGCAAATACAAAACCACAAGGAGCATGGTAGAAGCATGATCAAATGTTGAGGTTTGGTCTTGTTGCTATGTATTGCAATGCTAAATTCTGTACCTGAAGGTCTAAGCCTGTGAGTGAATTCTCCTGATTACAAGATTTTGTTGCACAAACCTTGTGTCTTAGTCAGGGTTTCTATTCCTGCACAAACATCATGACCAAGAAGCAAGTTGGGGAGGAAAGGGTTTATTGAGTTTACATTTCCACATTGCTGTTCATCACTAAAGGTAGCCAGGACTGGAACTCAAGCAGGTCAGGAAGCAGGAGCTGATGCAGAGGCCATGGGGGGATGTTTCTTACTGGCTTGCTTCCCCTGGCTTGCTCAGCCTGCTCTCTTATAGAGCCCAAGAATACCAGCCTAGAGATGGCATCACTCACAATGGTGCCCACCCACATTGATCACTAATTGAGAAGATGCCTTACAGCTGGATCTCCTGGAGGCATGTCCTCAAGGGAGGCTCCTTTCTCTGGGATAACTCCAGCCAGTGTCAAGTTGACACAAAACCAGCCAGTACACCTTGTTCCTTAATTTAAAACTATTAGTTAAATAATATTGGCTACAGCCAATTAGTGGAGGGATTAGAGGTTGGTGGGGTTTGAGTTACCTGGTTGGGAGTGAAGAAGAGAGAAACCAGGAGGAGAAGGAGGAAGAAGGAGGAGAGAAGAGGAAGCCACCACGAGGGGAGATGGCCAGGAGAAACAGCAAGTAGCGGGGTACACCCCTGGGGAGGCAGCCAGGCCAGCAGCTAGAAGAATAGATTAGGGGTGACCCCCAGTAATTGTCAAAGCTGAATAAAACAACCACAGTCTGAGTCTCATTTATTTGTAAGCGAGTTGAGGATAAGCTTAAATTGCTTGTACTATAACGAAATGTTGTCCAACTGCCCATTTATCCTCTGAGGTTAGCGCTGCCCTTGCCCTTGCCCTTGGCCAGACGGCCCATTTTCTGCAGTGAGCAGCTATGCAGGGACTCACAACTCAGCAGCATGCAGAGAAGTGACTTGAGGGCTCAGCCTTAAGTGGGTTATCTGTGTCGCTCCACCCCAAGCTCTGGGAACACTGTGGGAGAGGAGGCAGATGGGAGGGACTGGAATGAAGTCTGCGGAATTCTGTCTTCTGGGTGTGAACATCACATGCTCAGAGTTACTGCAGCTATGATCACCTGTACCAGACCAAGGCAACACTCTAGCAGGCAGCGCTTGCTGGAGACAGAGAGGCGGGGGGGGGGGGGGGGGGAGAGGAAGAGAGGGCGAGGGAGGGGAAAAGAGGAGGAAGAACAAGAAGGAGGAGAGGAGAGGGGGATTGAAGGGGATATGTGGGATATGAACAGGGAATTGGAGGTGGGCATGATCTAAATATATTGCATACATGTATGAAATTGAGAGCTGCTGCCTAATAAACCTGCCTTTATCTACTTTTAATCTGGTCTAATCTGGCCTATATCTGTGTCACTGAGGGAGAGAGAGAGAGAGGCCACCACTCACCCCTCAAAAGGGCGTGTGGGTTTCAGGATGAGGAGCTGATGAAATGTTCCGGGTCAAAGGAGTGTGTGTCCTGCAGTGTGGAGAGACGAGGAAGTGCGGCAGTCTCTGGGGGACAGGAGAGTCCTCCTTCCTGGGTGCTGGTTAGTTTGAGTTAAGACAGAATGATGAAAATGGCCCTGAAATCCAAAGGCAGGAGAGGCTTTGGGTCTTTAATCTACCAGCTCCGCAGGGGTGGGGGTGGGGGTGGGGCTTCAAAGCAGGCCCTGAGTGAGGAGGCCTTGCTTTCAACACTGACTCCCACCCTATCTCTTTCCACAGGTGGCAAGATGGTCAGGGCCAACATAATGGAGTGTAGGCCAATGTCATCCCACCCTGGGTCAGTCTGGGCCTAGAGGGCCCAGGAGTCAGGACACCTGGAGTTTGGAGACTCACAGGTTCCGGTGTGTGGGCAGGGGTGTGGAGTGCAGAGAGCAAGGAGGCGCTGAGGCAGAAGAATGAGGTGGAGGAGCCGGAGAAGATGAAGGCAGAGTTGTAAGGACGGTGCAGGTGGAGTGGATCAGGCACAATTGCGGGTGGAGGAGCAGGTAGCCCGGAGCTCAGGTGATAGGCAGGTGGGGGTGGGGTGAGATATGGGAACCAGGCCACCGCCTCGGGACGTGCTGCTGGCCCAAACTTGGGGGTCATTAGACGATGCTATGAGAGGGTTTCTCAGCTCCCCAAGTACAGCCCTGTCTACAGACCCCAGAGACAGGAAAGGAGGAACACCAAAGTCACAGCGGAAGAAGTCAAGGGGAGCTGTGCCGCGTGTTAGAGCGGGAACACAGGTATCCAAGTGAGGAGAACGCTCCTCCTGGATGGGTCCAATTCGCGCCAGGAAATTGGCTGTTCTACCAGGTCAGCCACTTGGTGGCGCTGTGAGCATGACAGGAGGGCACTGGAGTCAATAGGCCTTTTGCAAGACTGGAGATGCGACTTGGAGAAAGAGTCTAGGGGCAATGTAAGGAGCTCAGCCTACATCCAAGGCCCCAGCAGGAAACAAATGCGGACTTGGAGAGGTCCTGTGAGGCACCAGGAGGCAGACAGGGCAGGGGCGGCGACTGTCTGTCTCACGACCAGGAAACTGGGCTCTCGAGGTTATGGGACCCGTTCAGCTTTCCTTGACGCTGTTATTTGGTTAGGAGAGGGCATATGTGTGCAGTAAACAATAAAGGGTTACGGAGTAGTAACAATACAGGGTTACGGAGTCTACAGAGAACTGGTGGGCTCTAGCTGTCGCATCGAGGAAAAGGAAGACACTCAAAGTGACCCATAGCTGGGAACCCTACAGGTCAAAAAAGTGGAGCAGGGCCGGGGTGGGGGAGGAGGGTTCGTACACACCTTTAATCTCAGCACTAGGAAAGCAGAGGCAGGCTGATCTTCATGAGTTCAAGGCTAGCCTACTATAGAGCAAGTTCCAGAATAGCCAGAGCTACACGAGAGACCCGGTCTTGAAAAAAAAATAAGTAAACAAATAACAACAATAAAAAGTGAAGTCCTGTCAGGAAGGGCTGAGGACAAGGCCTTGACTGAGCTAGCTGTTCTCCAACCTCCCGGGACCCCGCGCCTGCTAAACGTGGACAGTGTCACGGTAGGGTGACAATGGATGACAACAGACCATAGGGTTCATAGAAAGGGAGAGCTGGAGTTTGTTTCTGAGACAGGGTCTCCCTGTGTAACCTTGGAACTCATTGCGAACACTCAGGCTGACCTCAATCTCAGGGACTGCCTCTGCCTCCAGAGCTCTGGGATTAAAGGTATACACCACCACACCCTGCCTAAAGGCTGGAGTTTTAACCCTGAGGTAGATCCCTTTCCTGGAACACAGAGGCCCAGCATTGAAGAGTTATCAGCACCCGGTCAGGTGGTTCACAGTCACGTGAAACTCCAATTCCAGGGGTACCTGATGCCCCTATGCCCCTTCTGGCCTCCTCGGGCACTGCATGCACAGAAAATTACATATATATTTTTTTTAAATTAGCGTCTGCGTGTGTGTTTGCGTGTTCTCAGGAGCCAGCCGCCTTGTTATTTTGAGGCTAGGGTTCTCATTGGCCTGGAGTTTGGTCGAGTGTGTAGGGTAGCTGGCCAGCGGCACCTGGAGAATCCTCCTCCACCTTCCTGGGCTGGGATTACAATCACCACCATCGTGTTCAGCTTTTCCACTTGAGTCCTGGGGATCAAACTCAAATTTCATGTCTGTGCAACACCCTCACTTCACTTGAGTTGCTTCTGTGGGTTCTTTTGTCATGGCCACGAGGAAAGCATCCAGTGCAATCGTAAATGACTATCGACGGTTGAAGCTATGTTTGGGAGTAAATCGTTGCTCAGCAAAACAGTTCAGAAGATCAAGTGTATGCCAAGCAGCATGAACTAGAGTTCAGAGTCCCCAAGTAAAAGCCACGGGGGGGTTCCCTGCTTGGGGGCTTCACACCTTTAATCCCAACATTCCGGAAGCAGAGGCAGGTGGATCTCTGTGAGTTTGAGGTCAGCTTGATCTACATAGTGATTTTTCAGGACAGCTAGGGCTATGTAGAGAGACCCTGTCTCAAAACTCCAAAATCAAAACAAAACAAAAAGCCAGATGGGTGTTTGCCATCCCAGTGCTCTCTTAGCAAAGACAGGGGATTTCCCAGAGCAAATGAACTCCTTAGAGTAATCCAAACGGTGATCTCCAGGGCCATGGAGAGCCCCTGCCTATGTGTATAAGTCAGAGGGAGGAAGACATCTAGCATCAACCTTAAACCTTTCCATATATCTACAGCGCGCAGGAGCAGAACTGTTTCGGTTCCTGCTCTTCCACTCCTACTATATATATCATTTTCCCTTTGAACCTCCATTACCTTTACAAAACACAAGAGCTGTGGGTGTGTGCAGCTCAGTGGTAAAGCGCATGCTTAGTGTGTGTGGTGGGGGAGGCATGAACACCTACTTGCCTCACACATACTTAAAGGACAGAACAAACAGGAACCTGACGCGGCGCCAGGCTTAGGGAAAGGACAAGCACTGGCCCTGCTAAGCAGTCGCTCTCACTGTAGAATGGGTCTATCTGCCTTCAGGGCTGCTGCGAGAGCCTTGTGGGGGATCTGTGAGCAGCGGCTTGCAGGCTCTGAAGGACCGTGCAAACGTGCAGGAGTTAGCGTCTAAGGGCTAACTGTGTCCGGGGACTCTGCCGGTGACTTCCTCCACTGAAGGTTCACAGCGGGGTCTACCAGGGTTGTTTTGCTGCCCTTATTTGCTGCCCTTATCACAGAACTGTAGGTGGAAGGCAGCAGGAAGCCCATTCCCCTCTCCAGGGACCATCTGAAGTCACCAAGGCTGGAGCACGGAAAACTCAAACACCAACGCAGATAAGGCATGTGACTCAGTCAGGAGACGCTGAGCTTACTGGGGAAAAGGAAGCTTAGTGATGACTAAGGAAGAAATACGCTGACCACCACTGTGCGGGGAAATCTGCCTTCCCGCCGCCTCTGGGCAGAGCAGTCCTGAGTCCACAGGCCAGGGTCAGGCTTCCTTCCCCCTTTCTGCCTAAGAGTCCCTCCGGCTTGGCGAGTGGGCTGTGATGTGGTTCTGGTCAGATTAAGCAAGTGATCCTCTTAAATCATCCCCTGATGACCAATAAAGACTCATGCAGACCGGAGACAGAAAGAGGAGCGAAGATAACTGTGACCTCATCAAAGGACCCCTGGAAGTGGCTTCTTACAAACGTTTGGGTCTGTGAAATTCTACTTCAAAACCTGAATCTTTAAATTCCATTCTCTTACAATACTTTCCATTAAACAAATATGTAAAGAAAAAATTGTTTTCAAAAAATAAAACCAGGAAGCAAAGATGCAGCTCAGTGGTAGAACACGCGCCTAACACATACCACAGAATACAGTGTTTATGGGGCTGGAGAGGTGGCTCAGTGGTTAGGAGCACTGACTGCTTGCTCTTCCAAAGCTCCTGAGTTCGAATCCCAGCAACTACATGGTGGCTCACAACCATCCATAATGAGATCTAACTCCCTCTTCTGGAGTGTCTGAAGACAGCTACAGTGTACTCACATATAATAAATAAATAAATCTAAAAAAGATTTTAAAAATAAAAACAGAATACAGTGTTTATAATGCCATACTTTGAAGAGGAAAAACCACTGCACATGGTGTTAAACACCTGTAATCCTCGCTCTTAGGACCCTGGAACAGGAGGATTGTGAGATTGAGGAAGATCTTGTAGCAAATTAATTAATTGATATTGATTGGAAGGAAGGAAGGAAGGAAAAAAGGAAGGAAGGAAGGAAGGAAGGAAGGAAGGAAGGAAGGAAGGAAGGAAGGGACAGACTATACAAAGAAACGTAGCTGGGGTTGGTGGGCACTTAGAGGCCGAGGCTAGTCCAACACTGGTTTGAGAATAGACCAGACCACACAGTGAGAGCTTGTCACCAAAAAAATAAAGAAGAGGGAGAGACGGGGCTAAGGAAGGGACAGCGAGGGTCCCAGAGAATTCTGCACAGTGTACATAATTTTAAAAGAAAGTAAATAAGCTATTGTGCTGGTGTCCCAGGGCGGCCAGAGCACACTTCCACAAACTAGATGGGTTGAACCCAGAGAAACATTTTTCTTTCCGTTCTGAAATCTTGAAGTACACCTGACATCACAGTGTCATGCTCCCTTCAGACTCCATCAAAAGAATCCTCGCTCATTTCTCTCCTTCCTTCTGGTGACAGCCCTTGGGACTCCCCAGGGTATGGGGCATGGCTGACACCCAGTCTTGGCCCCTGCCCATCTCTGTGTCTAATCTTCTGTTAAGGATACAGTGGACCTAAATCTAGCGTCAGACACAGATTGTGGGGTACCTTGTTGAACCCACAACTTGGATGCAACAATCGGAAGTAGCAAATGCTGGTTTTAAAGTGAGACGTGGGCGGGCTGCTGCAGGCAAGCAGTCCAGGTTGACCGGCTGTCACTCTTGGCCACACTGAAGGAAATTTGCATCCTGGGCTGAGAGTGTAGCTCAGATATACAGCACTGTGCCCAGCATGTATGTGACACTGGGTTCAGTTCCCAGAGAGAACCCAGTGAAAGATCACGGGGACTGTCTGTTCTTCTCAGTTCATTACTGAGGCACTGGGAGGTGGGTAGGGGCACTCAGACCAAGAATAACCGGGATCTAAGGAAAGCTCCATCTCTGAGATGTAGGCCTGCTATTTGTGTGCTACTGTAAGATCCGAAAGAAAAAACGGGGGTAACCCAGCACCCCATGCCTCGGAAACCGGCACCCCAAACACTTACAAGACATAGACCTGATGCAATTTGCAAGAGGATTTTAATTTCCAGAGCTCTGGGGAACACAGTCTCCCCATGCAGGGTAAAAGAAGTGAGCCCATGTGGGCTGGCTTGGATGGGCTTTTTATAGGCTTATAACAGAACCCGCCTACCACAAGCTTCTAAGCCAATCAGTTCAAACCATCTGAACCCGCGCTCTCTGAGAACCTATCAGCCTCCCGCAGAGGCCAGAAGAACTAGTTAAATCATTTCTGCGTATGTGGCCACCACTCACAGTGTCGCGCCCACCCTCCCCCACTGGCAATAGGGGGACCTAAGCGCCCCCCCCCCCAGGCAGGAGTTCCGCAGCCCCCACGGTGATTCTGCCAGCCCCCAGCCGCGCTTGTCCTTGCCACAGCCGCTCTGCGGGGCAAGATGGGAAAAGGCGCCAGGGACACTCCCAGAGGTTTGTGGTCGGACCCTGGAGGCGGGTGGGATATGTGCACACTTCCAAGCCAACAAGGTGTGGACTGAACCTCTGCTCCTTTGGGGTCACCCTAGACTCAGGCACGGGGGATTCCTAGCTTACAACCTTATCCTTTCACTACTACTGGGTTACAAACGGGAATTAGCTTAGCACCTAGATACGATGGGATCTGGGATCTGGGATCGGCTCCTCAGGTCAGAGATCTGGACCAGAACCAGCCCGGCCTTCTCTGCTCCTTGGTCCTTTACAAGGCCCCATTACAGTGCTGACCAAGGTGACAGGATCTGCTTCTGAGCTCTCCTGTGCAGCTGTTGACAGATTCACTTCATTTTAGGCAGTTAAACTGGGCCTCAGTTCCTGGATGGCTTTGATCCAAAAGCTACCTCAAGTTCCTAGCTGAGACAGACAGCTGGACAGTCAGGAGGCTGCTTGAAGCATTACAGTCACACAGGCAGCCTCCTGACTGCCCAGCTGTCTGGGCAAGGGACCTTCTTGTTTTTCTGAGGATGTCTTCTTCCTCCCTCCCCGCCCCCCTTCCCTTACATGTCTCCTTACTGTTCTGATGCAATAGGCGTTCAGGGCCTGTTACTCTTCCTAATTGCTCAGCCTACAATGTTCTTCCTCTAAACTGATGGCTCAGCTGCTTACTTCCTCACCTTCTCGGGTGCCTTCCATGTATTCATGGAAAGCTGTAAGTGGAAAACGGAAGTGAAAGGTAAAGCCCCCATCCCCCCCCCTCATTGTGCTAACTCACCCCTCGGCTTTCACCTGCCCCATTGCTTATTATTATCTAACTTAACACAGCATCGATTTCTGGCTATGCACTTTAAGCTCCGTGCCGTGGATCTGAAGTTTGCTTCTGCTCTGACTATACATCCCTGACTCACAGAAGGAGAGCTGGCAGATAGCAGGCACTCAATAAATACCGAATTGCTACTTGCTGTGACTCTGGAAATATTTTTTTAAACTAAAAATTGTGTGCTCGCTTTGGCAGCACATATACTAAACTAAAAATTGTATAGATGCATGGTCTTTCTAAAAAAAAAAAAAAAAAGGTTTTTTTTCTGTAATTAGCAAAATACAACAAAACTCAGTACTTGGGAAGCCGAGGTGGAAGGATTGTAAGTTCAAGGCCAGCCTGGACTACATAGCGAGACGTCTCACAGAATCAAATAAGCTGGACCCCAGGGCACGGACCTATAATTCCAGCTTCTTTGGAGGCTGAGGCAGGAGGACATCAAGGCTAGCCTGGGTAACTTAGCCATACCCTGCCTCAAAATAGAAACTAAATAAATAAATAAATAAAAACTGAGCTCAATGGTGGGACACTTGCCAACTACGAGAAAGGCCCTGGGCTTAATCCCCAGTACAGGGAAAGTAAAATAAAATAAAACAGCTTGGACTGCTTCATGGGTGCCTCAGTGATGTGGGGAAGCCCGCCATCTCCCCAAACCCTGTGGCAGCTCTGGGCTGCTCACCCTAGCCACTCTCAAGCTGCAGGTCCCACCCTACTCCACACCTGCACGGGGCACAGGAAATGTGGCGGAGAAGGTGGAGACCGTCTCCCTGCCCTGGTGAGCCTCCTGCATCCTCGCCTGCTCTTTCCTGCACGCTGCCTTCACTCCGTGTTGTTCTCTTTCCCTGAGTGAGCACCCAAGGACCTGTTTGGTCTTTACAACCAAAGTGTCTGAAAGTTACATGTTCTGTCATTAAAAGTTCTGACAAAACTAAGAAAATCCCTACATTTTCTATCTTTCCACAAAATTAGGAACCAACTTGGTACCCGGAGGCTCTCTAGTGTCTCTCTATGGACACTAGATATTGGTTCTCAGTGGGACTTGGGATGTGGGCAGAGGGCTCTGTCCCGCTATGGCAGCATTCAGAGCACCTGCACCCAAGACAATCTTCACATTGGAGACAAAACCATCCAGCCTTGTTTTGGGGGCAAAAGTGTGTTCATGGAGATGCCTACAGAGTATTGCCCTGGGCCATCTCCGGAGGACCATGGTAACAAGAAGGCAGAACAGACGGCAGGGTCTGGGGTGGGGCTAAGGGGACTCCAGGCCTGGCAGTTGCTCAGGAAGCTGTGGGTGGGTTCCACCAGTGACAGGTGGAAAGAGGCTGTCACTATGGAGAAGCCCAGAATTTCCCCAAACCCTGTAAGGTTACCTGGCCAGAAAGTCCTCAAAACAGAAAGGTATACGTCAAAACAAGTTTCCCAAAGCACAACCTCTGAGGATGGTTCTTTCTCCATGATGTTTCCTGTTTTTCACTGAAACCAATATCTCATTTTGTGGAGAGCCTTATTTGGGTGCCATGCTGCCTGACAGGAACTTGACATTGGCCAAGGACAAGGGCTCCAGCGGGAATCTGACATTGAGACATAATAGGGAAGTAGATTAAGGCAGGAATTCTTATATTAGAGTGGAATGAGAGGAACAAGCCTCAGGCAAGATCCTGGGCTTGGACAAGGAAGTAGGCTCAGGTATTTTGGTAATCCTTACATACCCTTGGACAATTTTGTGTTTATTGACTTGTTTATTCCTCCTTGTACTACTTTTGACCTTAATTCCTGCATGTAATTAAACTGGTATAAAAGGGGGTTGAAAATTATTAAATCCGCCCTTCAGTCTCAGAATGGACTGGGGCCATACTGCAGTTTTGTCTAATTGTCTCTTTCTTTTCAATCCTCACTCCTGTGCTGGAAAACCTGTTGACTGACTGAGCGGGCTTGGTCATTATTTGAAAAGATTTTTTACTTTGTATTTATTTATTTATTTATTTATTTATTTATTTATTTCTGACATGTGCGAAGGTCAGGTGACAACTGTGGGAGTCAGTGGGAGTCAGTTTACCCTTTTTACCACGTGGGTCTTGAGGTTCAAACTCAGGTAGCCCACTAGGGTTGGCAGCAAGTACCTTTGTCTAATGAGCCATCTTGCCAGCCCATGAAACGGACATCTCAACAGCAGGAGTCAAGCTGGACATATGGCTCAATGGTTAAGAGCCCATTAATGAACTTTTCACGGACCCAAGTTCAATCCCCAGCACCCACTTCAGGCAGTTAATACTTGGTCCTTAGTTGGTGGCACTGCTTGGGAGGGAGCCCCTCACTGGAAATGTACCCCTGGGGCAGGCTTTGAGAGCTCGTGTCCTCACGGAATTCCTGGTCTCCCTGCCTGCTCTCTGATTACAGCTGAAGAGGTGATCCTGGCTGCCAGGCCAACCCCACCATTATGGACTCTCCCTCTGGAACCCCAAACCAAAATAAATTCTGAACTTGCCCTCTGCCATGGGCTTGTCACAGAAATAGAAAAGTAATGAACACAACCACAGTGACAAAGTTTGATGATTTCAGAGTCATGAAAGCAAGAAGAGCAGGGGACAGAGTAAACAAAACGGAGGCTAGGATCCGGGGTCAATGGTGTGGCTCAGCTGGTAGAGTCATGGCCAACATGCGTGAGATCCAGGGATCCATCTCCAGCACCACATAAAACTAAGCATGATGGCACATGCCTATAGTCCCAACACGTGGGAGACAGAGCAGGAGGATCAAGCATTCAGTCATCCAATAATATGCAGAAAAATCAAGGTCAACCAAGAACTACATAATGTCGCAGGATTTTCCCTGTCCAATTACATTAGGGCAGTGGGAGGCCTGTGATTGGACAGGGAAAAGGAAGGCGGAGCTAAGAGTTGCAGAGTCAGGGAGTGTCTTGAGGTAGCAGGAGGAGAGAAAGATGGCAGCAGACATGTGTGCCTATGACCAGCCACAAGTTGTTGTGACATCATAAAGGTTAAAATATTGAGATAATTTGTCTAATCTAGGTGGGCAGCTTTTATCATTATCAATTGGTTCTGAAATTATTGAATTGGCATCTTGTGTATTGAGAATTTGTTGATAAATAAATCTGATCGGTTAACTATAAGCATTGAGTCTTGTCTTTACCGGGTTACTGGGTATTGTGCTATCAAACCTCGAGGATGGCATATCTATCTGGTTATTGGAATGTGGCACAGATCCACAGGGACCCCACTGGGACAAAGTGTTGTGGCCTGCCAGTGCTAGAGCGGGAACATGGCCCGGCGGGACCAGAGAGTCGGCCGGTTGAGAGAAGCAGGAGCACGGAGAGTTGGCAGGCTCTTTTTTTTTTTTTTTTTTAAATAGTTCCCTCAACAACATCAGACCTGACTCGATAAACAAACAAATACATGGAAACAAATAAACAAATACTTTAAAATAAAAAAAGCAACTGTCCAGAAGACTTCTCCCATGATGTATCTGTTCCTGAGACTGCGGTTGATCTTTGCCACTGCCGAAGCTAAAATCCTGGCAAAAAGAAAAAAGGCAGTCAATCATGGCAGGCAAGATAGCTGCTGCCCAGAAAGCTGTGGCCGGAAAGCACTGCATCCTTCAAAGGTCAGAAGACTCCAGCCCAGAAAACACCTGCTCCAGAGACAGCTGGCACGGAAGCAGAAGAGGAGGCCGGAAAGAGCAGAGGCTGCTAAGATGTGCTGGCGCATGGCTGCCATGGTGGCCCTGGGAGGTGGAGGCTGAAGAGTGCAAGCTCTTACTGAACCGCCTGTGATGCCTGAGACTTCGTCAACAACAACAACAACAATAATAATGAGGAGTAGGAGGAAGGGAGAAAGAGGAAGGGAAGGAGAAGGAGAAAGAGAAAGGAAGAAAGGTTATTTCTAATCAAGTCAAGTCAACCGAAATCAATCAAGTGGAGATTTCTCCTCCTGTCCAATAGCCCAAAAGACAACAATATTCTTTGGGCTTTCCTGAATAGTGGGAACCTGCCTGAATGAGTCATTTTGTTTTCTCGGTGGTGCTTGGGTTAAATCCAGAGCCTTATGCGTGCCAGGCAAGCGCTCTGCTCTCCTCTCAGGAGAGAAGCCACCGTGTCCACGCAAGGGCTACACTTCAGTGCCCCACCCCCCCACTCCCTTAGTTTCTCCCCAGCTCTGAGGCCAGCTGTTACCACTTGTCCCTTACTTCTTCTCTTAGGATAGAAATGACTGTAAACATGATTCTCAAATAGGGGTGGGGAAAGGCGTCTAGTCTGATCACCCAGGGAGCCTCCGATGAATTCTACTGAACTGTGGGAGGGGCTCACCAGGTGAAACTCACTCCACTGCACTCGTGAATGGGGTGCCCAAGGCTGGCACAATGAGCAGTTTTCCACAGCCGAACAGGGCCTTTTGCAAGCACAAAAAAGATGGCATGTGGCCCAGATCTGAACAAACAGGGTGAGCGGGCTATGGACAACAAAGCCCTTTCAACTCCTCTAAAGAAAGAAGGAAGAGGAAGTGAGATTGGGTTTGCGGTACCTATGGTAGCAGACTGTAGAAGAAAGTGAAGATATTTAACTCTCAGCTGCTTCCATGTTACGACACATGGGAGTACAGAAGGCCTCTCGGTACCCTGGAGCAGTCTGTAGTTCCCTAGCCTGGGATGTTTGGAAGACTACAGACATGGTTTAACTGTTTCCTAGACAAAGCCTCATCTTGATTCTTTGTGCCATATAAAGGGAAGGTTTCTGGATGTCAGGAGACTGAGACAAGGGCTGAGAATATAGCATGGGTAGAGGGCTTGCCTAGCGTGCACAAATCTCTGGATTCAGTCCCCTGCACGAAACCGGATATGGTGGTACACACCTATAATCATACCCTACACTGGGGAAACGGAAGCAGAAGGACCAGAAGTTTAAGGTCACCTTTGGCTACATAGCAAGTTTGAGGTCAGTTTAGGCTTCATGAGACTGTGTACGTGCACGTGTGCATGTGCTTGTGTGTGTCTGTGTGAGAGAGAATGTTTTTGATGTGTGTGTGTGTGTGTGTGTGTGTGTGTGTGTGTCTTTAACCCCTGTCCACAGAAGACTAGACAAACAGTCTGGGCCCAACTCATGAACCTTTCCTTTACTGGCAAGTGGGTATCGACAGGCTATGTGGACCCCAAAGCCACACAGAGCAGGCAGCCCCCAGATCATGGGACAAGCCACCTTTCCCTTTCACTGGTGCATAAGGGGGCACACAGAGACATCCAATCTAATGTCTCTTGTTCCTTTTCAATAGTGAGAGTCCAGGTTTTTTTTTTTTTCAGCTGAAAAAAAAAATGTGTAGAGTCGGGGACTCCACCCTGAGGCTTGGCGTCAGGCAGCCCTCTTTCTCTGGAGAGTCACATTTATTGTGAGAGGGGACTATAAATTCACATAGGTAGCTCAAAACTAGACAGTGGCCACTTGAACCCTGGAGAACACTGTCACACAGTGGGTGCTAAGGTGTTTTGAACCTACCAGGGGATTCTTAACAAGCCAGTAACCATTAAGGTGCCACCACAGGGTCCTCCAGAGGACAGATGTGCGCGCAAGGCATAGTTCTCTCCCTCCCAATGCTCCCAAGAGGAACAATACTGCGAGAACTATCAAAGCCATGCCTAAGGTAACAGCTAAGCCTAAAAAAGGAGACTGCTTCCCTAGAAGGAAGCCATCCACTTCCAAAAAGTGGAAGCTCTGAGGAGTTTGGAATTCAAACAGCAGAAGATTTTCCAAAGGCACGACCAGGAAAGGTGCTGTGGGAAATTCTTCCCACGGGTGCACTGCCATGTATTCTCCAGGCTCCTGTCTGGAGGAGCCAGACCATCTATCTCTTGCTTGATTCCCATTAACAGATGTGCTGGGATCTTTTGGTCTCTCTTGGAGGCCTTTGGTAAAGTCTTCATGATAAAGGGTCCATGTTCTTTATTATTATTGTTATTATTTTAAGATGTATTTATTATATACAAGTACACTGTAGCTGTCTTCAGACACCCCAGAAGAGGGCATCAGATCACATTACAGATGGTTGTGAGCCACCATGTGGCTGCTGGGGTTTGAACTCAGGACCTCTGGGAGAGCAGTCAGTGCTCTTATCTGCTGAGCCATCTCTCCAGCTCCAGGCCAATGGTTTTGGTTTTTTTGTTTGTTTGTTTGTTTTTGTTTTGTTTTTTTTTAGATACACACCACCTTTATTAGCATAACAGACACTTCCAATTTATAAGGAAAAATAACATGAACCCAGTACCACCTGCGAATGGTCAGGTCACATTGTTGTTCTGATGACACCTGGCCTCTCTGCGGGTCACAGGACAACCCCATCACAGCTGCTGCAAGACCACACTTCTGCTGTGACAGTTTCATCATCAAGGCCACACACTGACTTATTTTGAAGGTTTTGAGTTGAAAGGATCAATGTGGTGAACAGAGCCTTGCTTTTCCAACAAAAAACAAAAAGGAAACTGGGGACCATGTGAGCAGCATCTCCTCCAGTGTGCTAGAGCTCTCTGCAGGCACTCGATAATGGCAAGGTGTGTGTGTGGGGGGGGGGGGACACTAGCACTAGCAGGCTGCTCTGGTGATGTTCAGCTCCGTCCCTTTCTGCTGGGTGCTTTCTGCGGGTGGTAGCAGGTGTCTATTTTGACAGTGGCAGCAGCTTGATGGGGGAAGGAAGGAGCCATCCACTCATCACCTCTTCTTGAAGCCGCATTTTTTGTGTTCATAGAACAGGTCTGTCTTAGAGCTCCCCAAATTGACAACCTTTGGGAAACTGTCTCTATCCTTTTCCTGAATGGTACTCTATAATAGTAGGCATCAGAGACTGCGGGACCTCCATAGATCACACACCGGCCATTTTTCACACAGTCTTCCTATGGCAACACCAGCCTGCTTGCAGCAGAAAATCAAATTGGATGATGTTTAGCCATAACTCTTTTCCAAGCCGGTGGCCAGAAGCTTAAAGGGCCCATGTTCTTAAAACACAGCATTGCCCAGACCTTTCATCAACTTCTTAGACTTTTTAGCAACTGAAGAAACTGAGGCACGGGGACGAAGGTAAACTTACTCTCTGGGGTTATAAGTATAAACTCAGCAACTTAGCCAAGAAACTAGGAAGCTGTGGGGAGGAGGAATCAGAATGGACTGTCTCCAAGGAGGAGGGAAAGTTAGTGCTTTTGTGTATGACCTCACAGGAGAACCCCAGAATAAGGCTTCCTCTTTCCTTAAACAACACGGTAGGCCGACTGTGTGCCTGGCATTTACACAGCACACCTCTAAGTCATCTTGAGATGATCTAAGGTTAAAGGACCTTGTGTAAGTTGTATGCAAATTCTGCACCATTTATATAAGGAGTTTGAGCATGGAAGGGTTATGGAGGGACAGACACCTAAGACAATCCCTACAGACAGCAAGGGAGGAAGAGGTTACAGTCAAACCTGCCTATGAAAAGTCTTGCACCCAGAGGACAGAATGTACTTCAAGGGAAGCAAACTGAGTGGGAAGGACTGATTGGTCTTTAAGCACATAGTGGCCTGGAACTGTTCTAGAAAGAGAAAGGATTCCCAACATCCTCTTGGCGGCCTAAACCATACATCAGGCTTTTAGAAACCCATAAAATATTTAGGGCAGGCCTCCGCTCCATCAGAGCTGCTGAAGCCAGCCAACACGGGTGACATTGTCATGACCATTGCACAGGACAGAGGAGCTGGAGGGAGGAACAGAGTGTGCTACCAGACGGGACAGGAGAGATGGCCAGCAGCTTACGGTTGAACACCAGAAGTTTGGAGGAAAGGACCCCTTCCTTGCTAGCCTTGACGAACTGTGGTCATTCTCCAGGGAGCAGCGCCTACGTGCCTTCACGCCCTGCTCTCAGAGGTCCAGACTTGGTCCATTTCTGAGGCTTTTAGGAAGAAATCAGTACCTGCTAAGTAGCCAGGATGACGTGCAGTCTGGGCGCTGATCTGAGAGCATGAGTGGGTGGATCTAAGCCATTTGGCCCCACCTGGGCAGAGAGTGGCATTGGAAGCCAGAGAGGGCTAGTGGCCAGGGCTAAGAGTCACTCCATATCAGGAAATTCAGAAAGGCCTTGGAAAGTATTGAGTACACCAGCCCCCAGTGTGGAGTGGCCAGTGGCCAGGGTTTGCATTACAGAAACAGAACATTGTGGAGCTGTAAGCTTTTTGGAAATAGATTATATGAGCCAATGTTAGAGGCTAAGCTTCTTGGGGTCAGAAAATCTGTCAGACTCTGCCGCTGACAATTAGGAAAGTGCCAGAACATAAAAGCTGTTCAAGGTGCCTTCCAATCTTACGATGATTTAGTCTGTCGAGGACTAAATAATAGATGATAATTCCTGGTGTGTGTGGCTCATATCTGTAATCCCAGCACTTGGGAAGTGAAAGCAGAAGGATCAGGAGTTCAAGGCCAACTTCAGCTGCACCAAGAGTTCGAGACCAGCCTGAACTGTGTGAGCTTCTGCCTCAAAGAATCCAAATAACTAAATAAACAAACAAGGCTGAAAGAAATCTTCTTACCAGAGAAACTTCAGTCATGACACTTAATCAGTAATCAACCTGGTGTACCATTTGGGCTCCAAAATTACAAAGAAAAAAAAATGTTCACACTGTGGTGTGTTACCAGTGTGCCCTAGACACACCTGCTGTGCCCTGGAGGAATGTAAATGTGGTGCACAGCTGTACACAGTACCTAGGACAGAGCAAACTGTGACACATCACACATTTGTCTGTCATGCTTTTATCATGTTTAAGAGTGTTTTGTGGCCGGGCGGTGGTGGCACACTTGGGAGGCAGAGGCAGGCGGATTTCTGAGTTCAAGGCCAGCCTGGTCTACAGAGTGAGTTCCAGGACAGCCAGGCATACACAGAAAAACCCTGTCTCGAAAAAACAAAAACAAACAAACAAAAAAAAATAACAACAACAACAAAAAAAAACCAAAAAAACAAAAAAGAGTGTTTTGTGAATCAGGAAGAAGAGTCAGACAGATCTCCAAGTTCAAGGCCATCCTGGTCTACAGAGTGAGTTCTAGGACACCTAGAGCTACACAGAGAGAGTTTGTCTCAAAAAACAAACAAGTAAAAAGGTGTTTTGTTTCGAGATGTTGTTGTTATTGCTTATTTTGTTTTTTTGTTTGTTTGAGGGTTTTGTTTTGTTTTAGGCAGGGTCTCACTATGAAGCCTTGGCTAGCCTGGAACTCCTTATGTAGATCAGGCTAGCCTATCTCCTTTGCCTCCTGAGTATGGGAGTTAAAGGCATGTGCTACCATGACCAACATGCTTCATTTGTTTTTGTCTTGAGGAATGAATCTGGAGCCTCACACAAATTAGACAGATGCTCTGCTATTGAGCTGTATGCCCAGCCACTGACAGCATTTCATAGTCTGTGTGTGTGTGTGTGTGTGTGTGTGTGTGTGTAGATAATAAATAGGTTGATAGTAGATAGATGGTATATAATTATAGACAGATGACTGATAATAGGTTGACACATAGTAGATAGATGATAGATTGATAGTAGATTGATAGATGATAGATTGATAGTAGATATATGATAGATAGTAGATAGTACATAGATAACAGAGAGATAGGTGATAGGCACGGAGAGATAGGCATCTGCATGGCGATACCCTAGTGTGCTTATCTTATGTCAACTTGATCCAAACTGCAATCATCTGAGTGGAGGGAACCTCAGTTCAGAAAATGCTTCTGAGCCGGGCGGTGGTGGCACACGCCTTTAATCCCAGCACTTGGGAGGCAGAGGCAGGTGGATTTCTGAGTTCGAGGCCAGCCTGGTCTACAGAGTGAGTTCCAGGACAGCCAGAGCTACACAGAGAAACCCTGTCTCAAAAAAAAGAAAAAAAAAGAAAAAAAAAAAGAAAAGAAAAAAAAAAGAAAGAAAATGCTTCTGTAAGATGGGGCTATAGGCAAACCTGTAGAACATTTGCCCTCTGTGGGCAGTGTGGTCCTGGCTTCTATAAGAAATGTCCCACAGATAGAAGGGTTCGCCATGCAAATCTTGCAACTTAAGTTCAATCCTAAATACCAGTAAAGTTAGAAGGAGAGAATCCACTCCACAACGTTGTCCTCTGATCTCCACACGCATGTAGTGCCACGTGTGTGCACATCCTGTTCTGCAGGAGACCGTCTCAGAAAGCAGGCACTGGGGATGCCGGCAGCACGCTTACCTCGCCTGCGTGAGGCCCTGGACGCAATCCCCTGCACTGCAGAGTGTGGTTTCCCATGTCTGTGAGACCAGCACTTGGAAGCTAGAGCCACAAGGATCAAAGTTCAAGGTCATCCTCTGCTTTAAATCAAATTCAAGGCTAGCCTGGGCTACATGAGGCACCATCAAAGGAAATGGAAGGAAGGACAGAAAGACAGAAGGGGTACAAAGGGAAGAAAGTGGTGCCTTGAGCCACATAACCCAGTAAGTGTGTACTGTTTTAGGCTTGTCCTCCATAATAACAACCTAAACAGAGTCGCCCAGGAGGAAGTTCGGCAACACCAGCTCCAAACTAAGAGAAACGAAGGCCGGTTCTCTCTAAGGGTCCAGTGTGATCACTTCCCACTGATTAATCATTAAACCGGGAAGGTCGTCACCTGGAGTCACACTTGCCAGCCAAACAGCTTATGCATTGTTTAATCTCCGGACCCAGCCGTGCATGCAAGGAAAGACAACATTGTATTTTGTTCCTGGCTTTTTCAAGTCATTTTCTTGAAACCAACCTTCTCTGCCTGGCTTCCCGTAACACTTCAGTTCAGTCAGTGAAGTGTTGCTCGATGCTAGAATGAAAAGATAAAGCTAATTGAGATCTTCATTATATATGTACATGTATGGCGGGGGTGGCTGGGTGTCAGGAGATCAAATCTCAGATTATCAGGCTTGGTGGATGGCTAACACTTCTACCACTGAGCCATCCTGCCAGCCCTCATTTAAAGCCTTTAAAGAATATTTGGAGGGTTTTGTTTTGTTTTGTTTTTGTTTTGACTGTCTAAATGGAAACTCCCCTGGGACCCAGACAATCCTGAATCAGCCATTGGGGGGTGTCCCTAGGGAAGGTTTCTTGCTTAGGCCAAAGAGCAGCCCAGGTGTGCTCAAGTCACGAATAGCCTCATCTTCCCATGCCTTTCATCCCAGAACTAGGGAGGCAGCTTCTGACTTATATAGTGAGTCCCAGGAGTGCTAGGACTACCAATGAAAGGCCCTGTCTCAAACAAAACAAAACAACAATAAGCATCCATCCAGGCCAAAGGCCAAAGATGCACAGCTAACACGTCCTGGCTGTGCTGTCCCAGTGGCACGTAGCTCTCAGGTCTTCCTCAGCCTCACCCGCGGCCCCTGGCCTTGTTGGATGCTGGCTTACTTGTGTTCAAGGACTTCCTGAGGCTATACCAAGTTTTGGCTGAAAACAGCCCTAAGCAGCCGTTGGCCAAGTGGCTGAGAGAAGGGCGGATGAGTGAGGTATGGCGTCCAAATCCACGTCTCAAGTGCACTCGGTGAACCCACTCTAGATAGCTTTCCAAGCCAACATCTGGATCCCAACAGCATGGACGCTATAACATCCTTCAGAATCTATTAGACTCAACCCATACGGGAGAGTTGAGAAGGATTAGGCTAAAAAAAAAAAATTATGTAGAGGGCTAGAGAGGTGGCTCAGTGGGTAAAGGCGCTCGCTGCCAATCCTAATGGTCTGAGTTTAATTCCTGGGACACACATAGTGGGAGGAGAGAACCAGTTTCCAAAAATTATTCTCTAAGCTACACACATGTACCATGGCATGTGCACAGCACACTCAAACACACACACACACACACACACACACACACATGCTACATACACTGCATACCCACACAGACACAAACATACACACATAATCCAATATTTTTTATATTCTATGACGTGTACAGATCAGATCACCTGAACAAGAACAAAGTGGATCCCACATGCCTGACTAAGAATGGTGGCTCTGACCCAGGCTGCCTTCCCAGAGGCACACCCAAATGACTGTGATGGAGGCGTTCACCTGATAGAGATCATCTTCTGCTGTGTCACTTGGGCCAGAGGCAACAAGACTAGCCTCACAGCTGGGGTGAGCTGTTCCCCCGGCCCCAGGCTAGTGTCCAGATTGGCAACACCTGCTGAAAGCTTTGCCACAGAGAACATGGCGTCCACCCCAGTGGCACGCCAAATGCCAAGTAACAAGATCATCACGGAGATGACTCTCTCCACACCATGTTCAGTGAGGCAGGTGCTGGCAAACATGCCAGTGGCAGTGGCGAAGCTCGGACTGACACCCACGCTCGCTCTTCCACCCCAGGCCGCTCACCAGAGAGAAGATGCTGCCAGCAGCCATTCCTGTGGGCACTGTGCCATCAGCAAGAAGGCTACTGACCTCATCTTAGACTGCGTTCAAGCCGTCTGACCGATGCACAGGTCCTCCGGGCTTCTTGGTTTGCCACAGCTTTGTGGGGGAACTGACCCCGGTTCATCTGTCTGCTAGTGCAATGATCTATGGTGATTATAGCAAGAAGCCAAGCTGAGGTTCTCCACTCACTATCTCCAGGTTTCCACAGGTACTGCTAAGTCCGTCCCCGTCGCCCACACCCTCAGAGTGCTTAGACCGTGCCTTCGTGGTAGACTAGGAACCTGAATACCGTGTGCCCAGACTGTACTAACCTCAACTTGCTTGTTAGCAAGAACACATCTTCCACCACCACTCACACCAGATTTTATGGAGAATTGAATGTCAATCTGGCAGATTCCATACCAACCTGAAGTTGTACCCCTCCATACACCTCCATGTAGACACATAGGCCCCTGCCATCTCTGCCGAGAACGCCTATCCAAGCATCAAAGAAACCTCAGCGGGGGCAGCAACACCTCCTGGTCAACCTATACCAATGAGGTGTGGTTTGATCAAAGAAAGAGCCGGGATTAGAATTCCCCATTCCTCCCTGTGTCATTCATCTGTCTACAGTCTCTGTGTGTGTCTGAGATCTGTCCCCCCCCCCCATTGCCTGTTGTGTCGTGCCTGTCTCTAACAAGGGGCCTTGCTGTGGATGTATTTACTGAACAGCACTTTAAAGCGACATGGGAAAGCAATGAGGATGGCAGAAATCTTCAACAAAGTTTTACAAGGGAAAAAGTTATTCCTACCGACTCCAGCTGACCCAGAATAGTGCTCAAAACTGCAAATGGGTTATCAACCATAAAAAAACATTTATGGGTTACTTGTTTTGTTTAATGTTGTTTTTAACTCTTGAATGCTTTCAGCAAATGATTACAAGACACACGCCTGTTGTTCTGGGTCAGGGGACGGAAGAGTACACTGCTTAAAGCTGTGTATTTAGCTTAGGTGGTAAAGCCGGATACACGGGGATTCCAAGGTAAGGTTGGCGTCGTTGTTCTCTGAAAGGCAGGTTAAGCGTAAGCAGGCCGAGCACGCAGTAGGACCTCACATTAAGTACATACTCTTTTTGGAGGGGGGGTATATTCTTTATTTACATTTCAAATGCTTTCCCCTTTTGAGGTCTCCCCTTCAGAAACCCGCTATCCTATACCCCCTCCCCCTGCCTCTATGTGGGTGCTCCCCCATCCACACACCCTCTCCTGTCTTCCCGCCCTGGCATTCCCCTATATTGGGGCACCAAACACTCTTAGGCCCAAAGCCTCTCCTCCCACTGATGTCCAACAAGGCCGTCCTCTGCCACATATGCGGCCAGCACCATGGGTCCCTCCATGTGTACTCCGGTTAGTGGTCTAGTCCCTAGGAGCTCCAGGGGTCTGGCCTGTTGACACTGTTGCTCCCTCCATGGGGTTTCAAACCCCCTCAGCTCCTTCAGTCCCTTCTCTAACAACATACTCTTAAGGGGGTCCTAAGGCATATTATTAACTTGGCCCCAAAGTCCAGCAAAAGCTCAGTCAGTCTCTTTGAAGTCAAGAGATATTTTTCAGGAAAAAAAAAAAAAAGTATCACTTTAGCCTATGATGGGCAGCTTTCTGTAACACGTGCCAATGTCTCCTTTGAGCCGGGCAACTCAACCCAATGGTGAAATCTGACCCCTACCATGGTAAGTACATGACTTGCCGCCTTCTGTACCTAGGCTTGCCTGGACCACAAGCTGACCCAACGCCTCGTTTGCTGGTCCATGCCTAAGGGAATGAAGGGAGGAGACAAACACTGGTCACTCACTCCTGTCAGCCCTGCAGTAGGTTGTACTCCTAGAGTGTCAGCTTTAGACTTGCGGGCAGCCATTCAAGTTGTCTGATTAGATTGTATTAAAAAATAAAAAGGCTGAGGAGGTGGTTCAGCAGGCAAAAGCACATCCTGCTCTTGCAGAGGACCAAGATAAGACCCTAGCAACCACGTCAGGCAGTCACAAGCATTTGTAATTCCAGTTCCAGGGGGATGCGCTCCTTTGGGACAAGCGTGCTCTCCAGGTAGATATGGCCTTCAGATATGGCTGCCCTCTGGACTACCCTGCCTGTCTCTTAGCAGCTGGTGGGTGTTTTCTGGTAGCATGCCTAGTCTGAGTGAGAGGGGGCACTGCTCAGATCTCCTGCACAGCCAACCACAGCATCCTACCCTGCCTGACCTCCTTAGCTGAACCACATAAGTGAAGATGAAGGCCTACTGTACCCAGAACTCTAATATAAGGGAGCTCTCTTAAACCAGACATACCAGGTTGGGGTAGATATAATAAGCCTTTGTGGGTTCAAAGTCCAAAAGGTCTGTGAAGAGACTCTAGCAGGACAGAGCATGGCAAAAACGACTCTGGCAGGTCTTCCTTGTTCCTTGATAAAAACCCTTTAGATTACATTCCTAAAGCTAACACCAAGGTCCAGCTATCAAAGTATTTAAGCTCAGCAATCACAACCCCCTGTGGCTATCCTAATGAATATGTCCAGTCAAAATTAAACACCTTGTCTAAGATCAATAATTGATTTATTTGCCTCAGAGGGACAGAGGGCAGGTTGTTTTGTTTTGTTTTGTTTTGTTTTGTTTTGTTTTGTTTTGTTTTGTTTTGTTTTGGGACAGGGTTTCTCTGTGTAGCCCTGGCTATCCTAGAACTCACTCTGTAGACCAGGTTGGCCTACAACTCAGAAATCTGCCTGCCTCTGCCTCCCAAGTGCTGGGACTAAAGGTGTGCACCACCACTGCCTGGCCAATAATTGATAATGAAACCTCGGGAAACTGATAAAACTTCTGTAAGGCAAAGGACACGTCAATAGGACAAAACTACAGCCTACAGATTGGGAGACGATCCTCACCAACCCTACATCTGACAGAGTGCTAATATCCAAAATATATAAAGAACTGAAGAAGTTAGATACTAGCAAACCAAATAATCCAATTAAAACTGGGGTACAGAGCTAAACAGAGAATTCTCAACAGAAGAATCTTGAATGGTTGAAAAGCACTTAAAGAAATGTTCAAAGTTCTTAGTCATCAGGGAAATGCAAATCAAAATGACCCTGAGATTTCACCTCACATCAGCCAGAATGGCTAAGATCAAAAACTCAGGGGACAGCACATGCTAGCTAGGATGTGGAGCAAGAGGAACACTCTTCCATTGTTGGTGGGAGTGCAAACTTGTAAAATCACCCTGGGAATCAATCTGGCAGTTTCTCAGAAAATTGGAAATACTTCTGCTGTGATAGCCCTAATAGCTTCTGTAAGATAATATCTCTGCAGAACGGAGGCAGGGAAAAATGTCTCTTAGGGCTAGCAGAGCCCCCACAACATAGAAGCCATAATCTTTCATTTGGCATCTTTCTGATCTCTTTTATTCCTGGTAGCCAAGACCGCGTAGATTCGAGAAAATAATTTGTAACTCACTCTCTAAAAGTGTTATTACTGGCCAATGACCTTCTTTGGAACCGTAATGCTTTGCCTCGACCATATTTAGTTTGAGACAAGAGTTCCCTGGAAAAGTATGACACTGCAAATGGAGATTCTTCCGGGATTCACAGGAGTACGGGAGTTCCTTTTTTGTTATTTCGATAAGTTTTTGCAGAACACTCAGGATCGAGTCTAGTCTGAGACAATGGGCTCAGACTAGAATATCTGATTTGAAGCTGGCGCTGAGCTCAGAGCTCCCTCAATGGAGCCTTGCAGAGCTACCACCTTTTGTCCTCCTAACTCCGGACTTCGGACTTCGCCAGCCATCCGGAAAGCCAAGATAACACCTCTGGCTTACTCCGGTGTAGTTCAGGCTTCAGCTCATGAAATATTAATGAGGCTATGTGAACCCTAAGGAAAGATTCACAGGATTTGGCTTGTCTGACATTACAAGATACAGGAGGTGTTTAAGTTTTACAGAAAAAAACTAGATGTTAGATAGAGCTTACTCATACCCATTTAGTCTAAGAATGTCATTGTCCATGTTTAAGTTTCTAAACTTGTTTGACAAGATACGCTTTATCTGGCTGTTTCCACACTCCTTTGTGCGGTATGGTTATGTAAATTGTTCTTGCTTAGCTTGCTGTTTCATTTAATATGTAAATGTCAGAACCAGGGCTTTAAAAAAAAGGTAGTTCCTGCCGGGCGTTGGTGGCGCACGCCTTTAATCCCAGCACTTGGGAGGCAGGGGCAGGCGGATTTCTGAGTTAGAGGCCAGCCTGGTCTACAGAGTGAGTTCCAGTACAGCCGGAACTATACAGAGAAACCCTGTCTCGAAAAACCAAAAAAAAAAAAAAAGAAAGAAAGAAAGAAAGAAAGAAAGAAAGAAAGAAAGAAAGAAAAGAAAAAGAGAAAAAAGGTAGTTCCTACTAAAGAATACACACCTTTTTCCACAATGTAAAGTATCCTGCGTGTGTGTGTGTGTGTGTGTGTGTGTGTGTGTGTGTCTTCATTTCTCGCCGATTCGTACCCTCCTGGTCCAGAAATCATGGTTCCGCCCGCAACTGAACTCCCACAAGGAACTACGGCTCACAGCATACTTCTACCTGAAGACCCAGCTATACCACTCTTGGGCATATACCCAAAAGATTCTCCACCATACCACAGGGACATGTGCTCCTCTATGTTTATAGTAGCCATATTTATAATACCCAGAAACTGGACCAACCCAGATGCCCCTCAACAGAAGAATGGGTAGAGAAAATGTGATTTATTTACACAATAGAATATTACTCAACTATTAAAGATAAGGACACCATGAATTTTTCAGGCAGATGGATGAAACTAGAAAATATCATCCTGAGTGAGGTGGCCCAGACACAAATGGACAAGCATGGTATGTATTCACTAATAAGTGGATATTAGCCAGAAAATACAGGATACCCATGGTACACTCAACAGACCCAAAGGAGCTAACGATGCTTGAATCTCACTTAGAAGGTGGAATAAAATACTCACAAAAGGCAGATTGAGAGAGGGAAGCGGGTAGGAGAGCAGATAGGGAGGGGAAAGGGGGTTCAGGATAAGGTGTGGGGACAGCACCTGGGGATTCATCCAAGATACAGTCACCAATCTCCGACACTATTGTGGAAACTAAGAAAGGCTTGCTGAAAGGAGCCTGATATGGCTGTCTCCTGAGACGCCCTGCCAGAACCTCACAAATACAGAGTTGGATGCTCACAACCAACCATTGCACTGAGTGTGGGGTCCCCAACGGAGGAGTTAGAGAAAGGACTGAAGGAGCTGCAGGGGGTTGCATAAGAAAGAACATTATCAACCAGCCAGACTCCCCCAGAGCTCCCAGGGACTAATCCACCAATCAAGGAGTACACATGGTCTCCAGCTGCATATGTAGCAGAGGATGGCCTTGTCAGGCATCAATGGGAGGAAAGGTCCTTGGTCCTATGAAGGTTTGATAGATGTCCCAGTGTAGGGAAATCCAGAGCAGGGAGGCGGGAGTGGGTGGGTGGGTAGAGGAACACCCTCATAGAAGCAGGGGGAGGGCGAATGGGATGGGGATTTCCTGGAGAGGGGGAAACCTGGTGAAGGGATAACACTTGAAATGTAAATAAATTAAAAATAAATAAATAAATAAATAAATAAATAAATAAATAAATAGGTTAATTAATTTTAAAAGGTGTGGAGACAGAATAGTGGTCCAGAGGGCTGGGAGAATGAGTGGAAATTGGCAGCTCGTGGGGGTGGGTAGGGAGGGCATCTCTAGGACGTCAGGCCAGGGATGGTGAGGCTCCCAAGTGTCTAAGGAGGTGACTTTAGCTGAGACTCCTAGCAGTGAGATTTAGAACCTGAAGTGGCCTAGAATAAGGACACCAACCCACCTACAAAACTTTCAACCCCAAATGTGTCCTGTCGGCAAGAAATACAGGGGTGAGGATGGAGCAGAGGCTGAGGGAATGACCAATCTGCAACTTGAGATGCTTGCAGACAGGAGCCTAGCATGGTTGTCTTCTGAGGCTCCATTCAGCAGCTGCTGACTGAAACAGATGCAGAGACCCAAAGGAAACATTAAACAGAACTCGGGGAGTCTCGTGGGGAAGGATTAAGGCAGCTGGAAGGGATCGGAACTCCACAGGAAGACCAACAGAGTCAACTAACCTGGATCCGTGGGTGCTCCCAGAGACTGGACCAACAGAGAGCATACAGCGGGGTGGGCGGAGCACCCCAGCATATATGGAGCAGATGTGCAGCTCCGTCTTCACTAGGGTCTCCCAACAACTAGATTTAGGCTGTCCCTAAATCTGTTGCCTACCTGTGGGGAATCTGGTCCCATTCCCCAACAGGGCTGCATCAGATGTGCCAGAGTTGGGGGAAACCCAGGGACCTCCACTCTCTGAGGAGAAAAGGAGGGGAGGTGGGGGGAGAGACTGGGTGAGGGAGGGACCAGGAAGGGGGGTTGGAACAATTGGGATATAAAATGAATAAGTAAATTATTGGGGAAAAATATTGGGAAAAGATGTAATTTATCATATTAAAGTTTGCTTTTATATTCAAGTTAGCAGTTTGATATTTCAAAAATAAAATATTCAAAATTGAAATAAAACAAATGAAACACCTCATCCTAATACAGGATTTCCCCCTTCACCTTTATAAACTGCCATTTGCCTGCCATGTCTGTTTCTTCTACTCAGAGGCAGCCCCTCTTGCCCTGAGGCAAACATTCCTTCCCCTCCCCCTTGTTCCCTTCCCCCGCCCCCCAATCCTCCACCTCCTATCTTTGTCTCTGATTCCCTGCCCTCTGTTCTTCTGGGGCAAATAAATCTCTTTTGTGCTGAGAACTTGGTCTTGGGGTGTCTTGTGCTGATGAGGTCCTTAGTCTGAGCCATCTGAGAAAAAGGAGGCTGCCAGGGGCAGGGGCAGGGGCAGGGGCAGGGATAGGGACAGGGACAGGGGCAGGGACAGGGGCAGGGGCAGGGGCAAGGGCAGGGGCAAGGGCAGGGGCAGGGGCAGGGTAGGAAAGGGCTGTGAGGCTGTGGAAGAGAAAGGGAGATCTGTAAAGATGGGAAGGTTAAAACCACAGAGAATCAGTAAAATCCAGAAGGACCTGGGAGTAGTGTGGCACACCTGCATCCCCAGTGCTTGGAAAGCTGAGGCAGGGGAATTGCCATGAGCTCAAGGCCAACCTGGGCTACAGAATGAGAACCTCTGAGGGAGAGAGAGGGAGAGAGCGTGTGTTCTGTGTTATGGATGGATATGTTATCATGCTCCACTGCATGGTTAGTTCTGCCTACAAACTTCAGAGTTCGCCTAGCTTGCCATGATTCCGATGTGTGTGGAAATCAAACAAGGGGCCAAGTTTCATGACCAGATTAACATGTGCCCAGACTCAGAAACCAGAGTTCAGAGGTGGCTCAAAGACACCCACACAGTGCTCCTTCAAACCCAGGTGCTTTCTCAGTCACGGACTTACAAACATACCTTTAATCACAGCACTTGGGAGGTGGAGGCAGGAGAATCAGAAGTTTAATATCATCTTGGCTATATAAGTTTAAGGCCAGCCTGGGCTACATGAGACACTGTCTCAAACAAACAAACAAACAAAAATTTCTAAAATGAGTAGATACATGGATAGATGGATAGATAGATAGATAGATAGATAGATGATAGAAGGAAGAAAAATAGCTTTTCCTCCTTTTTCACAACTATTTGTGTATTTTTTAAAAATTACATTTGAATTGGTTTTGTGTATGCGTGAGCATGTGTGTGTGTGTGTGTGTGTGTGTGTGTTGTGTACACATGAGTTGTGTCACAGAGCAGACACAAAGGTCAGAGGACATGAGTTGTGTCACAGGGCAGACACAAAGTTCAGAGGACAACTTTCAGGAGTCCGTTCCCTCTTTCCACCTTTCTTTTTCTTTTTTTTTTTTTTTTTGGATTTGGTTTTTTCGAGACAGGGTTTCTCTGTATAGTCCTGACTGTCCTGTAACTCACTCTGTAGACCAGGTGGCCTCAAACTCAGAAATCTGCCTGCCTCTGCCTGGGATTACAGGCGTGCGCCACCACCCGGCTTCTTTGCACCTTTCTATGCACTCTCGGGGTTTGGCAGTCGGCACCTTTGCCTGCTGAGGCCCCTCCCCCCAGTGAACAAGAATAGAAAGCTGATTTTTTTATCGTTTTGGCTCCATAAGAGTTTGTGGTGGATCTGTGAATTCAACTTTTGTGCCCTGAAGTAGCAAGAACAATTTTGGGGACCTGGAGAGATGACTCAGCAGTTTGGAGCACTGACTGCTTTTCTAGAGGTCCCAGGTTCAATTCCCAGCAACCACATGGCAGCTCACGACTGTCTATAACTCCATTCTCCGGGGATTTGGCACTTGTGCGCGCGCGCGCGCGCGCGCGCACACACACACACACACACACACACACACACACACATACATGCAGGCAAAACACCAATGTACATAAAGTCAACCAACCAATTAATTAATTAAAAGACCAATTTTGCATCCAAAAAAAATACACCATGTGTTCTTCCTTTGAGTTGGTTATTGTGAAGGTCAGGTTTTCTTTTTAATGCCACTGAACCTTGGGGCGATTACAGGCGTGACTAGTCACTGCTGACAACGGTCCCCTTACCCACTGGCAAAAGGAATTAAAAGGATAACACATTTGTTTTAAGGAGAAGGACCTATAACCTGAAATTTGTCCTTTTCTCTTCCCTTTAAAACTATATTAAGCTGGGTGGTGGTGGCACACACCTTTAATCCCAGCACTTGGGAGGCAGAGGCAGGCGGATTTCTGAGTTCAAGGCCAGCCTGGTCTACAAAGTGAGTTCCAGGACAGCCCAGGCTACACAGAGAAACCCTGTCTCGAAAAAAAAAAACAAAACAAAACAAAACAAAACAAAACAAAACAACAACAACAACAAAACAAAAAACAAAAAAAACTATATTAAAATTACATTATAGTTTTATTTTATATGTAGATTGTACCACTGTACATAAAGCATAGCTTTTACATTTTAAAATTAAGACTAGCAAAGGCCGAGTGTGGTGTGCACACCTATAATGTCAGGGCCTTGGAAAGTAGAGACGGGGTGATTAGGGGCTCAAGATATCCTTAGCTATAGAGTAAGTTCAAGGTTAGCCTAGGATGCTTTAGTGATGGAGGAGGAGGAGGAGGAGGAAGGATGGTAATGGTGATGATGATGATTTTTAGAAAATAATTAGAGGCTAGAGAAACGTCTCAGCAGTTAAAATCATTTACTGCTCTTGTGTGGCTTTCATTACCCACATTGGATGGCTCAGAAGTGCCTGCAGGTCCAGCTCCAGGGGATCCGTGGCTCTTTTACACACACGCACACACACACACACACACACACACACACACACGAATTTTATAAATAAATGAATAAATCGAGGATGTGGAGAAAGAGGAACACTCCTCCACTGTTGGTGGGATTGCAAAATGGTAAAACCGCTCTGGAAATCAGTGTGGCAGTTCCTCAGAAAATTGGGCATGTCCCTTCCAGAGGACCCTGGCATACCACTCCTGGGCATATACCCAGAGGATTCCCCTGCATACAATAAAAACACATGCTCCACTATGTTTATAGCAGCCTTGTTTATAATAGCCAGAAATTGGAAGGAGCCCAAATATACCTCAAAGGAGGAATGGATACAGAAAATGTGGTATATTTATACAATGGAATACTACTCAGCAATTAAAAATAATGAATTCATGCAATTTGTAGGAAAATGGTTAGACCTGGAAAATATCATCCTGAGTGAGCTAACCCAATCACAAAAGAATACACATGAAATGCAATCACTGATAAATGGATATTAATGAGCCCAGAAGCTCTGAATACTCAAGGCACAATTAGCAAGTCAAATGATTCCCAAGAAGAAGAAAGGAGAGGACCCTGGGCCTGGAAAGATTGGATCCAGTTTTGTAGAGAAACCATGGGGGGAGGGGGAATGATTGGGGAATAGTTGGGGGGGAGAGGAATTATGGGACATAGGGAGGGGGGGAACTGGGAAAGGGGAAAGCCTTTGGAATGTAAACATAGAATATAGAAAATAAAAATTTAAAAAAAATCTTTTAAAAATAAATAAAGTCTCAGAAGCCATGCAATTGGACTGCTTCTGCCCATTTCACCGATGAGGGCTTAGTGTTCAGCAAAGTACCATGAGTCTGTGCCAAGTCAGGCAGCCTCCTGTCTCTGTCTCCATACCAACACCAGCCCAGCTCCACGGCACCCTGCCTCTTACTGGAGGCGTCGTGTGAATTACTTGTCTGCAGTCCCAGCCGTCCTCCCATCTCTGTGCTCTGGAGAGCACTCTACCAGATTGACAAGCAGAACAGAACAGGAAGTAAAAGACTAGCTTGGTGAAGGAAGTCCTTCTGCCTTCCAAGCCCTGCCCAGCTCCTACTGCAATGCCCTCCAGTTTCTCACGTGTCCCTGACGAGTGCTCCAGTCCGCCCTACACAGACCCAAGCGTGGCGGTAAACAACAGAAAAATGCTTTATATGCACAGTCACAGACATTACAATTATCGGAAATCATCTTGCCTACACAGCGCTCTGTGTAAACAAACAAGGAAGGAGAGCCCCCGGCAAGCAAACAGCCGGCGAAACAGATGATTTCATGTCTCAACATGGACGTCTAAACTCCGAAGATAGCCGAACGCCACAGCTCATGAATAATAAAAGACTGGCAGCAAAATAATTTGATTTTGCTGTTGCTGTGCTGCCGCTGCAGTTCGGGACGAGGGCTTTACCGATGAGCGACAAGCCCACTAGCTTAAAGCCAAATACATTCCTGAAAATTATTTCTCAGCCATCTTCAGCATGCCTGCCTGTTTTTCTAAGATGGATAGAGTACTCAGAGCACTCTTCAAGGCCAAGGGCATGAGTGTCAATGTGAACCCGAAGAAATCCTGCACACTGAAGTAGGGACCACTGTTGGTTGTTTCATTTTTGTTTATTTTGACAGGATCTCGGGTTCCTCTGGCTGGTCTTAAGCTCTGTATAGCTGAAGATGGCCTTGAGCTTCTTCTAATCCTCCTGCCTCTACCTCCCCAGTGCTGGTATTGTAGGTGTGTACCGCCAGGTCTAGCAACAGTTAAGTCACCTACTCCAACAGCCGCACTCTTTCTGCTGGCCTGCATCCAAGAAACTTCTCTCCCATCTGGCCTGTGAGCTGGGTCACAGTGACAGAGAAACCACAGTGCGTAGTCCCCTCTTGTCATCCTTTCTGATCACAGAAGTTGCTGAAAGCACAAAGCAGTTTCTCAGAGAGCTAAGTCAATAAATCTGTCCTGAGGGGAAACTGCATACCCAGAACAAAACCACTCTGGAGCATTCTATACGAACTCTAGATAGAGGACCAAAGAAACCAGCTCAGTTCCTGTAACCCAAAACTTCCCTGCCAGCTTCTCCAAAACCTTGGAGAGCATCCAAAGAGCACTTCATGGTGAGATGCTGACTGTGACCTCAGCAGAAGAGCCAGGCTGAATCAGCAGACCTGGCTGCTGAGAACCATGTGACTCTGGCAGGCTCTCAGCCTCTCTTGGATTTTCTCATCTGTAAAGTGCCTACCTCCCAGGGGTGCTAAGAAGCTCAAATTAACCCGATTGTGAAGATGACAATGTACTGTAAACATCAAGGAGCCGCCTGAATGTAAGCATTATTTCCTGGCGCTTTCAGGATGGGCCGCCCCCAGGATCCACAGGCTCCAGATCTACAGATCCAACTAACCACAGATGGAAACGTTCTAAGAAGCTGAGCGTGTGCACCTCAATGCCTGCAAGTTAGAACGGGAGGGTTGAATGTTCAAGGTCAGCCTGGGCTTCGCTGTCTTTAAAAGGAAGGAAAGAAGGAAGGGAGGAAGGAAAGAAGACATGGGAGAAGAGAAAGAAGAGGAAGGAGGGGATGGGAGGAGTGTATTATACATCAAGTACTTATACCTATAATCCCAGCACTTGGGGAGTGGAGGCTGTGAGATCAAGACTAATCTCAGCTATGAGGAGAGAGAGAGAGAGAGAGAGAGAGAGAGAGAGAGAGAGAGAGAGAGAGAGAGAGAGAGAAGGAGGAGGAGGAGGAGGAGGAGGAGGAGGAGGAGGAGGAAGAGGAGGAGGAGGAGGAGGGGAGGGGGGAGGGGGAGGAAGGAGAAAGAGAGAGAGGAGGAGGAGGGTGGGAGAGAGGGAAAGGAGGGAGGGAGGGAGGAAGGGAAGCCCAGGCTAGCCGGGGCTCCCATGTCTTCTTCCTAGGCCTGAATCTAAGCCATGTTTCCCTGCCCTGTAACATCCAAACGGATTTCATCAACAGAATGTAGTTGAAGCTTTGTAGATTCCACCTGTCGCCTGGAGCAGATTATAGGCCAGCCTGAGTCCCTCCGTGACACAGCACAGCAGAGTGCCTGCCTGCTCGCAGCTCTTCAGGTGAACAAGTAATTAGCTGCCAGTAAGGCTGAGATGTGGCTCAGTGGCTCACACTCCTTGTGTGTGAGGGGCATGAGGTTTTATCTAAAGCAGAGAAAGCAGGAGAGAAAGAGAGGGAAGGAGGAAGGGAGGGAGGGAGGAAGGACTGGTCCAGCAGGCCTGTAATCCCAGTCACTAGAAAGGCTAAAGCAGAAGGAATACAAATCCAAGGCCAACTCACTGTATCAGTGGGAGAGCATTTGCCTGTCAAAGGTCCAGCGTTTAACCCCAGACTCACACACACCATTCGGTTAATTTGTCCCTTAACAGGGACGACCGAGCTCTCTTTTGACAAGAGCCATAGGCGTCATATACTGTCATCTTGGGTGGTTTAGGATTGCAAAGTCACCTCTAGACATCAGTGTCAACCAGTGAGCCAGATAACAGTCCACCTAGTAATGAAGGTTTTTACTTTTGCTTTTATTCTTCTTTTCTTCCATATAAAAGCCTGCATATGGTCTCTAACTAACAACCTAGAAACCACACGACGGGTCTGCAGTGAGGGCAGGAGAGACCACTGGCTGCTGCTGTCTCCCTCACGAGACTTGCTTTCATACCTACCACCTAATCACATGAGATCTGTAGCAAAGTTCTTTCCTGATTGCCGGCACCCAGGGTATCTATCAACTGCCACACGCCCAATGATCAGTCAGTATTTGTGGATGGAATGGCAGGCCGTTGCTCCGTTTGCCGCCCTCTCTGTGGTATAAGATAGTTACAGTCAGGAGCACTCCCTACTGGGTTTTCTCTCTGGTCTCTCCAAAAGTCTGAGGCAGTCAACTTTCCTAGTTCAGTGTTATACACCCAACTATGATCACTCTTAAAATCAGATGTGTTAAAAGCCCAGTTCCCAGCAGCTCAGAATGTGACTCTCCTTGAAGATGGGTGCTGTGACGTGAGGTCAGCCCAGTGGGCGCCAGTCTGAGGTGACACATGTCCCTCCATATATTTTATTTCATTATTTTGAGACAGTGTCTCATGTAGCCCAGGTTGCCCTCAAACTCCCTGTGCGTCTAAGGATGGTCTTGAACTTCTGATCCTCCTGCATCTCTCTCCTGGGTGCTGGCGTTACAGATGTTACAGATGTGAGTCACTATGCCTGGGGATCAAACCAGGGCTTTGTGGGCGCTAGGCAAGCACTCTAGAGCAACAGAGCTACACTCCCAGGCCCCGTCTACTGTCTTAATACAAGAGGAAATCCAAGCTAGGCCTAGTGGTGCTTTATAATGGCAGCTCCTTAAGAGCCTGAAGAACACGATTCAAGGCCAGTCTGGGATGAGGTCTTCCTTAGCATGTACAAGATGCTGGGATTAATCCCCAGTACCACAAAAGGTGAGGGGTGGGCAACCCAGATGCTATGACCCTCCAGGGATCTCCAAGTGGAAACGGCCCCACCCATGAACCAAGGGAAGAGGCCTCCCTCAGGGGCAACCATCCATATTAGCACCTGATTCTGAGCCGTCTGCCGTCTGAACTTTGACAAAATGAACTAGGTTGCTCCTTCCCTGGACTAACACAGTGGGGGGTGGGGGTGGGGGTGGGGATGGGGATGGGGGCGGGGGCAGACTTGCTTCATGGCTCACTTGCTGGCCCAGCTCACCTGCTGGTCACAGTGAGCAACACTTTGGCCCATGATGTTTCCTGGAGAATCGGCTTTCCAAACTTAAACTGTCCCCAAAGTGCTGCCCCTGAGTGTGGAAGGAGCACTCACCCAGAACCCCGAGAATACTGGGTGTGTGGTTGCCTGTCCTGTGACTGGCAGGAGGAAGTGTGCCCATGACTTGGATTTGCAGCGAGAACAGCTGAGAGGCTGAGATGCTGAGACAGCAAATACAATTCTCTCTCTCCTCTCTCTCTCTCTCTCTCTCTCTGTGTGTGTATGTGTGTGTGTGTGTGTGTGTGTGTGTGTGTGTGTGTGCTTGCTCACACATGTGCAGGAGGAGGGGAGGGGGGCTATGGGGGCCACAGGTGGACCTTGAAATGTCCCCTTCCTTCCTTCCTTCCTTCCTTCCTTCCTTCCTTCCTTCCTTCCTTCCTTCCTTCCTTCCTTCCTATTTTAGTTAGGGTCTCTTCACTGAACCCAAAACTTGCCTTTTGAGTCAGATTGGCTGTCTAAGTGAGCCCCGAGACCCACCTGTCCCCACGGCCTAGTGTGGAGTTACAGGTGTAGACCACCACGCCCAGCCTTTGTGAGCTGAGGGGATCTTCCCGTTTATGCAGCAAGCACTTTACCTCCCAGCTGTCTTGTCAGCTGCCTCCCCTCTTCTGTGGCCCCGATGACTGAACCTAGGACCTGCAGGCATATGCTTAGCAAGTGCTCTCCCAGCCGAGCTTCGGCCCAGTCCACGGCTTCCTGTATCTTGAGGCAGCGTTTCCTTACGTTGCTTAGACTGTCCCAGAACTCACTATGTAACCCAGGCAGGCCTTGAACTTGTGATCCTCCTGCTTCAGACCCCCAAGTATCTGGAACAACAGGCCTGTCCCAACAGTCAGGCTTCATGGCAGCCTCTGGTTCTGAGAGGCTCACTGAGAAAGGATTTGGAAACTCCGTCCCTCGTCACACCTGCAGGTCACTCCTCAGCTGGCAAGATGGCCGCCTTTGGTCATTTGGTGTCTCTCAGCGAATATCCTATTGCCACAACTGAAACGGCAGCCTGTCATCCAGGGTAATGGGCTCACCAGGGTGACACACCCAGCCTTGAAAACAAAGCCAGAGCCTCCAGCAACTCCACCCTGACTCCGTTTTCCTGGTGCGTAGGGCATCCTTTGTTGCGTCAGTTGGTAGGCTCTGGAAAGAGTTCCCCCGAGATGGACTCACCAGCTTGAGGACATCCTGGATCACAGCGGGTGAGCCTGAGGCTGGCCAGGTGCACACCACACATCACCACCACAGCCTGTCTCCTCGGCAGAGAAGGCTGGTGGCTAGCCCCTGAGCAGCAATTCCCTCTGCGCTCACTTCAGGAGAGCCGACGGCACTCTAGCCCACAAGCCCTGGGTGACCTCCTGTCCGTGCAGAAGCCTAAACTTGTGACTTCAGCACTATACAATGCCACTTACAGACTACGAACTTTTCAAAGCTGGCAGCCCTCCAAGAGGTGTTGTTTCTTATCCTCTTTTCTTTAATACAGAGTCTCACCATGTAGCTCTGGCTAGCCTGGAACTGTCTGTGTAGACCAGGCTGGGTGTGGTAGTGTGTACATATTGTCCTATGAGAGATACCCAGGAAGTAAAGGTTCTCATACCACACCCAGGAGAGAGCAGTTAACGCTGAGACTTCTCTGCTTCGATGGTGGCTTCGATGGTGGACTCCTGGCCCCTCCCCCACCTGACCTGTGTGCAGATGGCACACAGGAGCATTGCCTCTTCTTTTCTTCTTTCCCTGTTTCTTTTTATTATTACCTTTTTAAAAATTTTTATTGGAAATATTCTATATTTACATTTCATTTCCCTTTTTCTGGTTCCCTGCCCCCCAAAGGGCCCACATGCCCCTTTTCCTCCCCTCTGTTCCCTCATCCACCCCTTCCCACTTCCCTGATCTGGTTATTATTATCTTTTTAAGGCAGGGTTTCATGTAACCCAGTCTGTAATCTGAGGATGACCTTGAATTTCTGATCCTCCTGCCTCCGCCTCCAGAGTGCTAGGATTACAGGTGTGTGCCGCCACAGTTAACTAGGAAACGGGAGTGTTTCTTTTTTAAAAAATGTGAAGGGCTAGAGAGATGGCTCAGCAGTTAAGAGCACTGACTGCTCTTCCAGGGCTTCTGAGTTTAATTCCTAGCAACCACACGGTGGCTCACAACCATCTGTAATGGGATCCGATACCCTCTTCTGCTGTGTCTGAAGACAGCGACAATGTATTCAAATATATAAAAATAAATACATCTTTTAAAAAAAATCTGGAAATTATTTCAGTCAATCGAAAGCCCAAATCAGGAGAGCGGAGAGATGGCTCAACAGTTCAGGGTACTGGCTGCTCTGACGGGGAGCCCAGGCTTGGTTCTCAAAACCCACAAACGGTGCTCAGAAGCATGTGTAACTCCAGTTCAGCTCTGGCCTTCTCTGGCACTGCATGCATGTGGTATGCAGACATACACGCAGGCGGAAACACTCACACACATAAAATAAAAATAAATAAATACTTAAATTAGTTAAGTATTATGGGTAAGTCTCTGGACAGAGTGTTCAAATATAGTCTTTTGCAGAGTAAAGGGAGCTGTGCATAGTACCTCGTTTGTAGCACGCATGTCTAGCATGTGCAGGTTCCAGGTTGAAACCTTAGCACTATAGGAGAGGGAAGAAAGTAGGGGAGCAGGGAATCAACACATCAAAGCAAAACAAAGCCCACAAAAACAGCAATGCGCAGCAGTCTGTGCTGTAATCCCACTTGGCTGCCAGGAGTTTCAGGCTAATCTAGGCTACATAAAAAATTTCAAATCAATGTATCAATGAGTAAGATGGAAATGGTGGTCAGCACTGAGAAAGCTGAAGCAGGAGGATTGCTTGAGTCCTGAAGCTCAAGGCCAGTCTGGGTAACTGTCTCAAAAAGAGAATCTTTTAAAGCCATGTATGGTAGTGTATATGTATAATCCCAGCACTCAGGAGGCAGTGGCAGGCAGATCTCTGTGAGTTCTCGACCAGCCTGGTCTACAGAGCTGTTTTAGGACAGCCAAGGCTACACACACACACACACACACACACACACACATCTCCTGTTTGAAACAAAAAACAAAAAGAAAAAAAAAGAGAAAAGAAACAAAGACAAGACCAGCCTGGGCTCCATGAGACCCTATTTCACCCTCCCCCAAAATTATTAATATGAAAATTAGGAAGCATTGCAGCGAATTCAAAGGACACTATGAAGATCAAGCACATTTATAAGGCAGAAATATGGCCTTCCCAACTGGAGGGAGATCTTGGAAGACAAGAACCACTGTGTGTGCTATTGCTTATCTACAAATGACAGGGCTGTAGCATGGTCACATTAGAACCACACCTTGGGAGGTGCTAAGGAGGCAGGGCCCTGCTCAAACACTGTGTAGCACGATGAGAGGCAGGTTGGAGACTGTGATAACCCTAATGATCATGACGGTATAGATGACAAACATGCCACAGGCCCCTTACATGTGCTGGTCACCACGTAATAGGAGCTAGATCATTGGGAGTGTAGGGGCAGGAATAACTATTTTCTGATAGGGAGCTGGCTAGCTCAGGTTTTGGGAAAAGAGAAATTAAAGCCTGCCCCTCCAGAATAGTTTTTGCAGTGACACACATACTTAGCAAGGACAGGCCCTGAGTACAGTCTCTAGTACTGTAGTGAGGAGGAGAACTGGGGTGGGGTCGGAGTGGGAAGTCAATAGATCTAAAAAAGAAAAAGCCAAAAACAGGATCCATGTCTACGTATTATGTCATGTCTATGATTCCAGCATTTGGAAGGCTGAGGCAGGAGGGATTTTTATGAGTATTTGTTTAATCTTTTTTTTTTCTTTTAAAGTTGGCCTGGAACTCATTATGTAGCCAAAAATAGCCTTGATCTTGTGATCCTCCTGCCTCTACCTCCCAGATGCTGGGATTACAGTTACATGACACCATGTCTCGTTTATGTGGTCCTGGGGATCAATCCCAGGGTCTCATGCACTCTGAACAAGCACTCTATCTGCTGGGTTTTGTTCACATGCGTGTAAGACTAGACCATTATTACAATATGTTATTGGGCAATTTTTCCAAGTAAAGTCCCTCTACATGCATGGAAAACTGGTTCCAAGATCCCAGTCTCCCAAGGATCTGTGAATTCTCCAATGCTTGAGTCTCTCATAAAACAAACAATGTGGTGGTTTCATAGAGCTGTGGTTCTCAACCTGAAAGTCGAGATCCATTGGGGGTTGAATACCAGATATCTTACATCTCAGATATTTTCATTACATTCAATAATAGCAAAATTACAGTTATAAAATAGCAACAAAATATTTTTATGGTTGGGGGTCACAAAATGAGGAACTGTATTAAAGGGTCACAGCATTAGGAAGGTAGAGAACCACTCTCATAAAGCCTTTGGACGACGGGCGTGGTGGTGCACTCCTGTAATCCCAGCACTTGGGAGGCAGAGGCAGGTGGATTTCTGAGTTTGAGGCCAGCCTGGTCTACAGAGTGAGTTCCAGCACAGCCAGGACTACACAGAGAAACCCTGTCTCGAAAAACCAAGAATAAAAAATAAAAAAAAATAAAGCCTCCTGTATGAGTTAAATCATCTCTGGATTGCTTATATAAATAATGATGCAATACTATGTAAGTATTTGTCATACTACATTGTTATCAGAACAATGACAAGAAAATATTCTGTGTTCAGCACAGACACAATTGTGTGTGATTGTATGTGTGTGTGAGAGAGCGTGTATGTGTGTGTGTGTGTATGAATGTGAATGTATGTGTGTGAGTGCGTATGTGAGTGTATGTAAATGTGAGTGTGTATGTATGTGTGAGTGTGTGTATGTGTGTGTGTGTGTGGTGTATGTGTCCATATAGAAATCAGAGGAGGATGTTGGGTCTCTTTGTTTTACTAATCTCCTTAGTCTCTTGTGACAGAATCTCTAACTAAGCCCGGAGTCATGTTGGGGTCCAGCAGGCCTAGGCAATCCTCCTCTCTCCACTCCTGACAGTGCAGAGATTCCACACCATCCTGCCTCCAAGTCCAGCTCCCCCTCCCCCCAGTCCCCACCCCCACCCCCGAGACAGGGTTTCTCTGTGTAGCCTTGGCTGTCCTAGAACTCACTCTGTAGTCCAGGCTGGCCTTGAACTCAGAAATTCGCCTGCCTCTGCCTCCCAAGTGCTGGGATTAAAGGAGTGTGCCACCACCGTTCAGCTATAAAATCCCTTAAAATCTGTTGTTTTTTTTGTTTTTTTGTTTTTTGTTTTTGTTTTTGTTTTTGTTTTTGTTTTTGTTTTGGTTTTTTTGAGACAGGGTTTCTCTGTGTAGCCCTGGCTGTCCTGGAACACACTCTGTAGACCAGGCTGGCCTTGAACTCAGAAATCCACCTGCCTCTGCCTCCCAAGTGCTGGGATTAAAGGCGTGTGCCACCACCGCCTGGAGGATTTGGTTTTTTCGAGACAGGGTTTCTCTGTATAGCCCTGGCTGTCCTGGAACTCAATCTGTAGACCAGGCTGGCCTCGAACTCAGAAATCCGCCGTGTTGGTATTATGGCAATTTGGAGCTGGTTTGAAGGAAACTGCTGACCACTCTTCTGGTCACTTTATGGCCGTGTTTCCACTTTCCTTTGCTTCACTAAATAGATGAAAACAGAATTTCTGGGCTATAGAGTAATCTGGCAATAGTGTGTTTGTGTGTGTGTGTGTGTGTGTGTGTGTGTGTGCGTGTGTGTTTAAATTTAATTGAAGAGGGTTTTTTGTTTGTTTCTTTGTTTTTAACTGTTGTTCTCAGAAAGACTAATTTTCACTTACTAAATTATGGCATCTCTGGGGGTAGTAGACATGCCTCTGTCATCTTTTTAAAGACAACATCTGTTTTCTTCTTTCAAAGTGTATACTGTGAATTTCGGCTTTCTCTCTCTGTTCTCTTTGTGTACAGCTCCACTCGGAGCCTGCCAACCTTACCTCGGCTCCCCTTCATAATGGTTCTTGCCACCAGAACTGTGTGTTAAGTCAGTGCTGACCATGTACAATACTGTTAAACTAACCCACCGGGGGCCTGGGAGAGCTGTGAGCAGCCACACCTCCACAGAGTGACTCACTCTCCACCGGCAGCCAGCAGATTCTCAGCCAAGGATGCAGAGAGTGTCTTAAGACCAACTCACTGCCCCAACAACAACCCCCAAGCGCTCCCACTGCTCCCATGCTGACAAACATTTGATGTCATCAGAGGGTTGTCCCCCCACCCCCCAGTTCTTTAAAGACCTATTATTATTATTATTATTTTTTTTTTGGTTTTTCTACACAGGGTTTCTCTGTGTACATGTGTGCCTGAATGTGTTCTTAACACATGTGTGAGAACCCTTGGAGGCAGGAAAGGTATCAGGTTCTCCAGAGCTGGAGTTAGAAGTTGTGACCCACTGGACACCGGTGCTGGGGACTGAACGGACCTCTGCTAGAGCAGCAAGTGAGCAAGTGCTCTTTTTTTTGTTGTTGTCTGTTTGTTTGTTTGTTTGTTTGTTTGTTTGTTTCGAGACAGGGTTTCTCTGTATAGCCCTGGCTGTCCTGGAACTCACTCTGTAGACCAGGCTGACCTGAAACTCAGAAATCCGCCTGCCTCTGCCTCCCAAGTGCTGAGATTACAGGCGTGTGCCACCACTGCCCAGCTGTCTTCAGGGTTTTATTTGACCAGAATTCCCAGTGCTTTGGGCCTTGGAAACCAGGAGGGGCTTCGCTCTACTTCAAGTGAGCTTCTGCGCTGTGCCTGGCATTGGTTATCTACCTGAGGATTGTCCTCACATACCCCGGAAACTGCAGTTTTGCCAGCTCCATGCTTTTGGTTGGCTGGTTGGTTGTGAGATTTCCCCCCCCCCACACACACACACCCCGTTTGGAGCATACTGGAGAGGGAGGCCCCTGTGTGAGGAAATGGCCAGGAAGCTTCCCAGCGTGTGGGGCTGTGGGGATGGTGGTACATACAAGATTCTGGTGCTTTTGGCAAGTGGGTTTGGATGAGTTAGGAGATGAGGTAAAAGAGTGACCAGGACAGTGACAACAATGACAAAAGGAAATCACAACTTAAACATCCAGGGGCTGGAGAGATGGCTCAGCAGTTAAGAGCACTGACTGCTCTTCCGAAGGTCCTGAGTTCAAATCCCAGCAACCACATGGTGGCTCACAACCATCTGTTATGAGATCTGACACCCTCTTCTGGTGTGTCTGATGACAGCTACAGTGTACTTACATTTAATAAATAAATAAACCTTTAAAACAAACAAACAAATAAATAAATATCTAGGAATTTTTTGTTTATTTGTTTGCAGTCTTTGCTTTTATCTTGCTGGGGTTTTTTGTTTTGTTTTTTTGGGTTTTGGACAGGATGTCTCGTTGTAGGCCAGGCAGGTCTTGAACTTCTGATCTTCCTGTCTCAGCCTCTGGCTCTGATATTACAGGAGCGGATGCCTTAATTGGCTTTAGTCTATAATTCTGGGACTGGGCAGCCCTTCATTTCATAAAATGGAGTGTGTTCCAGTGGCTTGAACAGAAACTAAAACAAAGGTTGACTCCGGGTGTGACCAGGTCAGGGGAACTGAACAATAGCTCCACCGTGGTGGTTTGAGAGCTGGCCAGCTCAGGTCAGCCTTCTGTGGAAGGGCTAAGGCAGGGTCAACTTCATTAAACGGCCCTTTGAGAGGTGTCTCGGGTCAGCTCCATCGCTTTGTTTCAGCTTGGTGATGTGGAACCTTAGATTTGCTGTGGAGAACTCACCAGAAAAGACTGCTCAGACGTGAGTTCAAGCCACTGGGAAGTCTCTCTGAGCTGGCCAGTGACTGCACTGCCTGTTCAGGATCCCGGGGTAGGCCCGAGCCTTTCTCAGGGTGAGCTTTTAAGCACAAAAGCCATATTCCGGGTAGATGTACTTCAGTTAACAAGAACAGTTAGCCAGAAGCAGAACTTCAGAAGCTGAAAAAGCAAGGTTAGTGCCTTGAAAGGCTTTCCCAGGACTATGGACATCGACGGACTGCTTCGGTCTTTGTGACATCTGTATCACTGGCTGGTGATGCTGGAGTTTTATGGCCTGAATGGGTGCCCCAGAACAGTTTGCTTTTTCTTTTGTTTTCCTGTGGTGTTGGGGATCAAACAGAACCTCAAACATGTCGAGACGCCGCTACTATTAAGCTATATTTCTGGCCTTTACGTTACTTTTTGTTTCGAGGCCAGGTCCCACAATGTCTCAGGCCGGCCTTAACTTTTCTCCATAACACATGTGATGGGTGCAGGAGGGAGAGAGAGAGAGGCACTTCATAGTCTGCATTATAAAGACACACATAGCTGGGCGTGGTGGCGCACGCCTGTAATCCTAGCACTTGGGAGGCAGAGGCAGGCGGATTTCTGAGTTCAAGGCCAGCCTGGTCTACAGAGTGAGTTCCAGGACAGCCAGGACTACACAGAGAAACCCTGTCTCGAAAAACCAAAAAAAAAAAAAAAAAAAAAAAGACACACATGTGCTCCATGTTGTAAAAGGAAGCAGCCCACGCAAGCAGCAGTTTGTTCTAAGTTAGCCAACCAGCCTTTGGCTCAGATGCCCCTGGAGCAGTGGCTCTCAGCCTTCCTAAAGCTGCGGTCCTGTAACACTTCCTCACGTTGTGGTGATCCCCAGCTATAAAGTTATTTTAGTGCTGCTTCATAACTGCAATTTTGCTGCTGTTGGGAATCATAAAGTAAATATCTGTGTTTTCCCATGGTCTTAGGCAACCCCTATGAAAGGTTCACTTGAAGCCCAGGGGGTTATGACCCACAGATTGAGAAACATTGCCCTAGAAGAAACCAAGGCTGAGACCAGCAGACAAACAAGTGCCTGAGCCTAAACAGCTACAGAACTGGGAAAGGTAGAAAGAGCCGAGGAGGCCAGAGAGCTGCAGTGCCTCGGTTTCACCCCCGGCTAAGCACTGAGTGGGGCTTACCCGGATTTTACTAGGCACCTTTTCTCTCCTTTACCAAACAGTGAAGCCGGACCTTTCTTACACAGGATAGGGGAAAGTTTCTCCAAATCTATCTATCTATCTATCTATCTATCTATCTATCTATCTATCTATCTATCTATCTAAGGCTAGGGTTATTAGAGCTAGTGACAGCACACACCTCTAATCCCTGCACTTGGGAGCAGAGGCAGGTCGATCTCTGAGTTCTAGTCTAGCCTGATCTACAGAGTGAGTTTCAGGACAGCCAGGGCTACACAGAGAATGAACCCTGGGTTTAATCCCCAGCATTGAAGGGTGGGCAAGTCATAATTTCTTACCTAGGAGATGACCAATATTGATCCTTTTTCCTTTTCTTTCTCTCCTGCCTGGGCCAAGTAGGTTGGGCAGAAGCAAGCTGACCTGTTCTGTCCTGCTGGTGTCAGCACACACCTTCTGTAGGGTAGTGACAGTGTTTCCCTGTCCCCTGGTGTCCTTTTTATGTCTTGTTGCTGTCATCTCACTGTTGTTAATATTATCTTCATTGTTACACTCAATCCTAACTAAAAGGCAGAAAGGTGATTATCATCATTGTTATTATTATTTACTATATTGGGAGTTGAACCCAAGACCTCATACAGACTAGGCAATGATCTATCAAAGCTCTATATTCTCACCTCTGGAGGTTCCTCTTCCTCTCTCTCCTCTTCCTTCCTTTCCTTTTAATAGAGGCGGGGGTCTCAAAATAGCCCAGGCTGGCTTTGAACTCATGATGTAACCAGGTCTGGCTCTGAATGTCTGTCCCAGACTCCTCAATGCAGAAATTACAAGCATGTACACCACAACCAGCTATTTGTATTGTTGGGATCATGCTTGCCTCGAGTCTGAGCTGCTCCTGCCTCAGTCTACTGCATGCTGGGATTCCTCTCATAGGAGTCACCCCGTGGACTTTATTCCTGTGAGACAGAACTGGAAGGAACTAGACAGATGTCTAAAGCCATCAGTGCTGCCACCAACCCCTGGAATAGCCGATTTGTTTGTTCGCTTGTTTGTTTTTTATTATTTTGAAACAGGATCTCAGTCTGTAGAAGTGGCCTGCCTGGAACTTGCTATGTTGACTAGGCTAGCTTCAAATACACAGGGGTCCGGCTGCCTCTGCCTCCCAGGTGTTGGCATTAAAGGCAAGCGCCGTCTAGTCAGGTGTGGTAGTACATACCTTTAATCTCCGCAGGTGTGATGGTGCACACCTTTAATCTCCGCAGGAGGGAGGCAGGAGCAGGTGGATCTCTGTAAATTGAAGGTTAGACTGGTCTACATAGTGAACTCCAGGACAGTCAGGACTAGAGTGAGCCTTGTCTCAGAAAACAAACAAAAAGTGGGTAGGAATCCCCAAAATTCTAAAAATAAAACGAAGCACATAAGTCTGTTGTTGTCTTAGAGAATTTTTGTAATGGAATGCCCCGTAGGGTCCTTCCCATACTGAAAGCTCTTCTCCCCAGGCCTCACTGGTTCACCCGGCTCATCTATGTCGGCTTTCTCTTGCTGTAAGCAGAAGTGGGAGCACACAGCATGAGGGCGTTCCCTTAGACAGTCTTGAAGGTTTATCCCCAGTGCATGTGCTATCGCAGCATTTTTTTTAATAGCTGAGTCACACCTAGTTTTGCGATTACAGGACATTTTGTTTGCCCAAGCATCAGTTGATAAACAGGAGGCGCTTCTACCTCTAGGCCCCTGTGAATAACGCCCCTGTGCATGGTTGGTAACATTAAAATGAGGATCCATATTTCTTCAGGGTGTATGCCCAGTCTCCTTTCTACATGTTCACCGGGAAAATCCTTTTACACACTCAGGGCAAGATCCCTCTGAACATTCTGAGAACAAGCCCTGAGCCCCAGACGAGGCTGGTGAAGCTGAAACTGTCCCCAATCTTCAAGGTTCACTTCATGTGCACGCCCATTGTATCTGCCCTCTGCCTGGTGACAGGCGCTGTGCCGAACACAGCAAAGAACAGCATAGCGCGTTCCTATCCTTTAGGAGGTGGGGGAGTCAATGTGTGCATGAAGGGAGTTAAATGTGCGGGGATAACTTCCTCCCTCAAGTTTCCCAGGTTAGAAGACTTTTTGGAATGTGTTCTCTCCTACCACTGTGGCTTCCAGGGATCAGAGTAATGTAGGTCGTCAGGCTGTGTAGAAAGCCCCTTTACCAGCTGAGCCATCAACTGGTGCTGTGGTCTTGGACTTCTGACCTTTCTGCTTCCACCTCAGGGGTGCGTGAACCACTATGCCAGGTTTATGGGGGGCTAAGGATGGAACCTAGAACTCTGTGCATTCAAGTCAGAATAGTTCTACCAACTGAACTAGATTCACAGTTCTGTGTGTTGGTCATTTGAGACAGGGTCTCATGTAGCCCAGTTTGGATTTGATTGTGCTGTGCAACTCAGATTGACCCTTGTAGTGGCTATTCCTGGTTGTCAACTTGACTATATCTGGAATGAACTACAATCTAGAATTGGAAGGCTCACCTATGATCCTAGTCTGGAGGCTCAGAAATATAAGTTTTTGACCTGGACTTAGCATGGAGATCTTGAAGCATGGTGGCTATGGATTCCAGTTCAAGATCACTGGGATTAAAGGCATGGATACACACCTTTAATCTGGGCTACACCTTCTACTGGAGACATATATAAGGACATTGAAAGAAGGAAGACTCATTCTTCCTTGCCGGCTTGCTTCGTGGGACTGAGCAACTGCAAGATCCTTGGACTTCCATCCACAGCTGCTGCTGACTACTGTTGGGGAGTTGGACTACAGACTGTAAGTCATCAAAAAATTCCCTAACTACACAGAGACTGCCCATACGTTCTGTGACTCTAGAGAACCCAGACTAATACAACCCTATAGCCTCCAAAATTCCCGAGTGTAGGACTACAGTCTTTTATCACATATGACTGTTTGTCATTGTTTTGCTTCAGAAGAATCTCCTTTATTAACACTCTGTGATAATGCATGTATAGCCCTCAGCACATCTGAGGCGCTATAAAGGAAGGATTTACAACAGTCTGTGTGTCCTCTCATTTGTGCCCACGTGGAGGATGACATATTGAAACACTGGTTTGCAGGCTGAAATAGTCAGCTGTCTGGACAGGCTGGGGCGAGCAGGCAGTAGTACGGGAGTATTCCAACATTTTAAAATGAAGCCCTTTCCAGCGCCATCAAGGTCACCCCAAGCCAGAGGCTTCTGGGTTCTTGTCTCTCAATTTTGAAGAATGAAATTAATGAACCACGGAAGGTGAGTTTTAGAAAGGGGGGAAGTACTGTCGGGACCTGGAGGGAGAGAAAGAAGACTCAGGTCCTGAGCAGGGGGAGGGGTCCCTGGAGGGAGTGGGATCCCACTGTGGAGCTTCCCAAGGCCTGGGGGTTAGTAGGACTTTAGCCTTTAGCGGGATGGGGGCAGGGAGGAGGATGAGCAGCTGGTCAGGCCAGTTTCCATTCCAGGTATTGAGGTCATTTCAGTTTGGGTCACAGCCTCAGTGTGGCTTCCAGGAAAGGTCACACTCCTTTGGGGAAAAGAGATGAAGACCTCCTTCCTGGCAGCCAGGGACAGTTTTGGCTTAGACACTGGAAACATCTCTAGCTCCTGCAAGGACAAGGCTCTGGACATGTCAGAGGACAGTTTTGGCTTTTAGTCAAGAAAGACTGCTCATTTGTTGTTGTTGTTGTTGTTGTTGTTTGGACTTTTTACCCTAAGAAGCAGTCAGTTTCCACCTGTTGTCAGCTGCTGGGACAGCTGGCCTTGGACAGTTGGCCTCAGACCTGCCTTTGCACAAGGTTTCAGAGTTCCTCCTGTATTCCACTTAACTGGGGTTCAGCCTGTATACTTCCACTCCTGTCCTTAACTTGATTTGTTTTTGTTTTTGTTTTTTTTTTTTTTTGGAGACAGGCTTTCTCTGTGTAGCCCTGGCTGTCCTGGAACTCACTCTGTAGACCAGGCTGACCTCGAACTCAGAAATCCGCCTGCCTCTGCCTCCCAAGTGCTGGGATTAAAGGTGTGCGCCACCACCACCCGGCTGTCCTTAACTTGAAATCCACTAGATCCATACCTTTCTTACAGTCACAAGCCTGGCTATAAGACACCATGCTGTCATGAGTTCATTCCTATGTTACAAGGTAGACCTAAGGATTGGAGAGATCTGATGTTGCTTGACAGAGACCCTGGGGTGGGCGTGGGGGTGGGGTATGCTATGACCTGTCAGATCAACTAGGTTAGCCATTTCTCACTGGCTACCCTACCACACAAGTTGGGGGAAGTTCATATGAACTGGCAGGAGTTCTGAATTTCATAACATGCCTTGGACAAAAGTTCAAGGGGTCTTGGTTCTTTCTTTTTAAACTGGGGGGTCGAACCTACGAACTCTACTCCTGGGGTACAGTCCCAGCCCAGTTCTAGTTTTGATTGTTCTCATTGGTCTGAGTATTTTTACACCATTATAGTCTGAGCTTCAGAATATAAGGCCAGGAGGCTCCACTGGGACACCAGACATTTCCAGGTCCCCGAACCCGCCGGGCCTTCCCGATGAATGCCTGTCTCGAAGATGTTATGTCTTCCCGGTGCAGGATACCTGCAGAGGTCCCTGGAGAGCATCTTTGTGCGAGATGGAGAGAGCAGACAAAGCACCGGTTTCTTTTGGGTTTAACACAGAGGTGCGGTGCGGGCCTAGGCTAGGCAGCTTGCGGAGTCCCGGGACGAAGGGGGAGGGGCCGGCGAGGGCGGGGGCGCGGCCAGGGGTCACGTGAGGAATCAGCCCCAGCGGAGGGCGGAGCTGCGCGGGTACTTAGGGGTGTACCGGAGAGGCCGGGAGCGGCTCGGTTCGGCTCGGTGGCTGCAGGCCCAGGCTGTCGCGCTGCGCTCGGTGAGTTTGCCCGGGGCACAGTGGCTCCGCGGTGGAAGTCACTTTGGCTGGGGTCCGGGGAGCGGTCAGAACGCAGGCAGCGGAGACAGGCCCCTCGCTTGCCCAGAGCGCAGGCGCGGTTCCTCCGCGGCCGTAGATGCTGCGCGCCTTGGCAGATCGCGGGTCCTCTGGAAGGGGAGACCAAGGCTCTGGCACACTAGTCCGGCAGAGCTCCTGGCCTTCACGCTTTAGAGCCGAGCCTGGTGTCCCCGCGGTGGTAGGCTTCCCTCCAGTGGCCTTGGCGCACTTCAAGGGCGGAGGTGGGGACTTCGGGGAGCTCCGAGGGAGGAGCTTAAAGGGAAGGGTTCGGCCCTGGCTCTCCCAGCTCGCAGACTGCGAGTCTCAGGGGGTGCTCAGGGCGAGTATCGACCTGTATCTAGTGTGTAGGTTTGTGGCTTATTCTAAAGAATCTGCCCCGGGAACTTTTCCACACATACACACACCCACGCAGTGCCTGGCACCCCAAAAGACCTGGTTGAAAACAGGAACCTGCTAGTGGGTGGCTGGGGTGTAACCTGCACGAAGAGTTAAACCGAGAAACAGGAAGAGAAGCAGAGCTGAAGGATAAGGCTACCTGTACCTTTGTCTCCAGGGGGCTAGCCAACGTGATGGGAATGTGGTGGAGGAGAGAGGTTCTTACCTGCAGCACAGCCTCCTTCAATCCAGGCCCTGCTGGCCGGGAGAGAGAGCATCCTCTCCCAGAGTGTTGGGCATGTGGACCAAGAGATGGGTGAATTGGACTTGGTCCCCTAAGGGGCCTGAGTAATGGACTAAAGCCCACCCTCCCCTTGCCTCCAGCTGACCAGATCCCCTCACCTCTTTGGGGAGGAAGATAGATAAATTGTGGGGTTCCAAGGGAAGCTTAACGCCTTTTAGTGTCTCTGGGAGACTGATCTCCGGGTGCCTCCTTGTGAGGGACTGCCGCGGAGGTATGTTGTTCAGTCTCCAGATTCTGAAGGGTAGCATTTGCAGAACGTTGGTGAAGGTGCTCTCATCTTTCCTCAAAGCCCTTCAGGAGAGAATTGCTTCTCATAGGTTCTGACCATGGTAACCTAAAACTCCCAGAGTTCCCAGAGGCATACCGGAGCCAGGCAATCACAGCACTTGGAAGGCTGAGGCAGGAGAATCGCTGTGCATTGGAGCCTGGGCCATAATGAATTCCACGGCAGTCCAGAGGGACTAAGAGTGAAAGTTTTTCATCTCCTAACCCCTCCTTCCTTCCAAAAAAGAAAAAAAAAAAAAAAAGGCATGCTTGAAAGAAGGCACCCTGGAGGAAAATGACCTCTGCTCCTTTAAAGCCACGTGACCGGGGCCTACTGGGACTGCTAGAGAGTTAGGGTTGGGTGAGGTGGGCCCATGCCAGTGCTTCTCCAGCCCAGGTGCCATCAGAGATTTCCAGTACTCCCCTTGATGTTGGCTTAAGTGTTTACAGACTAGTCAGGCAGTGGGGGGTTGGAGCTCCTGGCTCCGGGTTGAAACTGTCCCCTGGAGGTGCTGATTCAGCACTCTAGGCTGTGGCCCTTATATGGTATGGATCGAAACCTTTAGATCTCCGAGTCTCAGGTTGGCCACTGACTTTTGGAGTACTGATGTAAGGAAAATGTTAGCAATGTGTGAGGTGGAACTCTATGCAACAGAACTTTTGAAAAACAAAAGGGAAACCAGGGACTTCAGTGTGACTGATGCGAAGGCCGTGGTGGGGCTGGGGGTGAGGTGTACAAAGGTCTGTACTGTCTTTACTTAGTTAACTGTCTATATCCCTGCTCTGGTCTCCGCCTTCCATGTCCCTCAGGTTTTTTGAGGCAGGTGGTTACCCTGTAGTCCAGGCAGGTAGTTCTACCTCAACCCTCCTAAAGAGCAAATGCTCTTGGTTCAGGCTTTTTTTTTTTTTTTTTTTTTTTTTTTTTTTTTTGTGAGCGCAGGTCTCATCACTCACTGTATAGTCTTGGCTAGCCTGGAACTAACTGGCTATGTAGACCAGGATGGCCTGGGCATGACGGGATACACAAACCTGACTTTGCCTCCCCAGTGCTGGGATTAAAACTGAGGGCCACCTAGCACTCCTTTCATTTTTAGCTTCAAGCCTGAATATCCCTTTCTGCAGACCTCAGGCCTCCCAGGCTCAGGTTTGGGGTAGACGCGGGTGGCCCCCCTCTGGTGGGACTTGCTTGGTTGGGGTCAGTTTGGCTCTTGGACTTGCTTGTCTCTCACAGGGACTTTGGCAGCTGTTCCTTTCCTTATTTTTTCCTACTTCTGCTCTTGAAATACAATGTATCAATCTCTAAGTATTGTGTTATGTAACTTAGCTATACTGTGTTTCTTGTTCACTCAGTTTATGAGATTTGTTGATGGTGATACCTGCAGATTTAACAGTTTTTTTAATTTGTTGGGGACAGGTTGGCAGTGTGACAGGGGTTTCATGTATCCCAGCTAACTCACCACATAGGGGAGGATGGCTTGAACTCCTGTTCTTCATGCCTACCTCCCAAGTGCTAAGAATACAGGTGTGCACCCTATCAGGCCCAGGGAGTTTAGTTTATTAGTCTTTTTCTTCATTTATTTGAGACTGGGCTATGTAGACCAGGCTGGCCTTGAGCTCACAGAGATTCACCTGCCTTTGCCTCCTGAGTGCTGGGATTGAAGGTGTGTGCCACCACAACCCATTTTTTTTTTTTTTTTTAAATGTTAGAGTTTAGCTTAGCAGGGTAGTGAACTACTTTAATCCCAGCACTCTGTGAGTTCAAGGGCAGCTTGGTCTATATCTAACGAATTCTAGGTTAGCCAGGGCTACATCATGACCCTGTCTCAAAAAAACAAAACAAACCGGTTGAGTTTAGGTTGGGATTTAGTTTTTGAGACAGGATCTCATATTGCTCAGGTTGGTTTCAAACTTGATATGTAGCCAAGGAGAAACTCGAGATTTCTCCTGCCTGTGCCTTTTAAGTGCTGAACTTAAAGCTTGTATACCACCACACATCTACAGCTATTGGATTCTTTAGGTCATAAACCTGGGTATCTGAACTTAGGTGCAATTGGATGTAGCTTCGAAATATTCTTGTGTGTATGTGTGTTGGTTTTGTGTGTGGCAGGGGATGTTGGGCCTCTCTGCTTCGTGAGGCAGGGTCACTCAGACCCGGAGCTTATGAACTTGGTCAGTCTGGCCAGCCAGCCAGCTAGCCTCGGGAATCTCATTCTCTGACCCCCAAAGCCTGGGGATTACAAACGCAGGCCTCCGAGTCCTCACGGCATTCACCTAGGTGTTAGGATCAGACCCAGGTCCTCATGACTGCACGGCATTGCCTTCCTCACTGGACCATCTCCTGTAAGCTTTAGCTTCTCATTTTTAAAATTCAGGATGTTTGTGACGTTGGGAGACTTTAAGAGAAAGCGAAGTCAGCTGCAAGTCTATGACATGGTTACAGTCACTTAGGTGACTGTGGTGAAATTTGACCTAGAATTCGATCTCCTGAAGGTGATTGATCCCTACTCGGGTATGGTCACTCAGGGCCTGCCCCTGGTCTTGTCTCATGCCTCAGTTTCCCTCCCCCTGTGAAATAGAAAGAAGCCTTCTACAAGACTGGAGGGTTCTTTCCAGAACTGGTGTTTTATAAACGCTGAATGCTGGGAAGGACCTATGGTCTGTGATCTCAACTGTTAACCTGTTTTAATTGGGTCAGTTACTGTCCGAGATACTGCTTGCTATTCTCCGGCTGGCAGGGTGAAAGAGAATAAGGCTGATAAATACCAAGTTAGTATCCACAGAGCACCACAGAACTCTTAGAGACTCTGCTCTCGGATCAGAGGTGGTTGCCCTCTGACCCCCTGACCCTCTGACCTGCTGATCTGGCCTGGCCACAGGGCTCCCATGTCCTTCTAACTTGCATAAGGTGCTAGCCAGCTTGTGCTAGTCAAGGATATATCAAACCATATCAGAATTCAAGTAGTCTGTCACTCATTCTCAGCATGATCCCCTCTGAATTTGGGGCTATGGTGTGTTTTGGTATCAAATGGTAAAATAGACATCTGCATATAAGGCTTTTTTTTTTTTTGGTTTTTCGAGACAGGGTTTCTCTGTGTAGTCCTGGCTGTCCTGGAACTCACTCTGTAGACCAGGCTGGCCTCGAACTCAGAAATCCGCCTGCCTCTGCCTCCCAAGTGCAGGGATTACAGGCGTGCGCCACCACACCCGGCAAGGCTTTTTTACAAATAGTATGATGGTCACAATTTTTTACACCAAACAGGACACGTGGTAGGGAGAGGATGTGTTTTGAGACACAGTCTTATATTTCAGGCTGGCCTCGAATACACAGTGTAGCCAAGGATGGCATTTGAACTCTATCCTGCCTCTTCATGAGGTGTTACAGGCACTTACTAGGTCTGGTTTATGTGACGTTAGGCAGGCATGCCAGCTGTAGTGTATCCTTGGCCTCAAACTGGGATACTTTTTAAGACAAAGATAATTACTCAGATAATGTTGTCTGCTGTGCACATAGAGAACGATGTAGTCAGTTAGCAGTGACCGGAAGTCGTACCTGGTGGCTCTGCCTGCTGGTGGTTGCCCCAAGCCTGTACAGGGAGGCACTTTCCCAAAGAGTAGCTCTGCTTATCATTTCTGTGAGCCTTGAGAGGCCCCCAGAAAGGAGCAGCTCATAGGCAAGATGTTTCTGTTGTCTGCCTGGTCCTCAGGCTGACCAGCCTGGAGCTTAATTTAGCCTGCAATCGAATTAGGGAGCAGGCAAAGAAGCCGGAGCACTAATCTCATTTTACATCTCCAGGTCCTTAAAGGCCTTGTACTCTATATTTTAGGAGCAGACTTGGGGGGACTATACTACCCCTGCATCTCGGAAGCATCTCTGCAGGTCTTAGTCAAATTATCTTGTCTTCTACAAACAATTAAGTGTGTTTCCTCTTAAATGAGGGCCTGTCCTAGTTAGAATTACTATTACTAAGGTGAAACACCATGATCAAAAGCAAGTTAGGGAGGAAAGGGTTTGTTTGGATTATACTTCTACATTGTAGTTCATCATTGAAAGAAGTCAGGAAGGGAACTCCACCAGGGCAGGATCCAGAGGAAGGAGCTGATGCAGAGGTGATGGGGGTGGGGGACGCTGCTTACTGGCTTGCTCAGCCTGCTTTCTTATAGAACCCAGCCCAAGGGAGGCCCCATGCACAATGGGCTGGGCCCTCCCCCATCAATCCCTAGTTAAGAAAATGCCGTATAGGCCTGCCCACAGTCCGATCTCATGGGGGCATTTTCTCAATTGAGCAGGTAAGTGCTCTGCCATTGCATCCTCGCCTCCTCCAGATGTGCCGTGGGCAGATAGATGGTAGCCGTGGGCAGCCCCGAGCTGTTTGCTCTTTAGGATCACCATGAATCAGTTACACAGTTTTTTTTTTTTTTTTTACTAGGAGCAAAGATGTGAAATCTGGAAACCCACATCAGGGCTATGATTCAGACTTGGTCAAAGGGGGAGCCTCTGGCCTCCTTCAGGTCTGTCTGCTCTGCACACCTTTGAGATGACTGTGTCTGCTTCCGCTACAGCTACCCCCAGCGTTGGGGGCAACTGGGCAAACCAGTCAAAAGGAAATGCAGTTCCCACTGTCCTGTTCTGTGGGTGGACTGTGAAGTGGTTAATACTTGAGGAACTGGTGCGTTTAATAACAGGCAAAGCCTAGACAAGTTTGCTTTTATGGAAGAGAAGCTTGTAAAGTGAGACATCAAGGCCCAGCTAGTCACCCATCGGGTCCCCACCTCCCCCCCACCTCCCTCGGGTACAGTCCCTCCGCATATCTGGGATGGAAGGCCACAGTCGTGGCTGCACAGTGAGAGCTGGTGTGTGAAAGGTCAGTCCTATGTCCCACAGTCAGGTAGACATGGATGAGGACTGCTTTGGTGGGAGGTGTGCACTTATCCTGAGCCAGGACTTGGCAGGTGGCCCGTGGGACTTTCAGTCTACATATTTCTGTCTCCTTACAGCCTTTAGAATGTATACTTAGACTCTCGTCTGCCTGAGACTGTGTGACTACTCAGGAAGGCTTTCTTTGTCAGGCGTGTCTCCCTCCCATTCCCCCCCAACCCCCCCTCACCCCCGGCCCCAGTGTTCACTGTGTCCTGACATTGTGCTTCCTTCACCACTGGCATCAGCTATTCCTTGGATGTTTGCACCATTTTCTTCTAGAATCCCAGGAGTGTGTTTGTCTGAGGAAGGGCATCCAGCTAGTTTGGGAAATGGTTTTGCTGTTGATGGGATCACCAGTCACTGGCCATTCTGTTCATGTGACAGTGACAGTAATAGCAAGACATTGAGACATTGATGGCTGCAAAGGTTTGAAAAGGAAGAGGGTAGTGGAACCCAGGACCCGCTGACTTGAGCTAGAAATAAATTGTGCCCACAACTGCCCTCTCCTTGCACACCTGGGAGAGGAGGCAGCATAGTACAGGCTGGAGGGCTTGTGTGTTCCAGCTCCCCCTCCCCCCTTTGTGAAATAAAGACTTTCTGTTAACTGAAGTGAAAATCACAGAATTGGGAAATACAAGGAAGTGCTTGCTAAACTAGGGGAAGCGAAAGCCCTTGGCTATTTAAGGCAAAAGCATGGATCCCGTGACAGGTTGACAGGTTTGTGGACAGCCTAGCTTGTCATTGTCTTGGTTGTGTCACTAAAGTGCTCGTGTGTGTGTGTGTGTGTGTGTGTGTGTGTGTGTGTGATGTCTGGGAAGACTGGCATCTTCAGAGAATCAGCTGCTGGTGCCCTAGGTACTGACCACAGGTTCCATACACTTCAGGCTCAGGACTCAAGCCTTTTACTGATGGTGGAAGCTTGTTTGAACTCAGTCCTGCCGAGTGGAGGCTTTGAGAGTGGGTTTGGATCAAACTGGAATTAGCCATCACAGGCTGAAAGACGGGAGTTTAGGGGGGAGCAGAGCCAAGCCTGGTCTAGCTAGCAGCTCTTTCTTTCTGTGTCCACTGATGCAGGGTTTCCCTAACCTCCTCTGCTCCTCACCTCACCTGGAAACATGGTGCTCAGTACCACCTCAGAAGTGCAGGATCTGAGCCTCAGAGAAGGGCAGAGCCTACAGGTGACGGGCAAACCACCATCTGGATGTTGGTGCCCAGTGTCTAGTCTCCAGTAGAGCCTGGCCTCCCGCATGCAGCCACAGTGACTGGTGGCCAAGTGAATCCCTTCGGGATGGCACCCCTCATCCTAGCCTCTTAAAGGAGAAGTGGAGAATCTAGGTATTTGGGGGTTCATCCTGGTATAAGTAGGGTTAGATACTGGGTAGAGACTGCCTTGCTCCTGAAACCCCAATACCTAGGTTTGCACCTGGGCAGAACCTGATAAGGAGAACAAAGTCTAGGGGTCAGGGGGAGGCTGCAGAACCAATGCAAGCCCAGCTTCCCAGAAAGTGTCCTGCAGTGGAGTAGCCAGGATCTGTAGGCTACAGAACCTGGGAGGGAATCCTTGTGTTTGGCTATGGGAGTGCATGCACTCTGCAGAAACCAAAGAAGGCATCTTGTTTAAAATTTAAAATTTTTTGAGCTTGTTTAAAATTTCAAGTTACCATGGAAACGAACCTTTCTACTCAGCATATATTTAACAGCTCAACAGATGGCCAAGTCCCTAGGGGACATCTCAGGACACTCTTATTCTCTGCATACAGTATGTCATGAACCCAGGGGTTTCTGTCCTTTAACATAGGAGATCCTAACAGATTTACCAGCCCCTCCTTCATCTAGACACCCACCCTAGGGAGTGGATACTCCAGGTTTTCTGCATCACTGTCTAGGAGGAATCAGTTTCTGGACTCAGGAAATGACGTAGCTGCAAAAGAGTTTGTACAAGGATCTGCGTTTGATTCCTAAGAACCTGAATGATCCCCTGAACCCATGTCAAAAAGCCAGGCATGTTGGTGCACACTTGGTAATTCCAGCACCAGGGAAGCGGAGACAGGCTCACTGGGTAGACGGCCCTGCCGATTTGGTAAGGTCCAGGCCTTGTTTGGAAATAAGCTGGAAGTCAGCTGAGCAGTACCATCTGTGGAAGTCCTGGCTTCCAGAGGCACACACATATATTGTACTTGCATACACTTGGACGTGCATGTACACACACACACACACACACACACACACACACTATGATCAAGTACAAGGCAGAGAGTACTGCTGAAAAGAAAGGAGACACAATTACCTAACAGTATGATTGGAGGCCTTGTGACGGCTGACACATGGTCATGTGATCGTGAGTCACCGGAATTCGCAGCAGTGAGTGTGCTGGATAGAAAGCCCCGGAGGAGGAAGGCTTCTTGGCGGCAGGAGATGGTGGCTAATGCAGCCAAGGGCCATTTTCAAAGGTCTTGTTCTGCCTCTAACAGTGGATCCCTTGGTAGGTGTGCTGGAGTGCACTCGCAGTCACAGCCTTCAAAAGGCAGAAACCTGAAGGTCACTGTAAGTTCAAGGTTGGCTTTGTCTATGTAGCAAGTTCCAGGCCAGTTGGGGCTATACCCAAGGCCCAGTCTTAGAGCAACGGGGTGAGGAGAGGAGAGAGAATACGTTGAAATACAAGAACATGTATGTTTAAAGGTTTCCATATCATATGCACAGCAGTCCATTTTCCATGTTTATGCATAACAAGTCACTGTATCCATTTTCCCATCGTGGTCTTTCTGTGTTTCTGATGTGAGAGTTCGTGGCGTGGTGCTGGCCTGGAGCTCAGAGCCTCAGGTGTGCTAAGCTCACGATTTCAGCCGCATTTCAGCCTCGAGTCCTCTGACCTCCAAGTCTTGTTCTATAGAGGACACAAAGCCTTTACTGGGAGCTCTGTCCCCCCACCCCCACCCCACCCCAATGTATCTTGGTCACTGTAAAAGTCAGTTTTCTCCTTCGTCAAGCAGGGGATCAAAGTCCGGTCATGTGGCTTGGCAGTAAGCTCCTGGACCCGCAGAGCCAGCTCGCTGGCACAAGACTTCATTTTACCGTGGTGCCCAAAGGCTTATGTTTTGTGCCAGTTTTAGGCTTTCTAGGAAGTTGGTTTGGTTTGGTTTTGATTCTGTGTATCACTGTGTAGCCGAGGCTAGCCTTGGACCCTTGCCCCCCAGGCTTCCTCCTCCTGAGCCCTAGGATTACGAGCGTGCCTCCGAGCAGCTCAGACTGGCGTGTTCTGAGGTCTGTCCGCCCTCTGTGTAGCACTTTGGTTTGGGGGAGCCAGGTGTACAGAGTTAGCCCCTCCTTGTTTTCCCAGGACAGGCAGCCAGCTGTGTAAGCACATCTGCAGGAGTGTGTCACTTCCTCTTTCCCTAGCCCACACACACTCTTCTCACACCCAAGGTGAGTTTTGAGTGGCCTGACTTTTTTTTTTTAAATAGAACTTTTCTGAGCCAGTGTCACCAGGCATTTTATAATATATCGTGAGATTGTTCTGGAAGGCCTCGTTTGGATCTTTTCCAGAGTATTCTTTCTGTCCGTACACAGTCTTACAGATGAGTTCTTGTTCAGACTCCCTCCTGTGTACCCACCACACGCACCAGACTGTAGTTCTGACTCATTGGGGTCACATCTCTGCTGCTTGAACTTAATCGAGAATTTTTAGTTTTCTTTCAATACAATTTCATGTCTGTGATCCAGCACCCAGGGAGCAGGCAGGAGGAGTAAGTAAGTCTGTGTTCCAGTGTCCTTTCGACCTTTGACCCCAATGTAGAGCGTTCACTCCTGTAAGCCCTAGAGTCAGGGCAGGGTCCCAGCCTAGCCACACCTCCTGTTGCTCCCACCAGGTTCAAACCACATGTCAGCCTCCAGGAAAGACCTGGCCTTTGTTAGCTGCTTGCCCAAGAGGGTGACTCACGGTTCAGTTGGAAATGACTGGTCTCCTGATTCTTGAGTCAGTTCACAAGGTCTAAAGGCCAAGGTATTGATGTAATAGTTTTCCTTCTCGGGAACCAGAAGCAAAGCCCTTGAGTGGCAGGAAAAACCAGAGGGGCTTCGGGGAGCCTGGTGTCCCTGGCACAGCCAGTGTGGTTCCTTAGTTACCAGCAGCTGACACCAGCCCAGCTGGGGAGATAGCTTACGCCTAAAGTGAAAGGAGAGAGCCAGCTCCTAGAACTAGGCCTCCAGCTGCACACAGTCACACATACAGACAGAGTGACTGTAACCTGTCATTTTACATGTCTTCAAGTGAGGCTCGTAAACCCTGCTTTTTTTTTTTTTTTTTAAGTTTCCTTATCCGTTGACTCTCCTTAGGACTCACACAGATTGATGGCTTTGGGGTTGTTTGTTTGTTTGTTTGTCTGTTTTAAATTTAAGTAATTTGTTATTTTACTTATTCACTTTATATCCCATTCACTGCCCTACTCCCAGTCACCACCCCCCAGAATCTTGTTTTGCTTTGTTTTGTTTTGTTTTTTTTGAGGCAGGCTGTAGCTACATGGCCCAGGCTGAACTCTATTCTAATACCTTAGGTTTCCCAGTTCAGGGCTTACACTGTGTCCAGCTTAAAGCTAACTCTTCTTCTAGAATACTGGAGAGAATCTCTTGAACTTAGTCCATCAGGTACAAACAGTTTAAGAAAAGCCAGGAGGAGACATATGTATTGTGTGTGATACCGGCTCCCATCAACCAGGCCTCAGGAGGCCTGAGGGGCACCTGTGTGTGGAAGTCGTTTTGATGTTGCCTGTGTCCTTTCTAGGTGAGTGCAGGATCCGGCTTCCAGGATGTGGTGGTCCTTGATCCTTCTCTCTTGCCTGCTGGCACTGACTAGTGCCCATGACAAACCTTCCTTCCACCCACTGTCGGATGACCTGATTAACTATATCAACAAGCAGAACACGACATGGCAGGTAGGCTGTGCTGCTGTTTCCTGTCTGTCTGTCTGTCTGTCTGTCTGTCTTTGTGGTCCCTGTTTTGGGTCACCTTGTGCACACTGCCTCTAAGGTAACTAACTGGCTGTAGGGCATTATTTTCTGGAGGTTGAAGCTCATAGATCACACCACCGATTCCCCTCTGATCTCATGGTGTGTGCATGGGAGTGCACATGCATGTGAGTCCTTGCACATGAAGGTGCATGGAGAGATGAGTGAGCTTCGGAACGAGGCAGACCATGGGAAAGCTCCCATGAACCGAGGAAGTTCCTAACAACTTCCTGCCATCATTTCCTCCAGGTCTGGGGCAGGTCTCCTGCTTACAACTGAAAGCAGATTAGAGAGGACACTGTGGTCTGAGAGCTGTGCCCTGCCCTGAATCACCTAGCATTCCCTAGCTCCCTGCATTGGACAGGACCCCTGATCTACCCATCCCATCATGGGAAACCCCTTGGTGGGTAGGTGACTGTCTTGGTGTGATTCTCTTTCAGGCTGGACGCAACTTCTACAATGTTGATGTAAGCTATCTGAAGAAGCTGTGTGGCACTATCATGGGTGGACCCAAGCTGCCAGAGAGGTGAGTGACACAGCCTGGAGTGGACACTGCCCCCACATACTGGTTTGTGAATAGTGGTGCTAGTGTTGGGGTATAGGGAGAGGCAGAAGAAGCCCTCTCTGGATTACCTAGGTGTGTTCTTCAGAGACTCAAATGCTTGATACACTACCTTGTCTCCAAGGTGTCACATCCTATGTGAGGTCCCAGATGAGGTCTGGCTATACTCAGCTCTGAATAATTTGAGGAGAGTCCATAAAAGTTACCATTACTATTTTATCTTTCTGGAAAATTGCAATGGACATTTTTATGCAGAAGTTGTTCTTAGCAAGGATTGAGGATGGCCATCTTACTGCTGTGAACAGACACCATGACCAATGCAAATTCTATAAAAGGCAACATTTAATTGGGGTTGGCTTACAGGCTCAGTGGTTCAGTCCATTGTCATCAAGACAGAAACATGGCAGCATCCAGGCAGGCATGGTGCAAGAGGAGCTGAGAGTTCTACATCTTCATCTGAAGGCTGCTAGTGGAAGACTGACTTCCAGGCAGCCAGGGTGAGGGTTTTAAGCCCATACCCACATTGACACACCTACTCCAACAAGGCCACACCTCCTAATGAGGTCACTTCCTGGGCCAATGATATACAAACCATCACACCATCTGAGGATGGTGATGATATTGTCTAACTCGAGTCAAGCTTTGGGCAAGGGACAGTTTAATATTTTGGAAATTCCAAGTGAGAAAGGTGGGAGAGGATTGCTCTAGAATCAGGGCAGAACCGAGACGGGAGCAAAGGCCCGACTGCAGGTCTTTTCTTGCCTCTCCCTTCTGGTAACAGCTCCACAGGTACACTGTGCCCTGAGGGGGTTTCCTGTGGCCTTGAACCCATGATCTTCCTGCCAGACTTGCTCCTCTCCATCCAGCCCCCATGCTAGTCCTGGACCTCACACTGAGGATTCACACATGGTTCACGGGTGCTCAGCTGTTGTGACTTCTGCAGATCTAGTGAGAGAATTCAAATGTTTTCTGTAGACAGCTGTAACACCTAGGGTAGACACATCTACCCTAGTGCATTGCTAAATGTCTCTTCAAGGAAAATAAAATAAAACCCAGGGCTGGAGAGATGGCTTAGTGGTTAAGACACTTGTTGCTCTTGCAGAGGATCTGTGTTCAATTCCTAGCACCTACACAGTAGCTCAAACACATCCATAACCCCAGTCCAAGGGATCTAATAATGCCTTCTGACCTCTGAGGGCACCAGGCACACATGTAGTGCAAAGACATACATACAGGCAAAAATCAAAACAACAAAACCCCAGATCCCACTCATACACCAAGTAAATAAATCTAAAAGAGAAGGTGAATCACAGGTGCTTTCCTTGCACATCCACTACACCGACCTAAAAATAAACCTGAAGGATTATTTAAAGTCGTGTGAATGAGATGCAATGAGATGTGCTTGGAATTCTGACAGTCACTAAGGAGCTGGTCAAGGTAGGAGGATGAGGAGTTCCAGGCTAGCCTGGGAGAGGGAGAGGGAGAAGGAGAAGGAAAGGGCAGGGAAAAACTTGAAGTACCAGGACAGATACCTGTGATAAGGGGAAGGAAACCAGCACCCCATGGGCTGGATGGTTTAAAAATAGCGGTTAAATGAGCACAGAGCAAGAGCCAGTCACGCCGAACAGTGGAAAGTGGAAAAGGCTTCCCCTGCCTGTGTCCCCACCTCTGGGAGATACAGCCCAGGCCGGGGACAGCCACGCTCCACTGAGTCTGTCGGGCAGGGAGTGAGTTGTTTGCAACTGTCCTTCTTTTGCCTAGGGTTGGGTTCGGTGAGGACATAAATCTCCCTGAAAGCTTCGATGCACGTGTACAGTGGTCCAACTGCCCGACCATCCAACAGATTAGAGACCAGGGGTCCTGCGGCTCTTGTTGGGTAAGACCCTGCTGGCGGGGAGGCTGGTGGAAGAAGACTGGTTGGGGTGTGATTGGCATATCTAGGGAGGGACCAGCTGTGACAGGCCAGCGAGGAAGTGCTTGCAGTTCGTTTCTTCCCAATGCTGTGGTTGGCGATCCTCATGGTCGGGAATTACTGCAGGGATGGAGTGATGGGTGTGCGGTGGGTCTTGTATATGTAGGTCTGTGTGCACAGGCTGTGAAGCTGCTTTCCCTCAGTGAACAAGGCAGCTTCATGAGTGTCCTGTGTCTTTCAGCAAGCCGGTTTCTGAATTGGGGCAAAATGCACACTACAGAAAATAGAGCCCTCTTTATGAAGCATGTAGTTCAGTGCATTAAACGTGTTCCCAGTGTTGGGCGGTCATCCCTGTGGCCTATCCATAGTCTTTTTTTTTGTTTGTTTGTTTGTTTTTTGGCTTTTTGAGACAGGATTTCTCTGTGTAGTCCTGGCTGTCCTGGAACTCACTCCGTAGACCAGGCTGGCCTCGAACTCAGAAATCCACCTGCCTCTGCCTCCCAAGTGCTGGGATTAAAGGCGTGTGCCACCTCTGCCTGGCCCTCCATAGTCCTTTCATTTCCCCAGATGAACCGGTTCAGTTATACTGACTCTCCGTGGCCCTCCTGTGCCTATGCTAGCTCCCATCTGCTCTCTCTGCCTTGGGATTTGCTCCGTGTGGACCAAGTCCTCAGGCAGAAGGAGGCTCTTCAATGCTAAGTGTGAGCCCAAGGAACCCTCCTGACATTGAAAGGGTCTAACCACTCAGAAGGTTGAAGGCTCTCCCTGCTTCAGGCAAGAAGGGCTTCTTACCAGGCAGGACTTACTGTTACCGCAGGCATTTGGGGCAGCAGAAGCCATTTCTGACCGATACTGCATTCACACCAATGGCCGAGTCAACGTGGAGGTGTCTGCCGAGGACCTGCTTACCTGCTGTGGTTTCCAGTGTGGGGATGGGTAAGTGTTGGGTGCCTAGTCCTGGAGACCCTAAGCCCTTCCTCCTCTGTTTTCATGGCTGGAACAGAGGGAGACACGAGGGTCTGCAGGCAGACTCTGTTGTAGCTGCTGCTGTTGAGCTTCTCGGAGCCAGACTTGCCTCAGCTGGCTGGGGGTAGAGTCCTGGCAGGAAGGACATCGGCTCCCAAAGTCGCTTGCTTTCTGTTCCCTGTCTGGCTTCTGTCCTTACCTGTCGCTCATCCTCCCTCACCCTCAACCCCCAGCTCAGGGACACATAATGGTCTGCTCTGTAAGGATGACAGACTGCAGATGGAGGGTGGGCTCATCGCTCCAGAAGCTCAGGTGCTCACCGGTGTCGTTTGGCACTTATTCTGTAACAGTGGTGCAGGTGAGACATTCCTGCGAGCTCCTAGGCCTCTCACATCAGCAGTCTGGGAGCAGCCGGAAGAAGAGAGAAAGGATAATGCCCACCTCTCACCGGGCCGCACCTCATGCGTCTCTGTTCTGCCTAACGCTTTGGAGCTGCAAGGGACACCACATCTTGTTTTGCCATGGGTTCTCCTAAGTACAGCCCCCAACCCAAGTGGATGCCTTAAACCAGGGGCATGTTCACTGTGGCTGTGACTTTTAGAGTTTAATGGGTGGCAGTAAAGATAACGTGAGTCTTCTTTCCTTCATGATTTAAGGCACAGAAGAGTCATTCTTACCATAGATCTTAACAACCTCAGTTTATGATTTTTTTCTCTCATTAAGTTCAGAACTTGTGCCTTTTCTCATGAAAAAAGGCATTTATAGCTTCTGTTTGACATGTCTGAGCTGCCAGCATCACCGATCTTACAATTGGCCATCAAGGATGGCTTGAAGCCATGCTGCAGCATCACAGCTGTGGACTCCATAACCAAGATGGCCCAGTTGGCTAGAGATAGTAGCATATACGGTATACAGCATGGATACTGCAGACAGAGAGGCTTTGTGTTCCATACTGAATGGACCAAGGGAGTTCACGTGAGATTTCATCATGCTGCTCAGGACAGTGTGCAATTTAAAACAGTTAATTCTGGAATTTTCCACTTAACGTGTTTGGCCCTTAGTTGATGGTATAACTAAAACCTTAGAAATCAAACTAGCCCTGGGTGGCAGTGGTACACGCCTTTAATCCCAGCACTTGGGAGGCAGAGGCAGGCAGATTTCTGAGTTCGAGGCCAGCCTGGTCTACAGAGTGAGTTCCAGGACAGCCAGGGCTACACAGAAAAACCCTGTCTCGAAACAAACAAACAAAAACAAACAAACTAGCCTGGGCCTGGCATTGTATGCCTTTAGCTTCAGCACTTGGGAGGCAGAACAGAAGGATCTCAGTTTGGTCTACATACCAAGTTCTAGGACAGCCAGGTCTACATAGAAAGACCCTGCCTTAAAAAAAAAAAAATTAGAATGGAAGCAATCAATCTGCATAGGGAATGGGGTGGGGGGTGGGGCAACTGCACTCTAGGGAATTACACAGTTGAGAACCATTGTTCCAGAAAGAGGGGAGTGTTGACACTCAGTGTGATATGGACATGGAAAAAAGAGTCCTTGTGGCCTTGTGGACAGAGATGGAGCTTGGCTGAGTCCCTGGTGGGGCGCCAGTTGAGAGGAGATGACTTGGGATGTTGGACAGTGTAGTCACAGGAGGACCCTGGCATTTGTGCTGTGCAGTGATGCATGGTGACAGCTGGGACTCCCTTGCCATTGACAAAAGTTCTTTTTCAGCTGCAATGGTGGCTATCCCTCTGGAGCATGGAGCTTCTGGACGAAGAAAGGCCTGGTTTCTGGTGGAGTCTACAATTCTCATGTAGGTGAGTGTCCATAACTCCTGTCTCTCGGGTGCATTTTAGAGGCAAGTGTTAGTGGCTTCCTTTTCTATGGTAAGGGAGGGCCATAGGGTGGCCATCAGACCACCAGCTTTTCATAGCCTGTGGTGCTGGTGGTCTGATGGCCTAAGGTCAAGGGTAGAGGGCCAACTGATGGATAGTTAGCCAGACCATCCTCAGTACAGGAGCTGCCCCGCAGGATGTAGACATGTCTGGGGTTGCAGGCTGATATCATCTTACCCCCTCCATCCATCAGGCTGCTTACCGTACACCATCCCTCCCTGTGAGCACCATGTCAATGGCTCCCGGCCCCCGTGCACTGGAGAAGGAGACACTCCCAGGTGCAACAAGAGCTGTGAGGCTGGCTACTCCCCATCCTACAAAGAAGATAAGCACTATGGTAAGCTGCGCTGGGGCCTGCTGAAAGAGGAAGGGGCCAAAGTCATTGAGTGTTAAGAGTCCAGAGGTGGGTGGTGGTGGTGCACACCTTTAATCCTAACACTTGGGAGGCAGAGGCTGGGGCTTTCTGAGTTCAAGGCCCAACTGATCTACAGAGAGTTCCAAGACAGCCAGGGCTACACAGAAAAAAAACTCAGGAGTAGCAAGAAGGGAATCTGAGGTAATTCACACCTGTCTCACTGAACAGAGATGCACACTGCACACTGTGTCTGGTTCACACTGTCATGTATCAGCCCATTTGAGCTCCAAGGGACTGGGCAGTTGGTTGTCTTGCAAGGGGTAGAACCTGTTTTTAAACCTTGGGGTCCTTTTAGCCTCTTCAGGACTGTCTGGCTCGGCTTAACTTCTTACCTAGGGAAGCCTTCCTTGACCTCTTCTGGAGGCCTGGTCGGACTGGAGGCCCGTTCTCACCTTGACCAGTTTTGTTCCTTCTGCAGGATACACTTCCTACAGCGTGCCTAACAGTGAGAAGGAGATCATGGCAGAAATCTACAAAAATGGCCCAGTGGAGGGTGCCTTCACTGTGTTTTCTGACTTCTTGACTTACAAATCAGGTACCAGTTGATTCCAGCAGCAACCAGGGTTGGGAGGAAGTCAGAGCTCAAAAGCTCATGGTCTACATGAGCCAGCAGGTCTCACAGCAAGAAAAGCAGGGGCTTCGGGAGGGGACCGTGGACTCCGTCTCCCCTCCACTCTCGGCTCTAGGCACATAGCCTGTGGTGCTGGTGGTCTGATGGCCACAGCCTCCCACCTGCTGTGCTCACTGGCTCTCTGGGTCTTCCTACTTCAAATGATTTAATTAAGAAAACAATTCCACCAGGTGTGGTGGCGCACACCTGTAATCCCAAACGACCAAAGAGTGTTTTAAGTTAATGCCCATCTTAAGGTATGGGAATTAGAAATAAAGGCATCATTAAGATACGTAAAGTTCTCCCAGGCCGTGGTAGTGCATGCCTTTAATCCCAGCACTTGGGAGGCAGAGGCAGGTGGATTTCTGAGTTCGAGGCCAGCCTGGTCTACAGAGTGAGTTCCAGGACAGCCAGGGCTACACAGGAAAAACCTGAATGGGGGGGGGGGACCAACCAACCAACCAAACAAACAAACAAATAAACAAACAAACAAAAAAAAAAAAAGAAAAGAAAAAAAAAAAAAAGAAAAGAAAAAGGAAAACAATTCCTCACAGGTGTGCTCAGTCGCTTGGGTTTTAGTTACTTCCAGATGTAGTCAGGTGGACACCCAAGAGCAGCCGTCGCAGCATCTGAACCCTTAAGATGCATTTCAGTTTGAGAAGTGGATCACCCTCAAGTGGAAGGCCTGGTTGACCAGATCTCTGAACACCTGAGCAGTGCCGCTTCCGTCAGCCGACAGTGGCCTGCACCCATCTCTCCATTACCTTCCAGTGAACCCCAGAGCAGGAACTTGAAAACTCTGCAAGCTGTCTAAAGCTTCACAGATGAACCCTGCCATGGAATCTCAGAGTGTAAAACAAAGAATTGGCCTGTGGGTTTTAAGTTTGCTTCATAACTTCAGAGTTTATCAGAACCTTTATTTTAAAGCCAACCAAATGATATTTTTGTAGGATCCCACTTTTGAAAATTTGCATTCTTAAGTATGTTAGGCTTCCAAAAATACTTTTGGAAGTGCTAGGCATGTTAGTGTACACCATTAATTTTAGCACTCAGAAGGCAGCGGCAAGCAGATCTCTAAGATTACCTTGGTCTACACAGTGAGTTCCAGGCCAGCTAGGATATTTAACTATGACCCTGTCTTTAAAAAAAAAAAGTACACACACACACACACACACACACACACACACACACACACACAAAATTTAAGTCATATATAGTGGCACCCATATGTAATCCGAACATTTTGGAAGCAGAGGTAGAAATTTGAAGTTTGAGGCCAACTTGGGATTTTTAGACCATTTCTCAAATATGAGCATACATATACATGCGCGCGCGCGCGCGCGCGCGCACATACACACACACACACACACACACACACACACACACACACACACACAATCTCCTAATACCATGGATACCCCTTGTCATAGATACTGTTCTGAAGAAATACTCCTTTTCTCATTCACTGTTCTGATGTTCTGAAGAGACACCATAACCAAGGAACTCTTTAAAAAGAAAGCATTTAATGCGGGCTTGCTTACAGCTTCAGAGGGTTAGTCCACTGTCACCATGGCAGGGCGTGTGGCTTCCCATGTGCTAGAGCAGTAGCTGAGAGCTACATCTTGGTGCACAGGTGTATTTGTATATATGGGGGGCAAGGGGTACCCCAGAGAGGAACACCCACCCCCAATGACACACAAGGCACCTTTCCCTAATCCTTCTGACTTCTAATCCTTCCGTGTCATTCCCAGGTAACAAATCATTCAAACATGAGCCTGTGGGGGCCATTCTCATTCAAACCACACATCGGAGCTCCCTGATAAAGACTGTGGCTTTGTTGGTGCTGGAGACCCAGCCCAGGGCCCTGACATGCTAGCAATTGCTCATCTTGAGCCCCTTCTCCTGCCTTCTAGAGGTTTCTGTGTAGGAGACCATTTGGCTCCTGTCAGCCTATTACTTCTGGCTGGGTGGCTAGTTGTCTTGGGAGTCTGGGCAGGCAGTGACCTGGGTTCAGTCATAACTGCCTTTTTCTTCCTCAGGAGTATACAAGCATGAAGCCGGGGATATGATGGGTGGCCACGCCATCCGTATCCTGGGCTGGGGAGTGGAGAACGGAGTTCCCTACTGGCTGGCAGCCAACTCCTGGAATGTTGACTGGGGCGATAATGGTGAGTGGCGGTCCCCCTCCTCAGACTACGTAGGCAGTTACGGGCTGGAGTGTCTTCATTCCCTTTGCTCCTCTGTGGCCTGAGGTGTGGACCTGACTAGCTAAGCGTGTAGATCCTTTGGTCTAGAACCACCTGTGAGCCCCAGAGCTCCATGTGGTTTTGTATACAGTTCCCAGTGCATGAGCAGCATGTGAAGAGAACTGAGGGGATGGTCTCATGATGCTGCATGTCAGGGACCTCGCCCTGGCTCCTGTAGCCCTGGCACTTAGGATGCTTGAGGCTAAGGATGGGGTGTGGCCAGCCTGGGTGACAGATGGGGCATCATATGAAAATAAGGGTTAGACCAAACCCAGAGCATACTTTGAAAGCACCTTACTTTCTCTCCATCCCAGGCTTCTTTAAAATCCTCCGAGGAGAGAACCACTGTGGAATTGAATCAGAAATTGTGGCTGGAATCCCACGCACTGACCTGTACTGGGGAAGATTCTAATCTGCTGTGACTTGATTGTCCAGGCCTTAGGGGCTTTTTCCAAAATTTCACAACCCTGGCAGGGAGTAAGGCAGCCAGGAGAGTCTTTGATTCTTTGAGTTCACCTAACATGCATGAAGCTTTGGGCAAGATTTGGGCGACTGGACCAGAGCTGCCTGCCGTCAGAGCTCCCCTTCAAGCACTCTGCCCTTCCCTGGCTCCCTTCTGGCCTAGGCCCACGACAGTGATCACAGCCTGCACCCTAGCCTCTCCCTAGACTAGTGCTGTGTGTAGTGCCTGCTGCTGCGGCTCTGCCTGCCAGCCCTCCCACCCCCATCCCAGCAGCCCCAGGCCCAAGGGCTCTGGCTGCAGGATTTCTAAAGAACGAACACCAACCTCATGAGGGCAGATGCCACCCGACAGTTGCACCTTGAAGCTAGTCCTTTCTAGGTCTATGGCGGCATTGATGGCCCAAAGCACTTCTCTGGAGAAAGCTACCTTTTCCCAAGGCATCTGCATCCATCAACATTGGTAATGTGGCCAGCTCTCCTTGGTCCTGTCCTCAGCCGATGCTTTTTCAATAGGATTTTATGCTTTGTGTACCCGAGTATGAAGAACTGTACTGATCATCTCCAATTGTGTGGATTAAAACAAGCTTCATGGTCACGGTTTGCTGGGTGGCCGGCAGATACCACAGTCAAACTAGTCTGGGATAAACCTGCTTTTTGTTGTATTACCACTTAACCCTGTCAGATTAAACAAGGAATGGCTGTGCCAATAAACCAATTCTCCCTCTGCTTGACATCGCCTCTCACGGCCTCCTGGAGGCAGGGTGAATGGTTCTGTGCTGCATTTCCAAGGCTTCTGTGGCTCTCTCCCTGGTTTCCTGTCACCCTCAGAAATGCTTCTAAAAACCATACCTCCAGCTGCGCCCCGCCCTGGCACACTTCTTCCTGCTTAGATAAGGGAGGTACACTTCATGTTTTACTAAGCAAGGCGGGCACTCGTGTATTTCACACAAGACCAGGGCTGCCATCTTCCCAGAGGCTGACATTTCCCTGGAGTGGAGCCAAAGCTTGTGTACCATGTTTTAAGTTTTCCGGGTCACTAGATTTCATAAAAATCGTAGTGAAGTATAATTCAGAGGGAACAGGAAGCCTCACTAATCAGCATTGGCTTCTTTGTCCTGTGGAGCTGTCATTTTCCTGCTAAATGAGAGGGGCTTGTTCTCTGCAAGCTGAGGAAGCTTGTCTTCCCATGTCTGCAGTCAGAACTGTATCGAAAAGCCCTGAATGCCTGCCAAGTGCTAGATATGTAACTCAAGGAGTTGAGGCAACCTGGCCTGGGTGCTGGGGCTTCAGTACTGCAAGAAGTCCCACCTGTCCTCAGCCACACTGGATAGTCCCGCCTACGCTTCCTTTCTTGCTACACCACATGCCCCTCCCTCCCTCCCATAGACAGTGAAGAAGGGCTAAATTAAGAGGACCTTGGGTATCCTCTCGCTCACTGAGGGAGCCTGAGAAACCTGTTTTGTTATCATATGCTTGGGGGTGGCTCTAGATGTCTTCCATAACCAGATTGTCCTGTGGGTGGCTTCCTGTGCTCAAGTCAGGAGTTGTCTTCCTTGGGTACAAGATGACAAATAGGTACTTGGGAGGTAGAGGCAAACATTTCTGGGACTTTGAGGCCAGCCTGGTCTACAATGAGACCCTGAAGCTAGGAGCATTTCCTTTTTAGCCTGCCCACAGGGCCTTTTGATGATTCCATGTTTACACATCCCTCCCTTTCTACACATTAGACTAGAACACACCACTATAAGAGTCCTATTCTGTGTGTGTGGTCCTCAAACCTGAGCCAGTATCAGTGCCAGGCCTTTGATTGTAGTCATTCGTAGCCTGACTAGATCATTTTAGATACATTAATTATAGTTTGAGCAATAGCCTTCAAACAGGGCCAATGACAAACAGCATCCTGCCGCCCAGGAACTCATTAGGCAACATGCCAGACCATCTTGATCATAAGTCTTGTTCCAGATGGATTATAATACAGCACCGCCGTCTTAGAGCTCACCCCCTCTACCTCTACTGGAAAACTCCTCAGTGGGGAAAAGGCTCCAAAGGGCTGTCCCAGGCAGGATTTGCAAATAACCAGAGGAAAGGAAGAGAGCACATCCTTCTAGTTGTAATGGCTGGATACGGAAGAGCCTCAGAGAAGGCAGCCAGCACTCAATGTGGATACATTGGCGCTGCTGTAAATTAGAGTCAAAATAAGCTAGAGATGTCTCTCAGTGGTAGAGGACTTTTCCAGCATATGGTCCAAGCAAGACCCTTGGTTCAGTGCCCAACAAAAAAAATGTGAGAAAGTGGTAGGTGTGTCAGATGTAGACTGTGTGTATAATGTCCAACTAAATTTAGATAATGGCTTTATAGAAATGCACCATGCTCAATATTTGGGTATAAACAAAACTATCTGAAATTCAAGTGTCTTATTTTACTTGCTAAGGGAAAGAAAGTTTCAGAGGGTTAGAGTCTGTCACTCCCCCCCCCCAAAAAAAAAGATTATTCATGCAGTTTTTGACCTCTGGAAGGTCACAGGTACTGAACCTTCTCTCCAGCCCCCAGGTTTTGTTGTTAGTGACAGGGTCTTGTGTAGCCCAGGCCCACCTCCCTGAGAACCACCTTGAACTTCTGCCTCCACCTTACCACATGCTGGGATTACCAAGAAGAGTTGTAGCTTTCAAAAAGGATGAACTTTAAGACCTTTGTGCTTTCATGAGAACAAGTTAAGGAACCGTGTAACATTACTTTGACTGGTTTCAACAGGGTGATATTTGGTCAAGGCTGAGAGCCTCAAATGACCAATTAAGTGAAGTCTCCATACCCCAGTGATCCAGCAAGGAAGCTGAACAGACGGACCACCAGGCTGGCTAAGGCCCCTCAGTGATGAAGTCAACATACCCAGCAGGCTGAGGGGGGGGGGGAAGCAGACTGCACGCTACACATGTCTGTGGTCTGAGTGTCCCCCAAAGGGTCATATGCATGCCACAGAATGACAGTGAGCTGGCTGAGGCCCAGTGCAAGGTGGTCAGGTTTTGGATGCACTGTTCTCAAAAGGGCTCAGGGCTCATTTCCAGAGCTAGGGCTGCCAAGACCAAGCTCTGAGGACAAGAGTGGGGTGGCTCATGCCTGCAACTCTTACATTCAGAAGGCCAAGGCAGTGGGATCACCATTAAGTTCAAGGCTACACAGACTTGCAGCATGCCAGGGCTTCGGCTCCTACTTCTGCCACATGCTCTCTCCTGCATGTCCTCTTACCACTGTAGTGTCCTTTCCCACAGGCCCTCCAGGGGCTAAAGATGGGGGCCACCTCATCTTGTACTTCATTCCCCTAAGCTGTAACAGAAATAAACCTCTTTCCTTGGGAAAGTAGTTGGCCTTGGGTATCTTGTTACACAGGTCAGCATGTGTGCCTAGAGCCTCTTCACTGCTGTGCCTCAAACACTGGTTTTCAGATACACAGGGTGCTAGAGACCATCATGACAATGTAACTGACTAGCCATGCTGGAATTAAAAATCTACCAATATAGAACTGGTCTTCCTGCCTGTCATCATTTGTCTTGAGACTACAAGGAAAAACCAAAATGCCTGCAGAGATGGCTGGTAGGACAAGTGCCGGGGCAGGCTGAAGCAGCCCGTGACAGGACTGCCTGCTCACCCTCCATCGGCAACTCGGCCAGCCCCTGCTGAGTGGCTCTGCTGGACAGGACCCTGTCCCGAGATCACTGCCATCCATCTGGGCTCTCAGGTGAGCTGCACTGGATAAACTCAGTCATTACAGGGACTTTAGTTTGTTACCTTGTGGTGCTGGGGATCAAATCTAGGGCCTTGTGGACTACATACTATTACAAAAATCTCAAGATCAAAAGCCTTTCTTCCAGGACATGCTTCTGACAAGTGGCCAATGGCATTGATGACTGCTTAAGCTCCCCCGCCCCCCTTCCACCCATGGTCGAGAAAGCCAAGCCTGCACTCTTGGGAAGGTTGGCAGCATCACCTAGAGTAACGGCGATTAACACCTTCCACTGTCAAACTGATGAGAAGGATAAGGACCAGACAGTCGCTTCATTTTCTATTGTCATAGGTATTCAAAGGCTGTTTCAAATTAAATAAATTCAATCAGCATTCTAGCCAGGCTCACTAGGATCTTGTGACCATCACGCGTGGCCGTTCCAGCTAACGTGCAGCAGTGAGTACGCTGCCAGTGGCTATGAGAGGCAGAGGGACCACGACCCAGCGAGCACCAGGCTGCTGGGGGGCAAGGCATCCTTTCTTCTGCAGAGTTCCTAAAGGTCCCACACTCAGTTCTCCAAAAGATTAGAGGAAAAACAAGGGAAGTCAAAGTCCAGCTGGAGGAAAAGGAAAAACCCACTTCGCGTGAACGTCCACTTCCAGCTAAACAAAATCAATGCTCTCCTCTCTGGACATAGTCTTCTGTGACCTGGGACAGGGTACTCAGGTACTGCCAGCTCAGGGCAGCCAAGAGCATGATAAATGACAGGTAAATGGGGGAGAAGTGGCTTCGGGAGATGAGCTGACAGTTGGGAAGGCTCTGTGTCCTGATGTTGGAGATGATCTGCTTGGTTTGGCTGGATGATGGGTCTGAGCTGGGGATCCTGTGATAAATCTGTTAAGGAAAGAAGAAAAGCTACTTAACACCGCCTCCAGTACTTTCCAAGGTTTCTTCTAACAGTTCTCAACAGGCAGGTGCTTTGGTTCATGTCACCAAGGTCAAAACAGGTTCTAAGAGCAGGAATCCCTTGTTAACCCATGATAAGGCCTCTGCACTGCCTAGGCCCAGTGAGCAAGGAAACAGTGCACTGTACATATCTCACCAGGAGCCACTAAGTGCCTGGAGAGCGGCGACCATGAAGCTTCAGATCCCAGCCACCCACAGTGCCAGCCATAGAGTGGGTGCCCAGTGTGTGTTGGCACGACGCAGTCAGGTTGGCCTAAAAGCATGTGTTGGATGGGGAAGACTCCAGTCTCCAACAGGGAGATAACTCATCAGCTAAGAGATCTGGTCACATCACCCCATATGAAGGCTCACATCTGAGACTCTAGTCCCAAAGGATCTACCACCCACTTCCTGTCTCCCTGGGCACTGCACACACAGACATACATATAAGCAAAACACCCGTGTGCATAAAAGAAAAAAATAAGCAAATCTTTGTAAATAGAACTGGGGCTAGAGAAATGTCTACATGGTTGAGGGCACGTGTTGTTATTGCAGGGAACCAGATTTGATTCCCAGCACCTAGATGGTGGTTCAAAACCATCTGTAACACCAGTTGGGGGGGTGGGGGGAGTGGGGGCATGCATGTTGCATATACATACACATAGGCAAAACATTCATACACATAAGGCAAAATCAAACTCCTCCAGCCTGCACTTGTGCAATGGTGTGCAGCTTCGGATCTGAAGCTTACACACATAAATGTGTAATAAAGTATGATGATGATGATGATGGTATCAAATTTTCACTATACAATGGATTTTTTTCCCTCAAAGGTCATACTAAATGTACTTTAATGTTTTTGTTAGAGGCAGGGCTTATGCTGCCCCAGCTGGCCTTTCTACCTCAGCCTCCCATGTGCTGGAATTACATGCATACAATATACACTTACCTTTGGGGCGGAGTGGTGATTTATTTTTAACGTCTGCCAGTGTTTTGCCTGTACGTATGTATGTGCATCATGTGTGTGCCTGGTGCCTGTGGTAGTCAGAAGGGGGCATTCTGAATCCCTTGGAACAGTTGTGAGCTGTCACGTGGGTGCTAGGAACTGAACCCAAGTCCTCTACAAGAGTGGAGCTACTGAGCCATCTCTCTAGCCCTATTATTTTTTAAAGTTAAGTGTAGGAGGGTGGAGAGATGGCTCAGTGGTTAAGAGTATTTGTGGCTTGTGAAGAGACCCTGGGCTCGGGTCTTGGCACCCACAGAGTGGCTCACAGCCACCTGCTATTCCAGCTCCAGGGACTCAGACACTCACTTCCGGCCTCTATAGGATCCTGCACCTACTCGAGATACTTACACAGATACACACACATGAAAAAACAAATAATTTAAAACTATTTCAAAGTTCATATCAGCACTACGAACAGGAGTGAAAACCCTCACACTCTACCTTACCCACAGGCTGGGGCCGGTCTCTTCCTTCCTTCTGGATATTGGGGGTGGGGAGGATGTTATTTCACTATGCACTTGCATAATGTGCTGCCTTGCCACAGGCCAGAACTCCCAACACTCAGCCAAAATAACCCATGCTCTTTGTAAGCTAATACCTCAGGTAGTCCATTATAGTGATGCAAGGCCAGTGAGGTCAGAGCAAACGCTATATAACCCACGCCCCCCCCCTTCTACCCCCCCCCCCTTCTGCAGAACCGAGTCCCGCATTACTGGGTCAGAGGCTGATGCAGTTAAGAGAGCACAGTGTGGATATGTGAGGGCTCTAGGGTGTCCCAGGGTCCCATGACCTAAGGAAGATGGTGGTGTCACTCAGAGTTCACATCCAAGGCCCTAGCTGGGTAAGAGCCACCACCAAACAGCTCCATGATGGGAAATGATGAAGGCTGAACGCAGAGCAACCCATCACCTACGGAGTGAGTAGAAGAGACAGAAAGGCTCAGGAGCAGGGACAGAGGTTAAGTAGCACCGTCAAAGTCACCGCCAAAGACGGGCAAGCGAAGGGCTCCAAGGAGAGAGCGCCCTGGAGTCAAATGACGGCAGATGGTGATTTGAAACAAACTGGTCACTGGGGCTTATCCAGAAAGATCATCAAACTATTTCTTCCTCTTCTGGGTTATACGCACCCAAGTGCTAATTTGTACAGTTAAGGACGCCCCAAGAGTAAAAATAAAAAAGGCACAGGAACATGAAAACAATTGCCCTTGCCAAGGAATTCAGTTTGGCAGAGTAGGGGATGCAAGTTTCCGGGTGTTTGCCCAAGATAGCAGGGAGAGTTCCTTGGCTCCAGATATGCAAGCTGCTCTAGCGACTGCTGAGCGGTCAGTCTGCCCACCCGAGCTGGAGGACACAAGCCTACATACGCTGCACCTCTCTGGAGGCATTAGGGGCCTCTCGGAAGCCTCTTTCTGATACAGTCTCCGTACAACTGAGACCGACTACAGAAGAGACATAACCTCCTTTCCTATAAGTACAGAACTGATCTGTGAGGAGAAACAAGACCGGATCTAGTTGCCATCTAGAGACCTATAGATCAGCCTACCCACAGACCTCATATACATCTTGACTGGTTGGCTGATTTTGAAGACAGTGCCTCAGCTATGGCTGGCCTCAAACCTGCCGTAGAGGTGAGGATGATCTTGAACTCCGGATCCTACCTCCCCAGTGGTGGGATTATAGCCATATTCCACGCTGGCCGGTTTATACGGTGGGTGCTGGGGACTCGAACCTAGAGCTCTGTGCATGCTGGCCAACACTCTGCCAGCTAATTCTATTTCCAGGCAGCAAGTCTTCATTTTAAAACATCACTGGGAAAATCTTCATAAGGCTGACATAAAAGCTCAGATTTTAATGTTTGAACTTCACAATTTTGATTTTTTTTTCTGTATCAACTTAAATATTAATACAGCCTTTACCTTGCATTTCACTCAAGTAACTAAAGAAAATTAGAAACCCTGGATCAGAGGTCAGCGAGCTTTCTCTTAAAGGGCTGGAAGCTATTTTTAGCTATCTGGGCTACTACTCTGTTGTAACTACTCAACTCTGCCCTGAAGTGACAAAAGCAGCCAGATAGGGAGGGGACACAGTGGCAGAGTTCCAGCAGCAGCACTCACAAACAAACACCGTGCCACCTTTGCCCCCAAACTCAGCTACCAGCAGCACTTACTCCTAACAGTCAAGAAAAACACGAAATAGAACATGAACTCTAGTGCTCACCAACCTTTCAAAAACAACTTTCTACAATTAGGGATCAGTAAGCCAAGGTAATTCCCAAATCTCGCCTGTAGCCCCAGCGTCTGAGGAGGTCTGAGGAGGGAGGATTACAGTGTTTAAGAGCAGCCTGAGCAGACACCAAGCTCCAGTCACACACTGCCACCTGCGCATGCTGGCACAGCTCGGGGAGCTGTTTTGCTTTAAGCGGTGGTTTTGGCATTGAATAAGAGTTACAGGAAAACAAAACCGAACCCATTTAAGAACTGACTGCAGCTGCATAGTCTTCCTTTGTCTACATTCCCCACTGGGGTTTTCCAAGTGAGGTCTGTGATAAGATAGAACATACCAGACTGACTGTCAGGACGTGAGTATTTACAATCTGCGATTCCCTCAGCCATGCTCTGCCTTAGCGTCCAAAAGCCTCCACGTCACATCCTTCACCCAGCACACAAGCTTGGTTGGCCTCGATCATCTCACGGCTCAGGAGACACGATTCTTCGAGGCTTCGGCATGCATACTTGTTACAGGTCTTCACTAGCATCCTGCAGGGCTCTATGTGTGTGTTCTCCAACAAGGGATACCAACTATTCTCTCTCTAACCCATAACACTAAGTAGTGAGGATATCTACTATCCGAACATAGTCTGGTTAAACAGTGACATGACTTAATGCGTAAAAACAACTACAGATTACCAGAAAATTCAATGAAAACCCACCTCTTCTATATACTGGTATATGATAGCTTTGACAGCTGGCATGTTGGTGGCATCCATCATGAGGGTGACTGCTTGTCCCTTCCGAATCTTCACTACTCCTTTGAACACCTGCTGGTTATTGTAACAGGCAGCCAGTGTAGCGATGGCCATTACCTACAGGCAACAGGGGAGGGGAGACTCTCAGTTCATGAAGACAGAGCAACAGGTGCTCCAGGCACTCATGAAGTAGATTAGCGAAGCCTTTCTGTGGCATGCACAAGTGCCAAAGAGCCAGTGTGTGCCAGCCAGGCAGCAGTACCCAGAGTAGGCCATTAAAGTTCAACCCTCCTAGCTCCCCCATCCTCAACAGCAGGGTTAGATTACTCTGTCATTTAGCCACAAAGAGCCTGTCTTATTTATAAACACAAATAAACCCAGCATTTTCCATACTAAAGCAGTTAGTAGACTGAATATACATATCAAAATAGTATCTGGAAAGAGTTTTTGAACTTTATCCTCTTATGGATATAGTCATCCTTTAAAAACTGTGAAATGAGAACAATAGGAGGGAGAGGGTCACGGCTTCCTGTGGACGAAGGTAAGGGAACTCGGGCTGATGGAAACCTAGGACAGCCATACAGATTTAGCTGAGACTGTTTAGAACTGTCAGGACAAGATGAAGCCAAGCTTCTGCGTGAGTTAATATAGAAATAACTGGTAAAGGAACAACAAAAAAAGGATTACAAAACTTAAGTTAGTGAATAAGTTATTGCGTTTACCTATTCGTTTCCCGTGTGTAGGCAATGTGGGATGGGACACCAGCAATCTAAGTGCGGAGGTCACTGCGGGCAAGAGCTCCGGCCTGCCGAGCCACGGCTCACGTTAGCGGCCTCACTCAGTTTAGCCAGCATGCTGGTCATCTAGGCTGAGGCCCAGGCTTCATTAGCCTAATGCTCCAGCTAGTTTAGAACAGCTGATGGAAAAAGGGTAAACACCAAAAGGAAGGTTCTGGAACAGTCACCCTTGTTCCTGAATGTGACGCAAGGACTCTGCTGTGGCTCCCTACCTACTCCTGAGAGGGGTAGTGAATGCTGCTAAGAAACCATGACCCTGAACACAACAGAGCAAGACAGAAGCTACATTCTACCAGCCCAAGCGCCCCACTACTTTAGCACCCCACTTCATACCTGTGGGATAGCACAGAAGTTAAACACACTTTGGTTCCGGAGCCTTGACAGGTAGGTGATGACGTCGGGGATGTGTTGTAGGGCGTTGGTTATGAGTTCATTCAAGCAATGCACAGCCACATCTATGTTCTCTGGCTTAGCAAAGTCTTCCAGCTTCTTAACGTATCTGCCCCACACCTGGCCAGTAAGCAAGAACAGAACAAGTCAACAGGTGGAGAATTCACATGTGTTGTGAGATTTCCTGTGGGGGCCTGAGGAGGGGTTCAATGTAGACCATTTAGCCTGCAAGCTTAGCACTCGTGGGGCTTGTGTTCCATCCTCAACACCAAAAGCCCACAACGAGAAATGACTGAGCTGGGTTATGTACAGTGAAACCATTCCACTGTTCGCTGCGGTCCAGCTGGTTTAGGCTTCAGGTAACAGCCATTTCCAGTGCCCAGTCAAGGTCCAATGAATGACACAGGCAGGGTGGCCTGTGGGAAGGTTCCCTTATAGATAATTAACGCGGCATGCACCAAGCAATATCACAATGAGCGCAGTATATAGAGGTCTCCTGCTAGCAGGGAGGGTGTGAGCCTATGACTGAACACCCCCAGCTACTACAAAACAACCCCAGCACCACAAACAGAATGTTCCAAACCCAAGACTGCCAATTCCACTAACAACGCTGTTGAGCAAGAGCGTGTAGAAAAATAAGCAAGTGCATGGCAGGGCCATCGCCTCTCTAAAGTGCAGAAACCGATCTTACAACAGGGCTCTCAGACCCCTCAACCGGAAGAGTTCAGTAGTTTGTTTTGGTGTGGGAAGGGCCCTTTTTTTTTTTTTTTTTTTTTTGGTCTTTTGTTATTGTTTGTTTGAAACCAGAATCTCATTAAGTAGCCTCAAACGTCCAGTCTCCCAATGTATGTAATACTGAGATTATAGGTATGTGGCCACCCTACCTGACTTGGTTTCATGATTTTTAATTTGAAATCATAAAACATGACTATTTATTAGAGATCCATTTTTATATATACTTTAATTTATGTGTCTATGTGTGTAAATGCCGCATGTGGGTGGTAGGAACCAAACTCAGGTCCTGTGAGAACACATCAGGTGCTCTGAACTGTGATTGCTCCAGCCCATGTTATCCATTCTTAATATGCACCCGAATCTACCCAGACAAAGGTACCAGATGTTTTGCAGAATCCAGAAAACAAAACAAAAACTTAATGAATAAATATATGAATGAACCTGCTTCAACAATTACTGACGTAGGACAAGTCTGTTCAATCTATAGGCTACTGAAATTATTTTAAAGTAGAGGTAGATTTATTGTTTTATAAATATATGATGAATTCCCAAAGGTCGAACTTAGGGCCTCTTGCATGCTAGGCAAGTGTTCTATCACTGAGCTATAGTCCCTACCTAAAACCTTTCTTGTATATGTAAAATATCAGGTCATATCTAAACATGAATGATTAATACTTAATATAAAACACTTCAAATTTACCTTCCCCTGCCACCCCTGCCCCAATTTGCTCACATTTAAACAAGATTCACATCCAAACTATGCTGGGTACCATTGAGTACTGTAGCCATGGACTTACTGAAGAAAGGGGTGTGTCATGTCCTGCAAGCCTTTCCAGCTTTTCTGTGTCTCTGACTTATTCCCAACAGTGTTCACCTGCCCCGCTCTTCATGTAGATGTTAAGTCTGGCAACAATACTTCACTCATGAGCTGTGCCGTGTGCCTAAGCTGTGCCTCCTGGGAAATCACAGTTCACATGCGCTTCCTGACACCCACCACGCATCAGACCCGCAGGCTGAGGGGTCCCCCTACAAGAATGCTCTCCTAGCTCGGATGCCCATTGCAAGTCCCACACTGTCACCTGTTCAGCACTCATCGTGAAGGATGCAGACAGCAGGCTAGAGACGCAGAGTAGAGCCGTGGGAGCAGGCTGTGGCGCCTCCCCGCCCTCTCCACTGTGCCACCCTGCGGGCCCCTCCACTTACTCAGCTACTGAGTCCCTGTCCATCTGGGGTTTTGAAGGAGACCTCATCATGGAAACAATATCAATGACATCTATGCCAGTGGTGGCCAATTCTCTCTCCAGTCCTTCCGTGCTCTGCAGGACCTCTTTCTCATCAGTTTTCCTTGGAGGAATCTATCAGTGGCACACTGAGCCCCGATCCTCTACAAACTGTTAGGAGCACACAGCCATTAGTAATCTGTTGGCAAAACTCCTTTAGGTCTGTCTTTGAAGGACTACAATCTTCGTACGAGAAAGCCAAGGCAGGATAAGCATGAGTTTAGGTTAGCCTGGGCTATATAGTGAGATCTTGCTCCAAATATGTAAGACAAAAGATCTCAAAGGGTTTAGGAGGCTTGTGCCAGGAAACAAGGACTGAGCTCAGCCTTCTGTGAATCAGAGATCGCATGAGCACAGGCTCTTGCCTGGAGAGCCTAGCAGCTTCATGCTGCCACGTTTATGTAACAGCAGGATGTTTTGTTCACTGTTTCACAGGACCAGGTATCAGGCCAGAGTTTCCCAGGGACTAGCAAGCACTCTGCCTCTGAAGCAGATCCCCAGACCCCTGCCCAATTTCAGTATTTCAATACCAATTTGTTTACAGTTTTTCTTTTTGAGTGTTTACTCAGACCAGCTTTGAAGCAAAAAATGTTCAACCTCAACCTTGAGGGCTGTGGGATGGCAAGACAGTGTGCCATGATATCCAGCTCTGCTATAAAATCATTTTATAACGGATTATTTTCTTCCTTCTTTTTTCTTACCCCTGTCCCCCTCCCCCAAGCCCACAGTTGGTTCTAGGGATCAGACCACAGCCTCATGGATGCTCAAAGCACTGTGCCTCTGTGCTGTATCCCTAAAACTGCAACATGGTTACAGAAACACTAGAGAAGCTTCCAGTTAAACTGCAGCATAGCAGGCTCTGCAGATTGGTTTTCTCACTGGAGATGACTCCACAGTAGCGTGGCTCTTTCTTTCCTAACTCCTGTGACTGACTAGACATTTGAAATGTTGAGAGTTTACCTTTACACATAATGCTACAGTAAACAGCCTCTCAAGCAGCACGGTGCCCTGCAGTCTTGCCTAGCAGGAAACAGCATCTTGGTGGTCTTCCTTTCCAGACTGTCTGAGCTGACACTAACACTGGGGAGTGGATGTTTGTCTCATTTCTGCCCCACCTCCAGCCTGTAGTGCAGGCTGGCTCTTGGACTTCACTCCACAGGCTGAGGAACTGGTGCTCATGAGTCACAGGCACATGAGACTGAGACTGGGGCCAGGACAGTCAGACTCCTCTTCCTACAGGTGGCCAGAGATGCCTGGGCGTCATTTGACAAGGCCTTTACCACTCTCCACCATGGAGGCATCACAAGGAGAGCGCCAGGCAGGAGCCTTTCTTGAATCTGTCTGCCCATGTCACCTGGGACGTGTAAACACCCTACTCTCACTTTTTTGTGACATGGCTGGTCTCTTTTCTTGCAATCTCGGCACTCACGAGGCTGAGGCTGGAGAATCTCAAGTCTAGTCAGAATATATCAATATAAATTTTGTATCTGTTATATACATTGCAAATTTCATCACTCTGTGACTATTTTGTTTTTAATCTAAAAGCACTTGGCTTTAGAAGAACATTTTATAAAAAGCAAGAGTGAACACAGTAAACAATTATGGAATATTCAAGCCTTTTATCAATGCACATGGTTTAAATTGTTTCCTGTATAATGGACATCTGTAGTTTTTTTCTACCTAGCACCCCGTATACCTCCACTCCTGCCCCAAGAGCTGGAGATTTGAACCCACAGCCTTGCGCACTCTTAGCATAAATAATTCCATAAGCCATAACTGCAGCACCTTCTGCCCCTCCTTATCAGAGACTTCTTGGTCCAATCCATCCCGTTTGTGTTGGGCACACCTATGATGCAGGCCTACAGGCTGTGGCTGGCTACAGGAATACACTCAGGGAAATGCCTGAGCCTTGAGAACTAGGGTGTTAAGTTGGTCTGCCTGAGACATATCTGTGACTTGGAGGAAGTCTGCCTAGAGAAGAGAAATGGGTCAGAGCCATTCACAGAGCCGGAATCCCTAGATGCAGCCAGTCTACCAAAGGAAATGACATTTTTATTCACTTGCAACCGCTGGGGTTAGATGATTCAGTTTTCAGAGTCTAAAACTGTTTTCCCCAAATAACCCCAGTTACCTCTTGAGGCCAAAACTTTCTTCCTTCTTGTTGGTCTTCCAGATAATCCCGAATGATATTTGTTTTCTGCAGGAACAGACCCATTGAGTTGGCACACTCTATGTCTTCACCAACTACAGGGTCTTCAAACTCTGAGGCAGAGAACAGCCGAGAAAGGCCGATTCCCACCAGCCCGGCAACATAGTGACAGTACTGCAAGAGATTGAGCAAAGTACTTTAATAGGACACAGACACAGCCTTGTCAGGCATCATTAGCTACAAAACAGCAAGTTGAGAGCAGAAAGTCTGAGCTCTCCTTTTGGTTAAAACACAGCAAGTGCACACACAATCATGATGTCACCACACTGTGTTCCTGACTCCATGTGAGCACTCTGAAGGCAAACACCCAGAGAACCTAAGCACGATAAGAAATACAAAACACATAAACTCTCTACCTCTTTAAGAGGTCAGCACATTAGTGAGAAAGTCACTCCTATGTCATTTCCTTTGTCCAGATAAACAATCTCTTGTAGTCTACCAACCGCTAGCCCGGCTTGCACCCCATGCTGTTAGTAAGAACAAATGCTGGCTAGACAAGCTACTGTGTTTGCTTCATGCCCTCTCCCCACTCTCCCAGGAATATGGACCTGCCCACACAGAGAAGATGCACCACGCCCACAGATAGCTCGGCTCACCATTCATCAGCAGTTGCTATGGTTTCAGTGTTGCTCTAAAAGCACATGCTGGGAAGTCTCCAGTAGCAACAGTGCTAAGGTAGGGATGCCTCATGGGAGATGGAGGCCACGAGCGCTCCATCCTTACAAGCGGATTAGTCAAAGTTATAAATGAGCCTCAGGCTGGGACTTCCATCTCTTGTTCTCTTGCACTTTCTATCTCCCCGGACATGTTACAGTGAGAAGAGCAAGAAGGACCTCTCTGGATATGGCTAAACTTCCCAGACATTTGAGAAAGAAGGCTTGAAAATGTGGATACATCTAATGTATCCTTCTTATTCTCTTTTATGCGTTCTTTTTTGGCAGTGCTGGGGACTGAACCCAGGGCCCTAGGCATGCTGGGAAAGCACTCTACTGCTGAGCTATTCCACACTCTGATGACTCACACACTAAAGAAGGTGCATACCCAGTATTCTATAATGGAAAGGAAAGTGCCAATGACAAACAAGGCATTGTTTTAAATTTTGAAAAGCACTGCTATTTCTGTGTTACAGGAAAGTATTTGCCCATTTATCTAAATTTTCATAGCAACTTGGGGACAATCTTACAATTCACCTGGCAACAGTATGCCCTGTGGGACATGTATTGATTGTCACTGGCAGAACATTCAACTGTAAGCTAAGTGGTTTTGAGGACTACTCTGTGTCCTCGTTCTGAGCTTCACCATGGGGACAGCTGGCCATCTACATAGCAGGTGTGGACCCTGACTACAGATACTAACCTTGTCCCAGTCCTGTTTGGAGGTCACATCCTTGTCCACGAATTCTGCCATCCCACAGCCCATCCTGTGGCAGATGTCAGCGATCACTGTTTGATATTTCTCAGCCAAATTTCTAAACTCCAGGGATATCTGAAATGAGACCACAAAAAAACAATCAAACACACCAGATTACACACTTCATGGTACCAGAGAGAAACACATAACCCTGTAGAGCTCACAAGTCAGTGATAGGGCAGCTGCTTCCCTGAACCAGTCAGGTTCCCCAAGGACTCAGAAGCCAGCGTCTTTCTCACTCCAAGGCCGTATCTTTAAATTACCCAAGGAGCTCAGTTTAACTCTGTGTGTCTGCTGCCCAGTGCTGTCTTCCTTGTAAGTGTAAGATCCATATAAAAATACAGTACTGATTGGTTTGGAAATATATTTCTACTACACAATTATCTCAAGCTCAAAAAAGCATTTAAAAGTTATCAACATACAACATAAACACAATAACATGTTTGTTTTTATTTTTTGAGGCAAAATCTCACTATGTTGTCTCAGCTGACATCCAACTCACAATCCTCCTGCCTCAGGCTCTCTTCAGGTGTGCCACCACAGCTGGGCCCTCCATGAAAGTTTATAAAAAACAGCTGCGTTGTTATCACAAAGCACTGAACAGTGAACAGGTGATGTTAAGACCTCGTGTGAGAGAGCTGTGTAAGAGAAGCTAGAGTCCTCAGGAAGGGCCGGGGCACACCAGCTGGCCAGGGCAGCCGTGTCCTCTCTGACGAACATCAACTATTATCAAACTATTATCCTCCCTCCTCAAATTACATAAAAACCAATCTGGTCTTCCAGAATTCTCTTCTTTCTAGGACAGCTGATCCAAGTGGGAGCTACAGGGCAACTCCTACGTGAACCAAAACTGCCTAAAAAAAACCCAAAAACCAAAAACCAAAAACCAAACCAAACCAAAACAAAAACCCCTAGTCTCCCGGGGTCAGTCTCCCGGGGTCAGATCCCTGTGCCTCCCTTGTGACAGTTCCTAGCCACATTGTTCTGTGACCAGGGCAGTTCTGTTTATAAGAGGACAGGGCAGGAAAACACACACCTCAAACGGGGCACCCAATCATCCTTAGTGGCCTTTTGGAATTCCAAAATTTGGAATTCTGGAATGCAATTATAGAACTGGAACAAATGAAAACAAAAGTGCCCAGTAGAGCAGACTCTGCCTTGCTGGAACCGAGGAAAACGATTTTTTCTTTCAGGCTCTGCAGTGTGACAGGAGCCACAAGGGGTTCTCCTGCCCTAGGGGGACCAATCACAAGGAGGGCACACTCTGGCCACTCCAAGGACATGAAGGCACAGTACAGTGATAAGTCTCCTGGGACAATAAAGGCCAAATCCCAAACAGGGCAAGAGGATTATGGCACTTCTGTTGACTTTCAAGACAAACTCCTCCCCTTATAGAAGGTCTCGGGGAGGTTATGATTAAAGCTGTTTTGTTCCTCCCCCTCCCCCAGCCCCTTTGAGACAGGCTTTCATTCCATACTCAGGACTGTCAAGCTCGTGGTCCTCCTGCCTTTGCTTCTCTGGAATCGCTGATGCACGGCAACACGCCAGGCAGCTTTAACCTTTTCCTGCCCTTTGAGCTTTTTGTTTGTTTTCCAGACAAGTTCACATATATCCTGGTCTATAAAACTCATTACATAGCCGAGGCTAGCCTTGAACTCCTGCCTCCACTGCCCCACCTCACTCAGCTGCCAATCTTTAAAGAAGCATCAAAAGAGACGCACGAGTCAAGCACAAGGTGTCTGAGCACCCTGGGTGCCAATCCTGACTCCATATTTAGGCAAAGCATTTTATTTTTTTCATACCTCTGTTTCCCTCATATGCAAGAGTGTAGAAAGTATAGGCACACCACACAGTGTAAGCCAGGGGTGGCAGCACCTTTCAAAGGCTGGGGCGGACAAGCAAGAGGCCGCACAGGCTCATGGGCCCATGATGTGCATCAAACAAACAGTTCACTTGGCTTATTCTCAAAACAAGAGTGCATGCAGTAAGGTTAACAGTAGCCAGGCGTGGTGGCACACGCCTTTAATCCCAGCACTTGGAGGCAGAGGCTGGTGGACAGACAGACAGACGGGGGGGGGGGGAGGGGGAGGGAGGGAAGGAGGGAGGGAGGGAGAGAATGAGAATGAGAGTGTTAATAAAACTGTCCTCTAAAGTACATTCTATCTACCCAGCCTTGGAACCTGGACCCTTTAGGTCTGAGTTAAAATGCCTGGTACCTCATAGTTTTGTTTCAAACCAACACACGCCCATTCCTTTCCCTTCCTGGGTGTAGCACTGAGGGAACCTTTCCTCCTAAAGAAAGCTATCCCAGGGCCAGGCTTCCTCTACCACCTCTCTGAACACATCTTTTCCGTGCCCTCCAGTCCTAAGATGATTCCCAGAGCAAGAGGGTCCCCCACCCAGGCACAGAGCAGGCTTTACCCTGCTTCGCATTCTGCCGGACATACAGGTTAACAGTAGCCAGGCGTGGTGGCACACGCCTTTAATCCCAGCACTTGGAGGCAGAGGCTGGTGGATCTCTGAGTTCGAGGACAGCCTGGTCTACAGAGTGAGTTCCAGGACAGCCAGAGCTACACAGAGAAACTCTGTCTCAAAAAACCAAAAATAAAAATAAAAAAAATTTTTAAAAAGTCACCAGTAATAAGCGGCACCTGGCCGTGCTTTCAGCTCCCTTCCCTCCCTGGGACAGTTCACTGCTTCCAAACTCTCTTGATCAAACAGGAAGAGACCAAGATCAATGTACTGCTCACCTCTGCAACCTTCCAAAGCAGAATATTCTCCTTCCAACGGACTGCCACACACACAGACAGCTGGGCTTTACAAATGTACTAGATTAGGGTCTGAAAATTACCTAGCTCCCCAAATTACTTAGCATTTTCATACTTTTGTGTTCTTTCTGGTGGGTAGAGGAGGCTACCTTGAATTTTTATGATCCATATAATAAAATTATCCCATGATCAGAAAGTCTTTACAGGTTATAATGTCCCTACATGAAAAGTAGTTTGGTAGCACACACTTTTAATCCCAGCACCAGGAGAAACAGAGGCAGGGAGATCTGTGAGTTCGAGACCAGCATAGTTTACACAGCCAGCTCCAGACCTGCTAGGGCAACATAGTGAAACCCTGCTTCAAAAGCAAAGAAAAAAGAAAAAAAGAAAAAAGAAAAAAAAAAGAAAAAGAAAAAGAAAAATGTATTTTTGGAGACAAGTCTGATTACTCAGGAAGTTGGGGTAGGAGGGTTGTAAGTTCAAGGGCATCCAAAAACACAAAGTGAGTTCATGGTCAGCTTGGGCAAATTACAGAGAAACTGTCTCCAAAGGGAAAAAAACCGGCTGAGGATATAAAGCAGAAATAGTGTACCTAGTAATCACAGGGCCCTGGGTTTCATACCTAGTGCTGAAGAGAAAAAAACAAAACCCACTTCTGTTACTAAGAAGGAACAACCAAGTGGCTCACAGCACTTCATCTACATTAGCAGGACTCAAAGGCTCACCTCTAAATTTCTATATGGTCATCAGAATAACTGAATTTGCTGGCCACCAGGGACCCCGGGGACCCCAATGCACCAGTACCTTCCCTAGAGCTTTAGGGTCCTCAGTAACCTGCAGATGTCCTATGACCTTTCAGAGCACAGCATACTATATTTTGGTCTTTGGCCCTGAAAACATCATCTCAGCAAGTTGGAAACAGCCCATCTTCCTCAAACCTGGCTGGGCTCCCCTTCTCTTCACCCAACTCCCTCCTACACAGATGTATAGACTAGGTTCCTTTACTGTAAAAGTTATTTACATATAAGGACTGTTCTCCAAAACTCTAGAACACCATGCACAAGACAAATGCCCTCTTTAGGGTATCAGAGAACACATGACTTTGCTGAACATGTGAATTCTAGAAGTGAGGTCCATGTACACTATGAACTTTAGGGCCCCTAAAGCTTGGGGCTTTACCTATAATCCATCTCAAGAGCTAACACCTACACAATACTTAGCATGCACCAGGCACTGATCTAAGAACTTTATACCTAAGAAATTATCCAACTCTTATAGTTCTTCAGGTACAGATTGAGACACTGAGTCAGAACTCAATTAAGAAAGTGCCAAAGATCTCACCTCAGTTGCTGCAGAAGCCCACGCCCTGCCCAACGGAGCAGCAACCCTAAGCTGCCAGCCTCACTGCGGGCTATACTACAGTCAACAGGCCCAGGTGATCCAATCTGGAGATCCACCGTTTTGTCTTTTAATATTTTGACAGTTCTTCAGACATGAAATGTGAATTTCAGATCCTTCTGTAAGAAGGGACCTGGGACTTCTCAATAACTGCCTATAGTAAGGGTCACAGCCATGCTGCCCCAAGAGTATCAACACCACCAGAACTGGGGAGCTGTTATTATCTCTACCATACAGAGGGAAAAACCAAAGTATATAGGGAGGAGCTATATACCTCACTACCAACTACCAGGTTGGGATTCCAAACAAGTCTGGCTTTGGACTCTCAGCTGCCCTCAGAATGTTCACGTCACCTCTCAGCTCACAGGCCAACAACTGCACTGGCAATGACCAACAGCATATGCCCAGAGAGAGTCCAGTACCGTGGGGAAGTCCTCCAGCACTTGGCGGTCCTTCTCCTTGCTCTCCGTGAACCGCCACTCTGGGTCGTAGAGGAAAGTGTGGAAGTCACGCAGCAGTGGGATCTTCTTCTCCACACTGATGGTCATGTCGTCCTCCACCGTGTCCAGGGCTCGGAGAACCAGGTAAAACACACACACCGCGTGCCTGTCAAACAGGAAAGGCTAGGAACATGCTACCAAGAATGTACTTTTTTTTTTAAACATCTACTTATTTTGCGTGTGTGAAACAATGTGTATGGTGTGTGCGAGCGAGCATGAGCGTGCCCCAGCACGTGTGGGAGGTCAGAAGACAAACTCAGGAAATGAGTCCTCCCTTTCCACCCGTGGGGTCTGAGAACGGAACTCAGGTTGTCAGGCTTGGCAGCGAGCGCTTCTACAGGCTAACAGTTCATCAGCCTCTTTTTTAAATATGTATTTCTGAAGAACATGTAATCGGGGTGGTGCTTCAGGCCTGTCATCTCACCTTAGGCAGCTGCGGCGGGAAGATCTTGAGTTCAGGACAACTGGGACCATAAAGTGAGACCCTACTTCAAAAGCTTACCTAAGTAAGTACTTTAATTTGTGCCAGGCCATTTTCTAAAGTTGTCTTACAGGATTAGAAGTGACATCAAAGCCTGCCATAGTTGGCACTTAACAATTGCTTTCCTGTCGTAAGTGGGAGTAATGACCTCTACTGCTTATTTATAAAGGGTAAAATGGAAACCTAGCAGGTGGGTGCTATGCTGCTCTAAGAATGCTTTCTCTCTAACCAAGGCACGGCAGGGACCAAGAGGCAATGTTTAGAGGGCACTAGGATTTTTATAGATGGAACACTTTCCAGCATGAATGCTGTCACGGATTGTAACTGCTCTAAACTTGTGTGCAATGCACATAAGAGGTACTTTTTGAAGACTGAGTATGCTTGAAATGTAAGGTGATAAACAAAAGTTAAAAAAAAAAAAAATGTCCGGCCAGTGAGGTGGGTGCAGGTGCCAGGATTAAAAGAAGGTAATCAACATGGCTGCCCCACCCCCTTCTCTGAAAGGGCTGGCCTAAAAGGACGCTGGTGGATGGCCAGATGCCTGGAAGGGCATTTGCAAGTAAACACATGGGCAGAGTGGGGGGAGGTAATCCTGTCTGAGCTACAACAAGGAGCCCATAATTTTAAGTGGCGTGTCAACATGGCTGCAGTGACTCAAAGGTTCCTGGAAAAGCGGTCCTCCCCAAGTCAGGGCTCTCCACTAACCGTATGTCCCCATCCAGCGCCTGGATAACCGCGGCGAAACTGCGACTGGTCTGATTGAGATACTTGTAGCAGGTCTTCAAGCTGCTGCTGAGCGAGTCCTGTGGGCAGAGAAGACACACGGCGGTGGCAGACGTGGAGCAGGAGTGAGGCTGGGGCAGGCAGCTGGCAGCCGGGCTCCGTGCCCGGGACCAGTCCTTGAAAGGCCAGGCGGTGGGGGGCCAGGAGCAGCCCCGTGGGGGTGACCCCGGAGTCTTGGGCGCAGCGACCGGGCTCAGCACCAAGGTCCGCTTGACCAGGGCCATGGCCTTGGTGCTGCTGGCGGCTGCCATGGGAGTGTGGCCCAGAGCCCTTCCTCCATAGGCCCCCGCTGAGCTGCAAGGCGCCCACCGCAGGGCGGGGATCTGATAGGGCTAACCCTGGCCAGAGTGGAGAAAGCCTCACTCGGCAACACGTGCAGGCCTGGGCCACGCCCCCTGCTGCCTCTGGTCACGCCCCGCAGCACGAACCCCAGCTTACCCTTACTCTGGTGCCTGTCCCGTGTCCCCACAAGCTGGGGGAGGTGGGGGGAAGGCACGGAGGCGGGGGAGCGCCCAGGCGCAGCTCTGAGAAGCTGGATTTCCCTCCCTGTGACAGTCTTTCCTAAACTAAACTATCTGTCCTCTGACTCCTTTTACCAACTCAGCCGGCCTTTGGTAAACTGAAGTGCTCTTTGTATATATGATCAATCTTACTATGGAGCTCTGGCTGGCTCGGAAATTGCTGTGTACTCCAGGCTGGCCTCGAACTTGCTCGGGCAACCCTTTTACCTCTACTGGATTACACATATGGACACCACACCCAGCAACGTGTCCGTCCACCGACCAACCACGCTGGTCCACCTAAAGCAATAACCCCAACCCTCTGAAGCTTCCCTTTATTCATTTCCGGCTCTTGTACATAGTCAGGACTGAGCCCAGCTCTAGCCTGAGGCTTCTTAACCCTACTTCGAGCATTTTCTTCTGAAGAGAATCTGGCTTTCAACTACTGCTGTACTGCTTTGCCGTTCCTAGTCCTGTTAGGACTCTGGCAACCTTACTATCCCCATCTCAGAAGTGCAAAACCAGCCGCGTGCAGTAACCTGGTCTCTGCAAAGGAAGACTGCAAGGAGCAGGAGGTTTGGAAGTTGTCTTACTACAAATGCCAACACAAAACTGCATTGTGTGTGTGTGCTGTGTGCGCTTTCTAAGAACTTTAGTGAGCAGGACAACTGAGCTGAAGGCACAGCGTTCCCACCTGCCCCCTGCACGATCCTACATACTATCGCCACTCATTTTAACAACTGGAAACACAATTCTCTAGAGGGAGTTGTTTCTGAAACACGGCACATCTGCTAGTGGACAACCCACAACTGCACTGGAATGTTAGAGAACTCTGGACCCTGGGGGGTCGGTCCTGTGAGCTGTTTTATTTGTATTTCCTACATTTCCTAATATGGACACACATTATTTTGTCTAAAGAGTAAGACTTTCTTTTAAAGAAAAAAAGAGCCGGGCGGTGATGGCGCACGCCTTTAATCCCAGCACTTGTGAGGCAGAGGCAGGTGGATTTCTGAGTTCGAGGCCAGCCTGGTCTACAGAGTGAGTTCCAGAACAGCCAGGGCTACACAGAGAAACCCTGTCTCGAAAAACCAAAAAAAGAAAGAAAGAAAGAAAGAAAGATGAGTTTCATTTTATTGCCATTTTAATAAAATCTATTAGTGAAAACTACTATTTACTGATCAGCATATAAGTAAAACTCAGTCTAGCACATAACCTGTAGAGTTTCAATGAGATAAAGCAATGTATTCACAGACAATTTAGAAGCCAGCAACTCCTTCAAAATGTGGAAAGACAAGATTTCATAGGAAAAAAAACCGAGTAACTGTTCTCTTTTGAGACAGTCTCACTCTTGTCGCCCAGACAGTCCTGGAACTCATGACAATTCTCCTGCCTTGGCCTCTTCACTGCTCAAATTACAGCTGGGATCTACCACAGCCAAGGTAAGCAGCTCTTTGCAAAGCTTACTGTCACCAGGCCCCACAAATTTCTTTGCTGTGCTTCTAGGGCAGTGTTTCTCAACCTGTGGGTCCCGACCCCCTTGGGAGTCAATGACCCTTTCACAGGGGTTGCCTAAGACCATTGAAAAAGCACAGAGATTTATATCACAATTCATAAGAGTAGCAAAATTACAGTTATGAAATAGCAAAATGTTATGGTTGGGGGTCACCACATGAGGAACTGTACTAAAGGGTGGCAGCACTGGGAAGGTCAGGAACCACGGGCCTAGCATCTGCTCTCACCAGGACTTGCAAGGAATGCAAAGGAACAATGGCACTAGGTTTGAAGAGCAGGTTTAGGGAGCATGCTTTACCCCAGCACCCGAAACAGACAAGCTACAGGACTTGCGTCCCTCCACAGCCTTTCTGTTTTCAGCATGTCGCCTTAAACAACAGGTCCCTAAAATGACCAAGAAGAATCCTATTAAGGACGGTACTGCTCACTGAGTGCTGGAAAGCTCTCATGGCTGTGGACTCCCAGTATGTCACAGCTACTGTCCCCAGAGCCTCCCATTCTCCCACTGCTGCCTGAAGCTAAGTACACACCCAGAACTCTCCATGAGGGAAACAGGGCTCAAAGGGCATTCAGTGCAGGGGTACAGACCACTCATTAGGGAAGCGGACCCGGACTGAGGCTCCAGGCCCCAGCTACCAGAACCACCCTTGCCAGTCCTGCCCTCGTTTGTAATAAGCCAGCTTTGCTTAGGATGGGAAAACCAAACCCTCAGAACCCATGAACCTCAGGAATGGGCCTCGAGAAAGTTAGTAACTGCCACTTACTAGGCACTGCATGCCAAACACAACACAAACATTACCTTTAGCCCTTTCTAGTGTTTAAGGACGGTCAGCAGGCTGTCCATGCTGTCACACCGGTAGCAAGGGTCATTCTTTTTAGTGTTTTAGAAAACAAATTACAAGCCTGGATCAGGACCCCAGGATTTCTTAACAACACTTCTTTAGCAATGCAGCCGAATATATAAACCAAATGGGACAAATGAAGCCTCGACCTCAACAAATCAGGCTCTTCTGCCCCGCCAAATAATGCTCAGTTAGCCAAGCGTAGTACTTGGGAAGCCGAGGTGAAAAGATGAAATAGTAGAAGGGATCCAGGCTAACCCCCAAGACCTTCTAGCATAAAGGAAAACAACAAAAAGAAACCAAACCCCTGTAGCTCTCTGTACTAGCTTACAGATGATAAAGAAACACAGAGATTAAGTTACTGACCAGAACGTGCTTGGCTAAATAGTGAGAGTCAGAATGACACACAGTCAGCTCTCCTTAGAAAAGGTCGGCGTCTTCCATTTTGTGGCCTGAGTGATGTCACACGAGTTGCTTGTGTAGCAGTCCACTGAGATTGCTAATGTGCTCAGTGAAGCATTGAGAGGTGCTAATATGCTCAGTAAAAGACAAATTATTTGAACTTGACTTTTTTTTTTTTAAAGATAATGTCTCACTACTTAGTCAAAGATCTGCCTGCCTGTTCAAAGATTAAAAACCTGGCATTACTATGCCTGGCCTAAACCCACATTTATTTTTTTGTTACAGAAGTAATCAGCTTTCAATATTAATAGTTCAGGGTACATATCCCTCAGGTATTATTATTATTATCATCATCATCATCATTATTATTATTATTGTTACTTAAATACTGAATGAAGGGAAATGAATTTTCCAGTTTGTTTTCACTAATTAGAGGTACTCCGGACTACTCTTGTTTATTTACTTATTTACTTGAGGTTTTGCCGTGGCATATAGACTGGTCTTAAACTCCTGGCTCACAGGAGCCTCCTGCCTCCTCTCTGGAACACCATGTACCACAGCATGGGCTTCAGTGGCACATGACTAGCGTGCATGAAGCCCTGGGTTCAATCCTCAACACCCTCAACACCAGGGGTGGGGTCTCCCAGGGGCTTGCAAAGGACTCAGCAAACACACGGATTATCAAACCCCTTCTCTGCTCCTTCCCATGGCCACCCACTTCCCTTCAGGGAGGAAACCAAAGCCTTCAGTCGCCAAGGCTCTCAGTGGGCCTCGGATCTCCTTCATAGAGGAGAGAAGTCAACAGTCCCCTGTTCTACATCACAACCCTTAAAATCTGCCTTCCCTGCCTGACCTCGCCACTCCGGCCTCTTGTGGCCGCCTATTTCTGTCTGAAACACTGTGTATTTGTCTTTCCTCTCCCGACAGAACACAGGCTTGACCAGAGCCAGGTCTTTTGCCTAGTTTCTGTTTTTAATCATACACAACCGTTTTGGATTGCTAGCTGGGTTCATGCAACACCTGAGTTTTTGGAGCTGAACAGCTCCAAACTAAAAAGCACAGAGGTGAGCGTGTGGCCAGGCCTGGCTGGGCACCTCAGAGGCACACTTGAGGAAAACCACACTTGTAATTCACAAAGTGGCAGCAATAATACTACTTGTCCCCTTCAGTTTACTAAGAGTGATAAAGCACAGTAAGTTGTAAACATGACCATAAAATTTTGTGACTTCCCATCAGGAAGGAGTCTTTCTCTCCCTCCTCATAACCTGGCTCCCCTGGACAGTAACAGATGTGACTCATGCAGAAAGAAGTCTGAGAAGTGGGTATATAGAGGTTTGCTGCCTTCCAGTGTCCATGAGTCACAAGACAAGCCTGCAGGCTGATGAGTGTGTCTCCCCAGTTCTGGCTGTAGCCTGCTAACCACCCTTCATTAGCTACAAGCTGCCTGTCAGCTGAGCAGGCCACAGAGAAACGGGTCCAGCTGTTCCAGGCCAGAAGCCCCAGCTGTCCCTGACAACTGTGAGCTACGTTAACAGTTATACTATAAACCAATAACTCTGGCTTCTTAAAAGTAGGATAAAATAGGCACACAGCATATTTTACCGCTTAGCTATTATTTGGCAGTTCACTAGTATCAGGAAGCAGCAGGTGTTGCACAGCCAAACTCCATAATTGCAGCCCTAAGCTCTGGGACGGTTTGTCCTCAGTAAAAGCCGAGACACAAGCTGGTCAGGTGCCGCAGCTCAAGACACTGGCTAAACAAGACAGGTGAGAGTTCGATCCCTGGAATCTACATAAAGATGGTGGGGGAACAAACCCCACACACCTGTCCTCTGTCACGTGTGTGCAGTGGCATAAGTGCACCCATACACAGACACAGTAATAATACAGTTTAAAAAATTAATTAAAAAACTCTAACAATAAATTGCTGTTCGACAGCATCTGATTTGAAACTCACAGCCTAGAACTAATAGAAATCCACCTGCCTCTGCCTCCCAAGTGCTGGGATTAAAGTCATGTGCTACTGTGCTCAGTTTGAAAAAATATGTATTTATGTAAAATTTTGTCCCTATTTATTTTTATAGTGCCATGTGCCACAGCTATGTAGAACAACTTGCTTTTACCATGTGGGTCCTGGGAATTAAACTCAGGTTGTCCGGCTTGCTGGCAGTGCCTTTACCCACTGTGCCACTGTGCCAGTCAGGCTGTTTGGTAGTCCTAGTTATAAGTCCTAGGACAAGCATTTGTGTGCATCAGACCTAGATGTGTCCACCTCTTAGCTGGCTCTGGACAGTCTGCTTCATGTGCTTCTGTGGTTCACTACCCTAAGGATGAATAGCATATGGGGACAGAGAGCTCTGGAGGGGCTGGGGAGATGGCTCCGTGGTTAAGAGCAAGCACTGCTCTTGAAGAGGACTGGCATTAAGCTCCCAGTGTCTACAGTTCACAATCACCCCTAACTCCAGCTCCAGGGATATCTGATGCCCTCTTCTGGCCTCAACAAGGTACTGCACTCACTTCCACAAACTCACAGACACTGTAGCACACAACACAATTAGAAAATTAAAAAACATGAATCTTTTTTTAAAAAGAGAGACTGAACAAGCTCTGTAGTCAGATTGTGAGAGCCAAACCCCACGAGGCCACGCCACAGCTATGGGAGCTTAGGTAACTCACTAACCTCTGAGTCCCAGCTACTAAACAGGAAAACAGATCCTCCAAGAGTGTTTGCATAACAGATAGGAGATATGTAAAATAGTGTTTGGCACATACCAAGAGCTAATAAACATTAGCTAATTATTATGGCACTCTTTAACTAAAAGGCAAGGCACACAATCCCAGTTTCAAAAGGCTTTCAAGTAAGGCAAAATGGCAGAGGAATAGGCCCCAGACAGGTGTCCACAGTTCTAAGACCACAGTGTGAGGAGACAGCCTGGAAAAGCCAGGCGGACATGAGACCGGGGCGGGGTGCCTAGTCTGCGATACCGTTCACTTAGAGCCATCAAGTGTGTTTAGCTCTGAGCTAGATCCCGGAAGGTCTGCTGCTTTGGGTGTTTCCGAATATTCTTAATAAGATATATATGACGAAAATGAAGTAAATAATGGCAGGATACAGATGCAGTGATTTGTTATATATAACTCGATATTTTTCTGCATCAAGTATTCTGTAATGAAAATGCATTTTAATTGGGCATGGAAGCTCACACCTGCAAACCCCAGCATCCAGGAGGGCTCGGCATTCAAAGCCAGTCTGAATCACAAATCGAGTTCGGGAAACCAAAAATGACCAAAGAGTGTTTTAAGTTAATGCCCATCTTAAGGTATGGGAATTAGAAATAAAGGCATCATTAAGAAACGTAAAGTTCTCACAGGCGGTGGTGGTGCATGCCTTTAATCCCAGCACTTGGGAGGCAGAGGCAGGAGGATTTCTGAGTTTCAGGTCAGCCTGGTCTACAGAGTGAGTTCCAGGACAGCCCAGGGCTACACAGAAAAACCCTGTCTCAAAACAAACAAACAAACAAACAAACACCAAAAAAAAAAAACCCAAAAAATTTAATTATTAAAAAAAAGGAGAAGTGGCCAGGGGTGGTAACGCACGCCTGTAATCCCAGCACTAGGGAGGCAGAGGCAGGCAGATTTCTGAGTTCAAGGCCAGCCTGGTCTACTGAGTGAGTTCTAGGACAGCCAGGACTACACAGAGAAACCCTGTCTCGAAAAACCAAAAAAAGAAAAAAAAAAAAGAAAAAAAAAAAAGGAGAAGAGTCGGGCGGTGGTGATGCACGCCTTTAATCCCAGCACTTGGGAGGAAGAGGCAGGTGGATTTCTGAGTTCGAGGCCAGCCTGGTCTACAGAGTGAGTTCCAGGACAGCCAGGGTTACACAGGGAAACCCTGTCTCGAACCACCCCCCCAAAAAAAAGAAGAAGAAGAAGAGGAGGAGGAGGAGGAAGAGGAGGAGGAAGAGGAGGAGGAGGAGGAGGAGGAAGAAGAAGAAGAAGAAGAAGAAGAAGAAGAAGAAGAAGAAGAAGAAGAAGAAATGTAAAGTTCTGAAGTAACCAGGCTAAAATTGCCCCGAGTATTGTGCAATTATGGAAACCAAACTTTAAAGAAAAAGGGGGTCCAGGTACGCGGCTTAGGAAAAGTACCATAGGAAAAATAACGGAAGAAAAGGCACAGCTTCGGAGCAGTACTTGTTTTGGGTCTGTTGTTGTTTGAAACAGGATCTCACTATATATCTATGGCTAGCCCTTAACTCAACGTGTAGACCAGGCTGACCACAAACTCACAGAGATCCATCTTCATCTCCTTTCCTTGCGCTGGGATTAAAGGCATGTGTGGCACTACGCCAGGCTCTCTCATCAGTATTAAAGATTAGGAGAGTGGTCTTAATACTGCAGGGTCTGTATTCCAAAACAAAGATTGAATCTCCCTTTGGCTCTAAAAGCAGAACAATGGATGGAAGTTCAGTCCAAAGCATCCTAAAACCTGAACGTCATGGGCTGAGGGAAGACAGTGAGGCCACCTCCCCAGAGGTGAACTTCATGGGCTGAGGGAGACAGTGAGGCCACCTCCCCAGAGGCGGCCAACTGCCCTCACCAGGTGTCAGGGGGCCAAGCAACCTAGACTGCACCCAGAGATTCCTTTTTTCCTTCTTCTCCCCCCCACTCCCCCCACCCCCCCATTTTTCAAGACAGGGTTTCTCTGTGTAGTCCTGGTACTCACTATGTAGACCAGGCTGACCTGGAACTCAGAAATCCGCCTGCCTTTGCCTCCCAAATGCTGGGATTAAAGGCGTGCACCACCACTGCCCAGCTTTTAGAGATTCTTTATCTTAGGTTCACCCTGTAAAAGCTCAATGTACAACTTCTCCAGGATAGCAGTATTTAGATTTCTGAAGATTTGTGCAATGAGATATCTTGGCAGTGGGACCCAAATCCAAACCTGCAATTGTTCTGTGTTTCACATATGCCTTACACACACAGCTGACAGGTAATTTTCTACAGTGCTTTTAACATACATGCATTTTGAAAATGACACGTCACATACATGGTCAGGTGTGGAAGTCTCCACCTATGGCATCATGTCAGCACTCAAAGAAATCCTATTAATACTGAGCCAAGCAAATATTTATTCACAAAAGCCACAGAGACATTTGAAAGCTCTATTTCCTTCAGGCAACCCTGAAAAAGTTAAACTCGCATCCTAACTAGCAGTGATTTTCCTTCCTGTAAATTCCCTTATGAGAGTCACTCCTGGGCCACACTCAGGCAAAGGCACCTGGTTTAGAAGGCTAGAGGCTTCCCCAAGGCAGGTCTATTCACTAATTCATCTGCACACATTTTTGACAAGCTACTTTGTTCAAGGCAGTAAAGGCACACACACAGGAAGAAAGGATTATTTTCAAGTTGCTTATAATTCACATTTGCCAGGGGTTGGTGACCCACCTTTAATCCCAGCACTCATGAGACAGAGACAGGGGAATCAGAGGCAAGTGGATCTCTGTGCATTACAAGGCTGGTCTGATCTACAAAATGAGTTCCAAGACAATCAGGGCTACACAGTGAGACCCAGTCTTGAAAAAAATCAAATCAAATCCAGAATTCATGGAAGAGAACCTTAAGATTGTAAGGAGACTGAAACACAGACTCTTACACCCGAAAGCAGCTTTTGGGATCACTGTGTAAGTTAAGCGGTGCTAGAGAAGGCAGCAGTAAGGAAACCTTGCAGATCAGAATGCCTTCCTCTGGTTTCCACAAAACAATTCTGTAACACTTATTTGTAAGATTCCTGGCAAGGCAAAATCTGTAGTGACTATCAGGAGAAGGCAGAGTGAACTGGGGGCTTGGGTGGGACGGATGAGCTACCTGTGACTGAAACTTGGAGATCAAGTTTCCTTGTGAAGCAGACTGTTCGCATTGATCACTTACCCTTGCGAATCTAGCAACTGTCCATCCTTCTCCCCCGAAACCTACTCTTGGCATTTATGTCCTCTCGGATCCTAGCAGTCTGTGCTCTTAACTACACCCGCTAGCCATGCTTTACCCAACAGAGCGCCCATCACCGGACAGCACAGGTGCCCCGTGTCTGCTGAAGGGTTGAGAGCCTTGTTAAGAGCTAAATCTTAAAAACTGAGGATTCTGAATGAGAAAAGTAAAGTGTTTTTCAAAGAGGACACCAATTAAGAATACCTTTAAAGGAAACACAGTTGTCTGATGTTTCCAGTAAAGGGGAAACATTTTAAGTTTTCGATGTAACCCACTAAGTTAGCGGGATGTGTCTTCATGCAACAGTTACATACTTTGTTATAATACATATTATCATTAAAGCACGGGTTTAAGAAAGGGTACAGACGATGAAATCTTAACAAAAACCAAGTTTTGGCCTTCTGGCAACTAATAGGTAGCAGGAACTTGAACACAACAACAACAACAAAAACAAACAAACAAGCAAACAAACGTAGGAAGCACCCAGGAATAAAATAGTGGCTGCAGGTAGGCGGGGAAGGTTATGGCGGACGTGATGTCTGAAAACTGGAAGGAGTGGGTGGGTGCAAAGTAAGTTTCATTCCAGTAAGATAGGCATGATAAATTCCTACAGGGTTCCTTATGTTCTCAAAATTTTTCTCAAGCCTGTTCTCTTTATCTAATCTCAATTCTGGAACGTACCCATTTAAGTAAAAATAAACTCCAAGCTTAGAGGCGCAAAGTACGCAGTCAAACTACCAAGAGAACCAATGGCTTGAACGGGCAGAAACCTTTGAAGACAGGTGGGGGAGGGCGGGGCCTGGCAAAGGGACAGCGCCCATGTGGGGTGCGCGACCCAGGCAGGGATCCCGCCTTCCGTGGAGACCAGGGCGTCAGAGACCACCCTCAAGAGACCTCGGGTGCACGCAGCGGCCACAGCTCTGCGAGGGAGCAGGGATGCTCGGCTTACCTGGTCCATCTTGGGTATGAAATTCCGCCGGCCTCCCATGCGGAATCGCAGCAGGTTGTAGAACTCCTCCGGGTGGCCTAGACATTTGACGAACTCCATCCTTGCGACTGCGGGGCGCGGGGCTCACCTGTCGGGATGTCCCGATCCCACCTGTGTTTAGACGCCGGGGAGTGGGCAGGGCGAGGAGGCGGGGCCAGCGCCGGACGTCCCGCCCACCTCCCGCCCTCCTCAACCGGCCGCGCCGCTCGCGCCTCCAGGCTAGGACGCGCGGAGTGGACTGACGGACGTTGATTGGCCAGAGCTGCTCGCACCAGGAAAACGTTGGCCAATCGGCGGCCGGAGGAGTCTGGCGCGATGACCACACCCTAGAATCTGATTGGACAACTGGAAAGAAGCCAGCGAACACGATTGGTACCCAAAAGAGAGCTTTTGTTTGGGCTGCGTGTCGTAGGCGGGCTGCGAGCAAGGCGCATGCGTGGACGTTCTGGCGTTGTGAGACAGGCTTGATCCTCGCGTGCTCTGGCAGAGGAGAGGTTCGCATGCTCCTGGGGCCTCCACCTCAGCGGCCACCTCTTGAGAGGCCTAAGGCCTAGACTAGCACAGTCAGAGTGAAAAGGAAGCGGGACTGGAAACGCCACTGGCGGCTTGTAGGTGAGCCGCAGCAAAACATCATAAGCGGAGCGAGTGGTCACTTGGGGCCTGAAGTTTCTCATCCCTTGACCTCAACACTATGTTCTAAGGAATATAAGTTTTTAAAAGAAAGTAGGTTTTGTGATTTAAAAAAAAAAAAAACAAGCTTGAAAACAGATAAAGCAGAGTTTTGCTTTCGTCCGAGGAGTTTATGGCTTTCCTGAGCTCCAGGAAACTCCCAAGTGGGACAGCGCACAGTATTTCTCAGACGTCTCTACCCACCATTTGTGAGACAACTGGTGATGATTCTTGGATCCCATTTTTCAAAGTTGCTAAAAAGGAACAGAGCTCTTAATGGACATACCTCTCAATGTACTGGTTGATGTGAGCCAGGATCTATGTAGTGTCAGAAAAATCTGCACAATTGGACTTCCTAGGGGCGGGGTGGGGACAAAAAACCTTCCACCCTCCCCAGTTAAGGATTGCAAGAGGCGAGGAAGGGCTCCCTCCCTGAAGATCTATTGGTAGTTGATGGTTGCTAGTGGAAGGACTTTTAAAAAGGTACTAGGTAAATGATACATGAGTTTTATTATGAAGTCTTCATACATCTATATAATGTATTATTACATTCCCCTTTAACCGTCATAATCCTTACTGTTCCAACTAGCCCTCATACCTTTTTATTATATTTTATTATATTTTTATGTGGGCATAAGTGCTATCTCACACATGCCATGTGTGGGGGTCAGTTCTCTTCCTCCATGTGTGTGAGTCCTGGGAGTAGAACTCAGGTCATCAAGTTGGGTGGTGCCTTTGTAAGACCTAATGAAGGACAGAGGTTTTAAGTGGTATGACTGTAGATTCAGTCTGTCTTAATCTTAGACTTCCATCTTGAAGATCTGCGAGAAGTGAAGGGTTACCCAATCACTTGGTCTTTGATTTTCATTTCCATTCAAAACATCAGTTTATTAGAAACAGCTGGAAAGTCAGACTTAGCCCCATGAGTTCCCATCAGAGTGGTAGCCAGCCCCTCCTTCCCACCCCAGCCTATGATACCCCCAGCTGTCAAAAAATGACAGCTCTTGTCAAAATGACCCTTGTCCCAGAAGCTGTCCAGTGGTGACACCTTTCTTGCCTCAGCTTATAGCTTTAGTAGAGTACTACTGCAGGGGCTGTTCACAGTGGTAGCACCTCTCTCACTTTCCCAAGCAGCTCCACAGAGATGGGTCCTCAGCCAAAGCCACCTGTTGCCAGGAAGGATTTCCCATCCTAACCCATGGGCCTGAGGCAGGGAATAGGGGTGGTGGTGAAAAAAAAAAAAGCTACTGATTACTGAGTTTTCCACACAAATCCACCAATCCCTGAGTTCCCCAAGGTCAGGACTTGAAATCCCACTAATCTTCAATCTGGAAATCTCTGCACCCTATTCCCCACCCCCACCCCCCAGAAATCCTATATATTGCCCATATAGTGCCATTTGTCCAATCCCTATTGTTCACTCCCAGGAACAGAGGGCAGCCATCCCCAGATTTGTCTCTCCTCTCCCTGGACCCTCCAATAACTCTTGTATAAGATTTGCTGCCTGGTGTGCTTCACTAAAAGAAGCCAAGAAGCAATCAAGGAAAAAAATCTCAGAAGCGGAGCAGGGCTGAGCTACTCAGCTCAGCTAGGAATACCCTCCCCTGGGAGATGCAGTGCCTCTCCTGAGGACACTTCCTCTCAGGGCTGTGTGGTTTCTGGGCACCTGTGTCTCAAGATACCCTTCCAATACCTCTCCCCTCTGGTTCCTCGGCTTCCAAGTCCAAGGATACCCTTCCCTCTGAACAGAAACACACCACACACCTCAGCTCATTCAAGAATTAGAAGAGCCCATGGTAGCTCTTAGCAGCTTATTTGCCTGTTGTCTTAATATTCTAGAAGGCAGCCTCACAGGCACCCATGTCCAGCCGCAGCCAGAGGGCTTGATTCACTGGGTGCAGTGGAGACCCACCACAGCCTGCCATCTTCCTGTGGGACTCACCCAGTGCATACTCAGTCTGAGAGGCCACTGTTAATGACAGTAACACCCTGCAGAGAGTTCTCACCGGCGAGCAGGAAGATGACCCTAAAGGCATGCACTATGGCACACTCATAAACTCACTAATCCAGGGATGGGATATTCCCATCATGAAGCTGGTGAGATGTGCCACATATGGGGTGGGACATGTACTCTGGAGAAGCACCGGGTGGCACAATACCAATCATTGCATCCTGCACCAGTGCCTGTCAGGCTTCTCTGCAGGGATACAGTCTTGCAGGGAACTGTCGCCTGCTCATCATCCATGCTCCAAGTCCCCCAAAAGCTTGATGTTTGAGGCCTCTGCTACCACCCTGTGACTATCTCCCATCAGTCATCTGGGCACACTGAGGACACCTCTGGCACAGATGGAAGAGTTGAAGTTTTAGGGGATTTTTATTTTTTGTTGGTTTTGGTTTGTTTGTTTGTTTGTTTGTTTGTTTGTTTTTCCTATGTGTAGTGGCTATTCCTGGTCATCAACTTGACTATATCTGGAATGAACTATAATTCAGAACTGGAAGGCTCACCTGTGATCTGGGAGATACAGGTTTCTGACCTGGATCTTGGCATGGAGATCCTGAGGCATAGTGGCTAGGAATCCCAGAAGCTTAAGACAGGGAGATCTCTGAGCTCAAAGTCATCTGGGATGAAGTAAGTCCCAGATCCAGGTGTGGTGGCACACATCTTTAATCTGGGCCACACCTTCTGCTGGAGACCTACATACAGACATTGGAAGAAGGAAGATTCACTCTTCTTTGCCTGCTTGCCTTGTGGGACTGAGCAACTGCTAGATCCTTGGACTTCCATCCACAGCTGCTGCTCACCATTGTTGGGGAATTGGATTATAGACTAAGTTATCAATAAATTCCCTTATTATATAGAGACTACCCATATGGTCTGTGACTGTAGAGAACCCTGACTAATAGTACTAAGTTGGTACCGGGAGTGGTTCTAGAGGAGCAGAAGTATAAGGATGAATCTTTTAAAAATCTGGAGTTGGTTTGATAATCCACCAACACCTTCAACTACTGAAACCTCTCTAGATTCTCTCCCTTCTGGGAGCTCGGAGAATATTGAAGACTTGTAGTTGAAACTATCTTTCTTTCTTTCTTCTTTCTTTCTTTCTTTCTTTCTTTCTTTCTTTCTTTTTTCCTTCCTTCCTTCCTTCCTTCCTTCCTTCCTTCCTTCCCTTCTTCTTCTTCTTCTTCTTCTTCTTCTTCTTCTTCTTCTTCTTCTTCTTCTTCTTCTTCTTCTTCTCTCTCTCTCTCTCTCTCTCTCTCTCTCTCTCTCTCTCCCTTCCTTCCTTTCTTTCTCTCTTTCCTTCTTTCTTTTTTTGGTTATTTTGGATTTGGTTTTTTCAAGACAGGGTTTCTCTGTGTAGCTCTGACTGTCCTGGAACTCACTCTGTAGACCAGGCTGGCCTCGAACTTAGAAATCTGCCTGTCTCTGCCTCCCAGAGTGCTGGAATTACAGGCATGCGCCACCACTGCCCGACTGAAAACATATTTCAAGCTTAAAGAAACTAATGCCTTTGATTATCTTGATGAATTAGGTGATTCGGTGTAAAAAACTTTCTACAAGATGGGAGAAAAAAATCGGTAAATGATTTTGCTGGCTGGTTTCTCTTAGCATCTCAGGAAAAAAAACACCGATGAAGGAAGAGGAGTTGTGCGATAAAATCAAATGGCTCCAGACACAAGTAAACAATCTAAAAGTTGCTAAGTGTGTCCTTGAAGAAAATCTTCTCTCCAACAGCCAGAGAGCTCAAGTTGCAGAAAAATCAAACTGAAGCCCTCATTCTAAGGTTGGCTGAATTACAGTGAAAAGAGGGTGTCAGTGGTTAAAGTAAGGGCATTAATTGGCAAAGAACGGGATCCTATAACTTGGGATGGTGATGTGTGGAGGACCTTGTTAAAGCTGAGAATTTTGAATCTTCAGTTCTCAAGGGTTTATTCCACCTGAAGAAGTAGTACCCTCAGCCCCACCCCTTAAAATAATGCCTTCTCCACATGAGGAAATTGATCCCTCAGAGTCTGATAAACCAGCAGTAACTTTCACTGTAGGAAATGCCAGACAATACTGATGTTTCTCAGGGCCCTCCAATAGTTTCTTCTAGACTTATAACCAGACTCAAGGCAAAACAGGCCCCTAGAGGAGAGGTAGAAAGTGTAGTCCATGAGGAAATTTGCTACACTACTAAGGAGCTTAATGAGTTTGCTAATTCATTCAAACAGAAGTCTGGTGAATGTGTGGGAATGGATTTTAAGGGTGTGGGTAATGGTGGAAGGAACATAAAATAAAGCAGGCTGAGTTTACTGACATTGCCCCTCTGAGTGGAGATTCTAGGTTTAATATGAAAACTTGCACAGTTAAAATAAGGTGTCAGAAATTTGCTTGAATGGTTGGCTGAAGTGTTTATCAAAAGATGGCCTACTGAAAAGGAGTTGGAGATGCCCAATATCCCTCGGCTTAGTGTTGATGAAGGGATTTTAATGCTTAGGGAAATTGCAATGCTAGAGTGGTTGTGTAAAACCTAATCCTCCACAATGGGAAGGTCCAGAAGATATGCCCTTTGCCAGTCATATAAGACACAAACTGGTGAGAAGGGCACCAGCACATTTGAAAAGTTTTGTTCTTGCCCTTTTCCTTGTGCCAGACCTTAGGGTTGGAGATGCTGCTGCTCAATTAGATGAATTAAATTCAGTGGATTTAATTGGGCCCCAAGGTAACAAGGGCCAGGTGGCAGGATTGAATTGCCAGAGACAAGGTGATCGTAGTTATTATAATGGACAGCATAGACAAAACAATGTTTATAATGACATACCCCATTAATGGTCAGCACAGAAGACCAAATTTATAATGGCATGACTCATTTGGACCTTTGGTACTGACTAGTCAATCATGGTGTTTCCAGGCATGAAATAGATAGGAAGCCTACTGCATATCTGTTTGACCTGTATAAACAGAAAAATTCTTAAACAAATGAAAGGAAGGCTACATTGGATAGTGGCAAAAGGCAATCTTGGCCAGTGAATCAATTTCCAGACCTGAGCCAGTTTGCAGATCCAGAACCCCTTGAATGAAGGTTCCTCTGAGGAAGGATCTTGATAAGACAACTAAAAGTTTTACTGTTAGTCTTTCTCCAATTCTTCCCCAGAGGGATCTACAGCCCTTTACAAGGGTAACTGTACACCTGGGTAAAGGAAATAATCAGACTTTCCAGGGTCTATTGAATACTGGTTCTGAATTGACGCTGATCCCAGGAGATCCCAAGAAACATTGTGGCCCTCCAGTTAGAGGAGGGGCTTATGGAAGACAGGTGATTAATGGAGTTTTGAGTGATGTCCAACTCAAAATAGGTCCAGTGGGTCCCTGAACACATCCTGTGGTCATTTCCCCAGTTCCAGAATGTATAATTGGGATAGATATACTCAGAAATTGGCAGAATTCTCACATTGGTTCCCTGACCTGTGGGGTGAGGGTTATTATGGTTGGAAAGGCTAAATGGAAACCTTCAGAGTTGCCTCTGCCAAAGAAAATAGTGAATCAAAAACAGTATTGTATTACTGGAGGAACTGCAGAAATTTTACTGCCACTATCAAGGACTTGAAAGATGCAGGGGTGGTGGTTCCCACCACATCTCCCTTTAACTCTCCCATCTGGCCAGTGCAGAAGACAGATGGATCATGAAGGATGACAATTGACTATGGAAAGCTAAATCATGTAGTAACTCCAATTGCAGCTGCTGTACCAGATGTAGTTTTGTTACTTGAGCAAATTAACTCATCTCCTGGTACCTGGTATGCAGTTATTGATCTGGCAAATGTCTTCTTGTCAGTACCTGTCCATAAGGTAAAATAAAATCTCCTTAAAAATAATAAAATTTGTATTTTTAAATGGTTAAGTGTCCATCTCCATGGGTTATTTTATAGATTATGAATATGACTTAAGAGATGAGAGGCTGGTGTGGGTGAACACACAAGGGTCTGCCAGCAGCTAGAGATGGAACTTAGTAGACACACACACACACACACACACACATAATCAAATCAAAAGACTGATTTTAAAAGTGAACTGGAGAGATGGCTCAGGGGTTAAGAGCACTGGATTCTTTTCCAGAAGACCAGGGTTTGATTTTCAGCATTCACAGGACAGCTCACAAGGTAACTCCAGTAAATCCCCAGGAGAATCTGATGTCATCTAACATCTGCAGGCACTGCATACACATGGTACACAGACATACAGGCCGACAAAATATGCATCCACATTAAAAAAAATCATGTAAGAAGGATGACCCCTCAGTGCGGGTGACTTGAGTGTGGGACGACTCCTCAATGAGAGTGAGCATTCACCACTGCTCAGTTCACCTTGAGTGTCACGTGATCACTACTGACAACCTTCAAAAGTTGACTTTCAGAGTAAGGAAAGTAAGGGAAAGTGAACCATCAGCCACTGCTTTCAAAGCCTCTCACAAATCACACCATTTGCCCGAGGACAACAGAAGCGGAGTTCTCCAAGGCAGAAGGGCAGGTTTTCCTTCCTTCCTGTCCTGCTCCTAAGTGGATTCACCAGGCCAGCCCTGCAAAGCCACCTTCACCAAGGGTGAGTGCTGGAGCAGCGCAGTGGTACAGTCCATGCTTAGCGCAAGTGAAGTTCCATCTCGGCTCCATGAAAAAACAAACAAAAAACAAACAAAACACCACTTCCGCCTAAAGAAGACAACAGAAAAATATCACACTTTTTATTTTCAATTGCTACTCCAGTTCCATAAAGCTGAAGGGTTGTTTCTTTACATCCTCAGACACATGAATTCTTCAAACATCACCAGTCAACAAATGCCCCACTTAAGGGGTAAACCAACAGCTAGCTTTTCTCAGTCCCTGGGCATACCTCCCTGTCTACCCTAGAGTCTCCAGCCACTAGGAGGGCACCAGGTAGGCTGGCCAGCAATGAAGCTTTGCCTTTATCCCTGATCCCTCCATGAGAAAGAAGAAAGAAAATGGAAAATGGAGAATTAACCAGTTCTCAAAACACAACACACCACTAGCAACATAGCGTAGGAATATAGTATCCCCCAGCTGTTCACCCTGCCTGCTCTCCCCACCCCCACCCCCAGTCCTGAGCCCCAGCTGTCTCCTCCAGCCGTTCCCCAGAGCTGCACGACCCCAGTCACACTCTTTTCAGACTCACTGCTGCTCCGGGCAGTTTTCCCCAGCCCACTCTGTCAGGATTTTGACAGCATAGTGGGATTGCATAGAATTAATTTGAAAAGAAAAACTGCGGCATAATCCAAGAAGATGAATGTGAACACTCCTGACCCTCCTGACCTCGCCCTGCTCTGTAATACTTCTCCTGCCTGCATCTTTCTCTTGGGACACACAGCATCTGGATCTCCAAGGCTCCAAGTCCCATGGCAAAGGCCACATGTTTTAGGAGGACAGTAGGTTTTGTGGTCCCTCGGATGACAGCTGGGGCTGGCATTGAGGGCACCACCAGGTGAGCCTCTGGAACCCATTTGGGGGCCCAAACGTCTCCTTCATGACCTGGTGGCCAGAAGGACATCGTTCCTTCTGGTAGATCTGTGGGTGCTGTTCCTTGCCTTGGAATTTGTCCCGAAGCCAGTCTTTACTGAACTCCACCACATGATCCACGAGAACCTCCAGAGAGGCAGAAGTCAGGACTGAGCCGAGAGAGAGGGGATGGATCCTTGCCCTGTACAAGGCTTCATTCTTTATAATGTTCCCTGAAAACAAAGACATGAGGGTAGGAAACATTATCAACATAGCCTCAAAGTTGCTATGCAGCCTAGGCTAAACTCCTGATCCCCCTGCCGTATCGTCTGAGTTAGGGATATGTGCCACCACTCTAGCTCACGATCTGCCTCAAGCGATGATGAGCGGAGTCCGGTCCATCTTGCTGGGTTACTGACCAGCTAACAAGCTAATGACCTTGCTAAGGAGAGGAGAGTAAGCTAAACGGCACCCCGGGGGCAGCAGACTAGAGCGCCGACCTTTCCCCAAGAGTTTTATAATTTCACTTGCGGTTGCAGCTGAGTACGACCTGTACTCATCTCGGCCTCACTACTCGCCAGCAAGGTGCCCTTTGCTTTAGTTTTCGTCATCTGAATAAAAGTGAAAGCTAACAAGTGATTATCCCAAGGAACAGCAAAGGGACAGGACTGTGCCAGAGTCCCTGGAGCCATGTGAGTCACGCCGGCTCTCACCAGTATCGTTGTGTAGTCAGGTCTCTGTACACATCCCAAAGCCACTTCTGGAAACCTTGTTCATCCTTCTGGCACAGAAACAGACTCTACTGGTTCTCCCATGAGAGCACGGTGCTGTCCCATCTTCTCAGCATCAACTATATTCATGGCAGGCAAGTCATACTTTGTCTACAGACACAGCTTTGCCAATAGCAACTGCTTTAGCAGTCAGGTGTGGTGGCCCTTACTGCTCTCCTGTGGGCAGAAAACGGCCCTCTCAGCACTAAGAACGACAGCATTCCTGCTCTCAGCTGGAAATGCTGTTTCACTTCTCAGTTCTCCAGAGCAGAGACCTGCTTCTCTCTCTCAGCTTCTAAGAGCCTGGAGCAGACCTGATACCTGACTCTGCTTTGATGTCAGAAGCTCCACAGCCCAAGAGCAGTATCTGTTAGTGGGCACACTTCTTCCTCTCTCTTTTTTAAAAGACTTATTTATTTATTATATGTAAGTACACTGTAGCTGTTTTCAGACACATAAAAGAGGGCATCAGATCTCATTATGGATGGTTGTGAGCTACCATGTGGTTGCTGGAATTCGAACTCAGGACCTCTGGAAGAGCAGTCAGTGCTTTTAACTGCGGAACCATCTCTCCAGCCCCATTCTTCTTTTTGTTTCAAATATCTTTATTTAAAGAAGAAACTTGCTGGTGAAAATAGATATTTTTTTTTCTGGCTTGGCCTCCAATCTATTTTTTTCCATTTCTCTACATTTTTTTTTTTTTTTTTTTTTTTTTTTTTTTTTGGTTTTTCGAGACAGGGTTTCTCTGTGTAGCCCTGGCCTGTCCTGGAACTCTGTAGACCAGGCTGGCCTCGAACTCAGAAATTCGCCTGCCTCTGCCAAGTGCTGGGATTAAAGGCGTGCGCCACCACTGCCCGGCTCATTTCTCTATATTCCTATAGTCCATAGTCTTTTCGGACACACATCTGTCCATGCTCTTACTTTCTTATATCTTGTATTTCGTTTTTTATTGGACATTTTCTTTATTTAAATTTCTAGTGTTTTCCCCTTTCCAGGTCTCCCCTTCAGAAACCCCCAACCCATCCCTCCTCCCTCTCTTCCAGTGGCCCACAGGACTGGAAGTCCTATTCCTATTCCCAGCTTGACTTAACCCAGAACCTTCTGTATGTTCTGTTAGGTCACCAGGCTTTAGAGGATGCGAAGTATACAACATGATCCCTCTGTCAGGAGGTCACACTGATATCATATCAGAAGGCTCATGACAATCTTATCATGTCAGGACATGGTCCAAAAATGGAATCTTTCGAGGAGAATTCTGAGTGCTTGTGAGAAAACACCAAGAAAACAAGACAAGACTCTTATGACCTCAGTTTCTTCAAAACATGGAATTATTCTTAGAATGTGTTTTCATGCTCTTCCCAGGTATATCAGATAGGGGTGAGTTTAGTTCATTGTTCATACAATTGGCTGTTATTTATTTATAGATCTGCGATAGCTACTCATGGCTGTTAACTTGACTATATCTGGAATTACTACAATCTTGAAATGGAGGACACACCTGTGATCCAGATCTTGAGGCTGGAAGACACAGGTTTCTGACCTGGATCTTGACATGGAGATCTTAAGGCACGGTGGCCATGCAAAGCTTAGGCAAGGTAGCAAGGTAGTACACACCTTTAAACCCAGGAGACTGAGGAAAGCAGATCTCTGAGTTCAAGGCCAGCCTGGGACAAGTTCCAGGTCCAGGGCCGTAGCACACACCTTTAACCTGACCATACCTTTTGCTGGAGGCCTACACGAGGACACTGGAAGAAGGAAGACTCACTCTTCACCTGCTTCCACTTATTTGCCAGCACATCTGCTGGAACCCACTGCTTCAGGATTCCAGCTTCTACAGAAGGCCTGGTGAAACAACTAGCCTCGTGGGGCTGAGAACTACTAGATTTTTGAACTTCCCATCCACAGCTGCCCATTGTTGGGTTAGTTGGACTACAGAGTGTAAGTCATTACAATAAATTCCCCTTAATATATAGAGACATTCCATAAGTTCTATGACTCTAGAGAACCCTGACTAATATAATATCTTTATGGAAAAACATGTTTTGCCACATGTAGCTTGTCCTTCTGATTGTATACAGATTGAACTCATGAGAGCCTTAATCAGGTGACCATTCTCTTAAACTCTCAGAATATAAATTGTCTGGTGCTTTGAATAAAGTTGGCTATTGCATGAGACTTCTGTTTTCCTCATTTAACAGGTCCATTTTTCCAGGTCCCTCTGCCTCTAGGGCAGCATACACTATCATGTTGTGAATGTTATGCCAGAAAACAAAAGTAAGGATCTTCTTAAACTAACCTGAGTCTAAAATCAAGGGATAAACTAAGCCTTAAAACCAACCGTGTTGGTACAACCGGGATAGTAGTCCTTAAGTGTAGCCTGCCCTAAAGATGAGCGACTTTTCCAGTAATCAACTCTGTGGGGTTCCTCCCTATCACACAGGTCATACCTACTCCTGAGAAGTATCTCTGGTCCAGTAGTGTGTAGCACACAGGCTGAGCCTGGCTTAGAGCTTCCAAGGCTTGTCCTCGATGGAACTTTTCAGACAAGATGTCACAGGTGGGCTCAATCACTGGGGGAGGGCTCCATGACATCTGGCAATTATAAAATGCCAGGAAGCCACCGCCACTAAAATGGAGTGCCAGCCTGAGAAGACAGAATGGATCATACATATGGTGTTCTCACACCTAACGAAATCATTCATTACAACCACCACTGTGTGGTCAACTCATACATTCATAAACAGTCCCCCGTAGAGTCAGTTCATAAGTATATATGCTACCATAACATAAACAGCTCACACATGCAGCTATTAATGTACACCACCATATAGTTACTGCTATATAACCATGTCACATGTGCATACAATAACCACTATGTAGGTCATATTTATACACAGTTTCTATCTATGCCGTCAGGTCAGCTACACATTAAGTTTCTATACTAGTCTGGATCAAACTGAGAAGTTAAGGTCCTATGGTCAGAATCATAAACATGTCAGGGCCGAAAGGTATGAAGTGAAATATGAGTATACATTGCAGCAATCCATGTTGATGATGGAAAGCTGAAAGTCTGAATCCAGGAGGTTAGTGGGACCAGAGCTGGGAGTTGGGGGGAGCCCACAAGGGAGAAGATGAAGAAACGGTGGCAAAGGTGGCATTGCTTCCGGTTTCGGGCTAGGTTAACCAACGCCTACACGTATGTGTCCCCAAGCCTCTTGGATGTCAAGCAAAGAAAGGACACCTCACACACTTCCATAAGGAAATAATGGGATTCTCTGCAGGGATAGCGAATTCAACCAGAGCTGCCTGGACACTGGAAGCTGCAGAACCGGAGTCCACGCCTCACCCAGTTAGTGATTTTGGGAAGGGCAGGTAACTCTGGGGAGCTAGGAGGTGGGCACATGCCTGGAATCCCAGCATGCAGAGGCTGAGACAGGAGGATTATGAATTTGAGACTAGCTTAGGCTAGTCAGGAATAATGCAGCAATGTTTTCTTGTTTTCTTTTCTTCTTGTTTCCAATTGTCAGAGCTGGTGAGGGGGCTCAGAGGATGCAGGCACTTGCCACCAACCCTGATGACTTGACTTTGATCTCCAGGACCCATAGAACCAACTGCTGAAAGTTGTCCCCTGATCGCAACACATGTGCTGCAGCATATGCATGAATGCATGCAAGGGTATGAACACAAATAAATAAATACACACACACACACACACACACACGATATAAATGAGTATAAATACATAGATAAATAAATGAAATAGAAATTTCTCTTTCAAGGATTGGAGGTGAGGCTCGGGGGTCTTGCACAGTACCACAAAAGAACCCATCACACTTATAAATATTGTGTCACTCAACGGGAATTCTTTGCTACAAGGGAAAGTCCGAAGTGACTACTGACTATATAAAACTTAAAAACTCCATGTGCCAAAATGCTTTACAAACACACTCAAGGGATGTACGCTGGCCTGGAAACAATCCTGACAACACGTATTATCAAACTTAGTACCCCAAGGCTTAAAAACGTGCAGCATGAGGCTGCTCAGACAGCCTAAGCTTTCCATGAAACCTTAACCTGAGTTTGATCTCCACAATCCACAGTAAGAGGAGAGGATCAACTTCCGGAAGTTGTCGTCTGAGCTCTACATGCACACTGAGGTGCACACACTCATGTGATAACAAAATAGAACATGTTCATTACTGGCATGCCTGCAAAGAGCCCAACGCCAGCCACTGGACAAAGCCAGCCGATAGAATGTGCATTCCCGGCGACTCCCTGGGATCCCGGAGGGAACCCGACCACAGTCCATGCTGGTTGGTATTTAGTTAAAGCTTGATTCAGATTTGAAAATCGTACTCTTCCAGGGGCAATTGGGAACTGCCCTTTAAGGACGCAATACCACACACATGTGGAGCTTCGTGCACCAGTTTTTTCTCAATGTTCACAAATTCAATAACTGGGAAAACTGTAACCCTAAATTCAGAGCACAAGAGTCTAGACATAAGCGTTTCTTCCGAGACAGCTCATCCTCAAGTACTACGCTGGCTGGGAACCCCCACCCTCTTCTCTCCAGGACTAAACAGATACAATCACTGGGTAGAGCGCCAGTTCTTAGGGGTGAGAGTGCACCCTTTCGCCTAGCAAGACCTGGGCATCCCTCAGCCATGCCTTGCCACAGAGGGGACTGAATAAACACGGTAAACGCTACTACGACCCCTGCACGTGTCTGTCACACCATTACCTGGGTACTGGGTCTCTCCAGTCACCTCTTTTGTTAGCTTTCTTTGCTCTGGAGAAGTCATTCACCCAGATACTGCCAAACAAACCAAACCTGACCTCGAGCCACCTCTGGGCACCTGCTAAAGGGATCTTTGTCCCAAGATCATATGATTCATCAGGTCTACCGGTGACAGGCTCCCCAGATCCAGAGGGGCCTGCAGAGATTTCCTGAGCACTGGGACCCAAGGCCAGCTCTGGGTCCACACCCTCTTTCTGGCACGTTCCTTGTACATGCTGTGGGCTGCTGCTGAGTGGCTCTATCTCCTCATCTGGATCAAACCGAAGGAATAATCTTTTCCCATGCACCTAGGAAAAATAAAAATAAAAATAAAAATAAAAATAAAAATAAACAAACAGAACACATATTGACCCTTAGAGACCTTCACAGGGGCCAAAGTGTCACAAACAGCTAGCTGTCAACAGTCTGGTTCCTTCGCCTCTCCCAGAGCTTCCCCTGCACAGAGGATGTTTCTGTGTCCTTTGCCCTTTAATCCCAGAGGTGTGAGCAGCAGGTGTGTGACTTTGCAAATGCCTGAAAGCAGCAGCAGGAGGGGGATAGCAATGAGATAGTTCTGTGCCAGACAGCAAGGCCACTCAGAACAACCTAGGAGAGCTGTTCCCAAAGATTCCAGGAACCCACTCAAAGACTGTACAAAGGGTTATTCTTTTAGTTACTTCATGACACGTCTTTCTAGGCCCACATAGTCATCTGTTCCCAAATCTATCCAGTGATGTGCGCCAGCTCTGTGACAGCTATCAAAGTAAGTGCTGGGACATCAAAACCATGGGGCTCGAACCATGCGGGACAGTCCCTACAAAGAGGCCACCAGCCTGAAGTTTGGAAGACTTTGACTCCTAAACTTAGACTATTCGGGACCTCAGTTTCCAAAGATGGAGTCTAGGTGAAGGGTTATGAGCCATCTTCCGCTCAAAGAATGGTTCTGTAGTCTGTTAGGTATGTGTGCATATGTGCATGTGTACAGTGGGAGGAGAGAACTAGCAATTATCAGGTACAGAACATATTTAGTGTCAGGTATAAAGTCTACTCCTACAAGAGTTTTGTCAAATAAGTGTGACTTAGTCCTTGCTCTGTTGTTCTGAAGAGACTCCAGGACCAAGGCAACTCTTAGAAAAAAGGCATTTAACTGGGCGCTTGTTTACAGTCTCAGAGGATTGGTCCATGGTCATCATGGCAAGAAGCAAACAGGCGTGGTGCTAGAACAGCATCAGACAGCAGTTGCAGGATATTTGATCACACTGTGAACCCTGAGATGGTATTTACTGAAGAAAAAAAAAAATCTTGTTTCCAGTTGTGGTGTGGCTCAGCCCTTAGCATACCCCTTTAATCCCTCTGGCTGGAGTCCCCGAGTGCCCTGAAAGAATTCTGACTCCCACTTGGGCTGAGGTCTGAATTCAGATCCTTGACAGTGTTCAGCCCTTACTTCCCAGCTGGCCTATGGGAGCCTGTGGCACCACATCCAAGATGCACATAAGTCAATGGAGTTCTCCTGATCCTGCATGGGGTCGCCAGGTCTGTCCCTTTCATCCATTCTTCACAGCCCCCAGTCCATTGTGACAGGGTACACCACACTGAGAGCAGGACCACGTGCAGTCCTAGCAAGGCTGTCCAATGCTTAAAGAAGGGATATCACTAGACACCCTCAGGGCTAGATGTCTCCAGGGGAGGAGGGTGAACCCGCACACCTGTGTGAGACCTCGGGAAGCAAAACTCACCTGAGCATCCTGGAGCCACAGAGACTGAAAGGTGGCAGGGTACAGCTTCTTACTGCTGCCCCCTGTCTTGATCACCTTCTGGCCCACAAAGGGGGAGACAAGGCGGTGAAACTTCCTCACAGACGGCCCTTCTGGCATCTCTGCAGGCAGAAAGCTGCAAAGGAGACCTCTGACTTAGCCCTGCCCTCTCTTAGCCTGGCATGTTTGATCACCAATGTGGCACCCCAAGGAGCGGGTTTGGGCCAACCACTTTAAGAATATAGATGCCAAAACCAGAGCTGAACTGAGGTTGGGGGAGGGGGGGTCAGATCTCAGAGAAGACTGAGCTGGAACAGGGTAAGGGCCAGCGTCTCGCAATGGTTTCTCTTCCTGGCCCCGCAGCCTTATCCACACAGCAAATGGTAATCACTACAGTGTGCTATGTGGCATGTAGCAGGTTCTGCCTACTTCAATGGCTCTGCCACCTCAGTGGTCAGCCACTCCTTGGTAGGTGGGTCCTTAAGGCACAGTCTTGCTATGTAGCTCCAGGTAAGCCGGAACTATGTAGACCTAGCTGTCCTCAGACTTTCATTCCAACCATCTTCTGACTGATGCATGCTTGGGTCTGGCTCTCGGGACTACCTCGGGTAGAGGAGACCTGCATAGTTACGTGATCTCTAGAAATGGTTCTCTGTCTGTGCCCACAGGGCTAGCAGAGCTCAGAACCATGGTAAGCAGACACCAGCAGGGCAGGGCAGGGCAGCTGCCAACCAGCGTAGTTCCTGGTATGTCTGGCAGCTGAAAAGCCACAGTAAAAGGCAAGGCAGGTCTACACGTCACCCTTCCCCTCCCTGTCCTCAACCATCCAAAGTCACCGGGAGCCATCGGGATGAGATAGCCCGGGGAGCCTACACCCAGACTTTACTGAGCACGAGTGGTCCCCCCATCCCCCACTCAAAGCTCTACCTAACCTCACCTGCCACTCACCAGCACCAGGCTCATAAACTGAGGTGAAAATTAAAAAGGTATACAGCCGGTAGTTATTATTGCAGCGTTTCTAAAAGCCAGGATGGCTGTTGTTAAGCCTCACCCTGTAGCCCAGGCTGGTTTTGAACTCTGAACAATCCTTCAGCCTGAGTCTCCCAAGTGTGAGTCATATACAGCTCCCTCCCTACTAAGACATTTAAAATGTATACCGGGGAATCGGGATGTCCCAGACATCTTGCAAATCCTCATAGCTTCATAAATAACACATTCAATAGTGCGATTTTTCTATCTTGAGGCAGGTTCGCCTGTATTCCAAATGCCACGCTGGCCTCTAGGCCGCTGGGTACGGATGCTCTCCACCTCCGGAGCTCTCATTCCCCCTGGTTTATGATCAAACTCAGGGCATCTTGCAAGCTAGACAATCCCTCTACCAACTGTGCTAAGGCCTCAATAACGCTTAACTAAATTCATCCCTGCTTGGATTCCCACCCACACACTTGGAAATGTGGTTAACAGTTCACCTAGTCAGACCTTCAGGGCAAACTGCTGGGCTGGAAGGCAACTCGCCAGGCACTAGTACCCTAACCACCTCTAAGTTCAGAGTCCTCCTGGCTACTGTCAGAGAAAGTTCTGGAAAAGGCCGCCAGTACAATGCAGCGTAATCTTAAATCCCAGCATTCTGGAGGCAGAGGCAGGATCCACTCAGAGAGTTCAAGGCCAGCCTGGTCTACCACGAGAGCCTGTACTACATAGAGGTCCTGTCTCAAGACAAACCCTCTGCACCTGGATATGGTTCGATGGACAGGAAAGAAATGGGATGAGCTGGTGAGAACCTTGGGCTTCGTCGCTAGGGCGAGGTGGCCAAGCTGCGCAGGACGTGATCCCTTCTCTCCCGGAGCCAGCAGAGTGACTTAGGCCAGGGTGTTTTCTAACTCTTCTGTGTGATTGAAGGGGGAAGGGAACATGTGGGGTCACGAGGGCTCGGGAAGTCAGAAGGCAACGTGATCCACAAAAACAAATTTACGAACAGGCTGCGCATGACCGGAAGAGACACTGCTTAATTTTTTCGGTGAAAACAAGTGTTGACTGCGTGCACGTGTGTGGGCTACAAAGCGGTGGGAGGAGCCTGACGCGGGCCCGGGCGAGTCCTGGAGAGCCGTACTCTCCCAGCGGCCGCAGCAGGATCGCAATCCACTTGCGCCTTCCAGACCAGGGAAGGGAGGACGCGCTCAGCCGGCTGGAACGCGCGGGATCGCGCGGGATCGGTAGCGGGGTAGCTGGGATTCCAGGGGCTCCTCCCCGGAAGGGACCGGAAGCTACTTCCGGGACTCAAGGGCTCCTCCCGGGGCCGGAACTGGTCTTGGAGGTGGGTGGGGAGCGGCGGGTTTCTATCCTGAAAGCTCTGGGTGCTGGAGGTAGGGTGCACCCAGAGGGGGAGCTGCAGGTTTCTTTCCTGGAAGTGCTGGAGGTAGGGTTCACCTCGGGATGGGTGATGGAGGCGTCTCTACTCGGGCTCCTCCTACGGTCTCCCATCGCCACTCCCCCTTTGCCACTCCCCCTTCGCCACTCCCCCATCGCCACTCCCCCATCGCCATCCCTCCTCCCCCCCCCCCAAAAAAAAACCACGTGGTGGTACAACCTCTTTCTCTGGGAAGCAGTTCTGGGTACTCTCTAGAGTCACCATACCACTGAGCAACCCCCCACCTCCCCATTCCCCCTTTTCAGTTTCTTCATACCCTTCGCGAAGTTGTGTGTGTGTGTGTGTGTGTAGGTAGGTGGGTTTTGTATTTTTGAGACAAAGCCTGGCTGTCCAGAACTCCTGCGTGAACCACCAAAGTTAGTTCCTTTTTTAAACCGGGATTTTTAAACACAGCTAACACATCTGGCCTGTAACACTTTTAAAGAGTGAGGTTTATTTACTTTTGCTTTATTTTTTTTAAAGTTCCACACAAATGTTTATTTATCTACTTTTAGTTTTGTTCACTTACACACTTTACCCTGTATAGAAATAGCAGTGCAATTTTTGGTACTTGGTTTCTTAAACTTAAGATGAATTTTCAGATCTTTTATTTCCTTTTGAGGATAAATGAAGCAATTAAGAGCTCCCTGATGGTTTCACTCACTGCCTGCTAGGTGGTGTCCGAGCTGTGCTTCAGGTGTGGGGCCCTGCTTAGTCAAAGCCTGTCATACTCAGTGTCTGCATAGTACATCCCAAGGCTGAAAAACAAAATAGTGCTTGGAAAGGCACAAAGGCTACAATTTGGGCTGCTTCTTGAACTCTATCCCGTGTGTTCACTGATACCCAATAAGGTGTGAGCTCTGTGTGAATGCCTTCCTACACTTGGTGCACACATACTGTCGCTCCCCAGTGTGAGTTCTCTCATGCCTGGTAAGGTGGGAACTCTGGCAGAAAGCTTTCCCACGGTGCTGATATTGGTAGGGCTTAGCTCCAGTATGAGTTCTCAGGTGCTGAGAGAGGGCTGAGCGATCACTGAAGGTCCTCCCACACGCTGAACACTCAAATGGTCTCTCTCCACTGTGAATCCTAAGATGCTGCGTGAGGGAGGAGCTCTGAACACATGCTTTCCCACAGGCCGCTCTCCTGTGTGGATCTTCTTATGGACAGAGAAATTGCTAGCATCTCGGAACATTTTACCACACTCACTGCATCGGCAAACTTGGCTCCCCTTGTGAAATTTTCTATAGAATATCTGCTTAGCATGACAGCTGATGGTTTTCCTACAGTTGTTAACTCTCCTGAGCTTTCCCACTTCAGAACCCTTATAGTAAAGATATATATATATATATATATATATATATATATATATATATATATACGTATATATATGTATATCTTTTTATATAGTAAGTAAGTTATATATAGTAAGTTTTTATATAGTAAGTTTTTATATAGTAAGTTTTTATAGTAAGTAGGGACCACATTTTATGGAAGCATTGCTTTCCCTTTTCCTCTTTCAGATGTCTATAGGTGATTTTTTTACATAGGGAGCATGTTTTTCGGAAGTGCTAAGCTCCCTGACTCTTTCCCCTTTAGAACCCTTCTGGCGAGGTTTTACACGTTTCCATGAGTTCCTGCTTCCTTGGACTTTATCTTCTTCATAGCCTTCCTGGTGAATTTTTTACAGGTAAAGCATGTGTCAAGATACTATTGTCCATGGCTCTCCCTGCCCCAGACCCCCATCTGGTGATTTTGTACAAAGGAACCTTGTGACATGGAATTGTTACTTTTCCCAACTTGATGCCATTCAGGGCCTTTCTGGTGAATCTTTGTAGGTGCATCAGGTACCATGGCATTGCTGCTGTCCCTAAATCTACTCTCATCAGAGCCAGTGGCTTTCTGGTAAAATTTTGCAGGCACAGTAAGTGTAATGGGATCTCTGCTGCGGCCCCCCCTACCCCCCCACCCCACCCCCCCACCCCCCCGCTCAGAACCCCATTTGTAACGGAGCCATGTGTCATAGGATTGCTGCCACTCCACAGAGTCCTTCTGCTGATTTCTTATGCGTAAACCTCGTGTCATGGAAATGGTGTTTGTCCTGCCTTTCCTTTTCCAGTGCCCGTCTGCTTAACTTTTACATGCTTTCCAGGAAGAACTTCATTGAGTGAGCCCTGGCTTTCGTGAAGACTAGTTTGGTTCTGAGACTTGGAGCTTTCAAAGAGCTTCTTCTGAGGGTAGCCTTTTTCCTGTAGAAGCCCCACTTGATTTGATTCTATGGTATGTATTTCTTGGACCCCATCTTGTGAGATACTTTCAAAGACAGTGGACTGGGTTCCATTCCTTGAGAGATCTTTTGGGTTTGGGTCATGAATTGGTTTTACCACAGGAATGGAAGAGTCTGGAGTTAACTCTCTGTTTCCCAATGTAGGCTCCCATCCCACTGAGACCAAGTGGCCCCAGGTCTCTCCCATCACATCATGATACTTGGTCCTCTGCATCGGACCTAGTAGCCGCCACTCCTCCTGACTGAAGTCTACAGCCACACCCTGGAAAGTCACCGGCTCCTCAGTGGTACAGTAACTGGTAGGGTGGCCACATCCTTTTTCTCCTTTAGTTGATCAGTGAGTGGTCTCACTAGAACAGGCAAGCCAAGCATCGTCCTTAGACACTGAAGTCGTATTCTCCAACAAAGCCACTGCTGCTCTGCAGTCTTCTGGGTGCTGTGACTCTACCCACACCCGAAACTTCTCAGGCAGCATTACGAGTGCCTGCAAAAACCACAGTGGCGCTCAACCGTTGGTCTTGTCTCGAATTGTGTCAGCTCACTGGTCGGGACTACAACTCCCAGATGCCCCCGTGGACTTCAAGCAGCAGCAATAGGCGGCGTCTATCCTGTTGGCCGGCAAAGCTTTAATGGAATGTCTTTAAATGGAACATCTGTGTCACGATGTTACAGACATAAAGCCACACTCTGTAAACCCTGATATGTATATTAGTCACTCAGAAAAGCTTAAGTGTAGATGATGAGAAATCTGTCAAAGGACCAGAGATGTGCCTTTCTGGCACTGACAGGGCTTGTCCACACCCTGACTTGGAGAGTGGATCTAGGAAGTCACATTTGTTGAGGGAATGCTTGAGATATTAGGAAACACTCCTAAGCCGAGGATTGTTCAACTCAGACTATGCAGTGGCTCCCCAGATAGTAAGGTTCTTTTTCCATGGGAGTAGAATTCTGGAATCCAATAGGCAGGCTTTACATCTTGTTTCCACAGTAGTTCTGTGAATTTCAGCATGTGACTTGAAATCTATTTTTGTGTGCAAAACATACAAATTGCAAGTCGTACAAATGTTTCCCTGAAGCTGGCTAAAGCTGTCAGTGTCTGGCAGCAGTAGTGCTCAATAGAGACTAGTACTTTAGAGTAGCAGAATTTGGTTGTGTGCTGATCCCAGATCAATGGCTTGAAATGGGGCTCTAATGGAGCTGGAAAGGGAGAAGTGAATGCCTGTGCCCCCAAGTGGTGAACGCGTGAACTGCACGCACAGTACTTCCTGGAGCTCTAGTCCTATGGAGGGGCTCTGGGGCCTTAAGGATGTTCACTGGGTGGCAGCCCTGGGGAATCTGGTCCTTCCAGTGATCTCTGAGACCACAATGATCTGAGCTTCCTTTTCCATAGCTGGATTGTCCTCATTCAACTCTCCCAGGCTGGCTGTGGGTGACCTTTGAGACAGTTCCCACATTCTTAGCCTGAGCCCCTAAACTCTCATGGAGTATATAGACTTGTACCCCCAGGAAGGAATGAAGTGATTGGCAGAAATTATCCAGTACTTGTTAATCTACACAAGGCTTTCTTCAGGCCTCGTTTGGCCCACCAAGAACTAGGGCATCCTAGACAGACTTGAATTGGCTAATCTAACAGACAGATTTCCAAACCTAGACTATACCAGATTCTCAAAATAGGGTTTCTTATTCTTTTATTTGAGGCAGGGTCTAGTGTAGCCCAGGCTGGCCTTGAACTTGTGATCCTCCTGCCTCGAGAGTGCTGAGGTAACAGGCATATACCACCACACCTGCTTTATACAGTGCTGAGAACTAAACCCAGGGCATCGTGCATACTGGGCAAACACTTTACCAATTGAGGTAAAGCCCCAGCCTAAACCTTTCTCTTTTAAGTTAATTAACTCAAGTGTTTTGTTACGGCAAAAGAAAGTTGGCAACTACAATTAGCATACCAAGCTTTGGGGTCAGCACTTCCTCCTAATCAACCCCCAGCCCCACATTCAGGGCATGTTCAGTGATGAGAAACCTGTGGCCGTTAACATCTATCCAACCAGACACAGCGACAGCTAAGCTGCCTCCCGCTCAGGAGCCATGGCCCAGGCTTACCTGACTGCATATCGACTTAAACTGCGTTCCAGAACGTTTCTTCATGGTGGTGGCGTAACCATAATGCAATGTGGTTTCTTATGTAGACTCGCCCCTTGATAGAGTCATTTATCCTAAGAACATCTTTTTCCACCACCCTTCACCCCAAACACGTTCCAACGATTTGGAAATGTATCTTTGCAGTTGTTGAAAGGGACTGATACAGTGCTTGCCTCCCGGCCCATCTGCATGTTTTGTAGTCTCTTGGATAAAGCAACTCAGGCTTCCTTAAGGATTGATTGATTGATTGATTGATTGAGGGAAGCAGCAAGTCTGCTGACCCAGGAGGATGAGTACCTCAGGTGGAGGGAGGTGCCACTAACGAGCATATGCAGAAAGGGTTCTAAAGTTCATTTCCAAAGAGAAGTGACGTAAAGGGTTTAAGCAAAAATGTCCTAACCCAGCCGGGCGTGGTGGTGCACGCCTGAAATCACAGCACTTGGGAGGCAGAGGCAGGCGGATTTCTGAGTTCGAGGCTAGCCTGGTCTACAGAGTGAGTTCCAGGACAGCCGGGGCTATACAGAGAAACCCTGTTTCGAAAAACAAAAACAAAAACAAAAACAAAAAAATTAAACAAATGTCCTAACCCAAAGCCATGAACTTCTCTGGCTAACAGTTTGGAGTCTACCTTCTTACTAGGACTCATCTTACCTGATGGACAGTAGCTCTCAGTGTAATGGCTTTGGCTATTTATTTTAAAGAGTTATTTATTTTATGTATGTGAGTACACTGTCACTGTCTTAAGATACCAGAAGAGAGCATTGGATCCCATTACAGATGGTGGTGAGCCACCATGTGGTTGCTGGGAACTGAACTCAGGACCCCTGGAAGAGCAGTCAGTGCTCTTAAGCGATGAGCCATCTCTCCAGCCCCCAGGCTATTATTCTTGTAAGAGCTGAAAAGGTTTTCTTGGGCCAGTAAGAGAAGTCACTTGAGCAGAGCAGTTACTCCACACGCTGGGTTTGTTCCAGGAACCTGTATAAAAGTGGGAAAGAGAGAACGGACTCCTGGGAGTTGTTCTCTGACCTCCACTGGGCTTCTGTGGTGTGCGTGCCCATTAACACAATTAAATACATAATTTTGAAAAGATTTTACAAGATTTTCTGGTTTTACATAGAATGGTATCTCTCTCTCTCTCTCTCTCTCTCTCTCTCTGTGTGTGTGTGTGTGTGTGTGTGTGTGTGTGTGTATGTGTGTTTTATCACTACTAGGAAATAACCAGGCTGCCATGAGATCAGGCCCAGGATGCCTGGTAGGTTTGCCATAAGCCAAGTGAAAGATAAGGTGGTTCTGAAGGTGATGTGCAAGGCCTGCCAATGTCGTAGGGACCGAATGAGGCGTGGCCGAGTGTTCCACACTCACACTTCTTAGATGAAGCAAATAGGCAGTCCTGTCACCTGAGGTGAAGCCAAAATAGATAAAGGCGACAAAGCTGTGTCTGTCTCCCTGGGATATTTGTCCCTTGGGGGCCAGCCTTCAGATGTGTTCTAAATCAGAAGACAGAAGAGACCGAGGACCATCTAGTTGAATGGGGCCGAAAGCACTCAGGCAGATGCTCTGAAAATGTCCCCCTCACTGGGTGACTGCTGTGTGAGAGGGTGGGGCCAGGAGCTTCAGCTAAGGCAGCTGCAGTCAGTCGTCTCCAGCAAGCTGAACCCTGTCCTGAGATCTTCCAGTGCCATCTCTCACCAGCCTCCGCCACCAGTACCCAGGTGCCACCTGCCAAAACCATGAGGGGAAACTGGGTAGAGGCAGCCTGTACCCCATTTGATCCACTAAAAAGGGCATGAACACCACCAGGCTTGCTAGAAAGGTCTTCTGAGGGAAAGAGGAATACAGATAAATTTATTAGTTAAATACTGATTTTACAGCCATTTCACCTTAAGACAATGTTAACAGGTTGTGGAGGAGGGGCGGGCATGGGACGGCGGCCTTGAGGGAGAAACAGCAGAAATGATTACAACAGAATCTTGGTTCAAAGCTATTCTCTGCTACGGCCAGTCAGGTTTAGGGGTGGGGCTGGGAATCTGGGGTAAAAATAAGGTAATGCCACAGTTGGCTACAGCTCTGTGGGTGATGAGGACAAGGAAGAATCTTTGGGAGCCCCCCGTAATGGTGGGGGGTGGGGGGAAGGCCAATCCTAGGACAGCTGCAAGCATGGCTATCCCATCAGCCCTGGGGACTTCTTCTCCCATCCATCACCTCTGTCCTTTCACACATTTCCTCTAGTTGTTTCTGCTTTGAATGTATTTTGCAAACAGTCTGCATTTTCTAGACCAAGGATCTGTGCTGGAGAGAGTCCCAGAGCCAGGTAACTATCTGACTTAGGAAGGCTTGGCTTGGCAGGCCCTGCAAGCAAGCTGGAGTCCCGGGAACAGGACTGTGCTGTAGTCACAACCTCCAGAGGGACCCAAGGTGCAGATGAGCGTAGTCACCAAGGCTGCTTTGGTAGCAGGTGTTGTTCCTCCTTGGAACCCCCTGTGTGTGAAGGGGTGAAAAGGATGCTGGGAAACAGCACCTCATGGTATTAGCCTGCTGCACCACTGGGCTCTAGTTTTTCAAAGGGTAGGAGATGTTCAGGCTGGAGAGCAAAGGGTTTGAAGTTCCTGGGAGAGGAAGGGAAGGCACCACTGCTGGGCTGCCATTGGATGAAGCTATTCTGCGCAGTGAGTCACTCGCCTTCTCCCTACCTGGTCTCCCTGGCAAGCACTCAGTAACGCCTGCACTGCACCCAGCACTTTGGAGTCAGATCTGGTATGGGACATGCAGAGATGTGCCATGCCTCAAGGGGAGTGTTGGACAAGGGCAGGGCTGCTGTGTCTAGTCCACGACAAGTAGACACCCTGCTCGGGCTGTAGACGGTGTCTTGAAGCCTCGCGCCTACAGCCACTCTAGGATCACAAAGAGAAACCCACCACCACCACCACCACAGCCGCTGGGGTGGGGAGCTGGGGTGAAGGAGATTAGGTGTCTGTCCTGGACAGGCAGGTGGAGAATGAGGAAGAAGCCTCCTGCTACACTGAAGAGCCTCACAGTGCTGGGCTTGCAGCCAAGGGGGCTTGTCTGTAAGAACGCAGGCTTTCTCCAGTGCTCCACCTGGGAAGGAGTCTGAGGCAACCCAGCACCCATTTCCCTAAGTGATTGTCAACAACTTCAAGTTCTACCCAGTTGTTCTTCAGGAGTTGTTTCCAGACAAAGGGGCTGGCCAAGGATGCCCCAGCCTTTAACTTTGCTGGCCCCCCAGGTCCCAAGTCCGAGCAGGAATTTGAAGAGGGAAGGGGGGGGCGCTGATTACGCGGTGATTATGTCCCCGTGACTGTCAGCCAGGACCAGGCTGTTCCAAGAGTCCTGCTTGGAGCTGGCCTGCGATGTCTGAGAGACTGGAGATGCATAGCCTTGTGGGGAGAGCTTCAGAGCCGACAGCACTGGATGGATGGAGGGCCCGTGGCTGGACACAGGACTGAATGTCTGGAAGGCAGAGAGCGCAGTGAGTCAGTAGGATACTCCCGGGAGCCCAAGGACCAGGGTTGGGGAGGGAATACTGGAGTAAGACCAGTTGCTTCCCGAGGCCCTAGGGTCCAGCTGCAGAGGGTCCCTGTGCTTCCCCTCTGGCTTCTGAGCACTGTAATCAGAACCACAGCCCAGGAGTTCTCTGCTGCTGTGCTTTCTCAGAAAGCTCTGGCAGCCACAGGAGACAATCTTATCACCACTTCCTGGTCAGATAGAGGTCTTCTGGGTCAGACTGAGGTCATCCTCTCCATCCTGAAAGGGTCCTAGCACTCCTGCTTCTGTGCAACCAGGTTCTCTCTGGTTTACTCTGATGGTAGAACGCTCAACTGTTGTCTCACAACTAAGGGTAGTGGGGCTGGGGAAGGGAGCGTGTGACTTCCCCATCCCTCAAGAGGCAGAGGAACAGGGGTGCCATCAGACCTGCAAGAGGGCACGGTCCCTTGGTGCGCCAGTCTGAGGCTCTCAGGAAGCTAGAGCTCATGAAAACAGCTTCGTGGCTGCCCCCCCCCCCCCGTGGTTGCCAAGCCCATGACATGCTCACAGATCTTCCTGGCTCCTCCTCCTCAGAAATCCTTCAAGGCTGAGCTTTCAAAGCTCTGCCAGCTCTAGAGACCAGATCTGCTTCCAACCCCAACGCTCAAGACTGACTCAGGGAGCAGTTATGCTATCTGCCACATGCACCCCGGGTGCGGTCCCTGGGTCCCTCCCCTTGTTCCCAAAGGCCACAGCACAGGAAGGTGCTAAGCCTGTGGTATTCTTTGTGTACAAGAGGTACCAAGGGCTCAGAGGCTGGTGAGCCCAGGGCCAAGCCACAGCTCACCTTCCCAAGGCAGGTCTGGCTACTAGGATCTAGAATGTACTGGCCTATCAACTCTGTCACCCCACCCACCTGGGACATGGAGCTGCTGTGCCCATAGTGAGCTGACAGCCCGGGCTCTGTCTTGATGGGGCGCATCTCTTCACTGCTGCTGCTGCTGCTAGTAGCATTGCTGGAGTTGCTGGAGGCACCACTGGAGGGAGGGAGGCTCTCGCCAGGAGGACCTGCAAGGAGGCAGAGTCAGGAAACCCAGGCCAGCTACGGGGACAGAGGCCTTATTTACACTTGCTGGATTGGGGGTGGAGCAGTTCTCAAAATAGGACAGAATCATCATCAAATTTCCAAGGAGACCAATTTACCTTCTTTTAAAAACTGCTGCAGCCCAGGCTGGTCGCAGACTCACTGTATAGGTAAGGATGCCATTGAACTGATATTCCTGCCCCCACTCCTGAGGGCTGGGTTTACAAGCCTGTGCGGCCATGCCTAGTTTATGGAATGCTGGGGACTGAAGGCAGGGCTTTGTGTGCACTAAGTGAGCACGCTACCCACTGGCTACACGGCCAGCCTCGAGGGAACCTTTTCAAAAGTCTCAGTGATTCCCTCGTGACCCTAGATCCATGAGAGACCATTGCGGAGACCACATTGTGTTTTGGGATCCTACACTCTTGATACTGTTTTTTTAAATGCAGAGATTATATATTGCAGAATACTGCCAGAGAGTTCTGGGACACCAACTTATAATTAACTGTATTTATTTCTCTGTAGCAAAGTGTGGATAGCCACACTGCTTGGGATAAGTAGAGATTACAAATGCCCTGTGTGTTCCACAACAGATTCTGCTATGGAATTTACTTTTCTGGATTTTGACTTATGGGTTGAGGGCTACTCCCCTGAACCTGCTCCTCCTGTGCCTGGCACACGGGATGGGGGAGGTTACCCAGGGACTCTGCTGCAGTCACAGCCTGGGAGGCAGAAAGAGGCAGGACCCTGGGGAGTAGCAGAAGGTTCAGGTAGGCAATGCTCCTCCCAGCAGCCCTAGCTGAATTTAGGAAGCCAAAATGATAGCCGTGCCTTTGGTGGTGAAAATGGGCAACTTGGTGAATCTGTGGTAAGAGGTGAATTGTCCGTCACATTAGCCAGTCCATTTCCTTCGCAGCGGAAGCCGGGCAAGCCATAAATTAGCAATGTGTAGCAGAGAAGGCTGTGGGGGAGGGTACATTAGTGACTTTCTTAGTCTAGAAATTAAGAAGGCACTGCCAGGTGTGGTGGCTCATGCCTATAAACCTAGTACTTTAGGAGGCTGAGGCAGGAGGGTCATGAGTTCAAGGCTATCCTGAGCCTACATAGAGTCCGTGAAGACAGAACAGTATATTGAATAGACTGTCGATTCCAGAGTGAACATTCCAGATGCCAGTCAATAGCAATGTGATTTTAGTCCATGGTACTCAACTCTCAGTTTGCTTGTCAGGAAGACGGGATGGCACTACTACTGCGTGATATTGAGAGGATCCCTGAAGGTACTTGTACAAGTTCAGAGCACTGTGTGGCAAAATTGTACCCCAATTATAGATCAGTCTGTCAAGATCACAGCTAATGGGAACTTGTCTTCTTTGATCAATGCATCGTAAACAGGGGCCACCAAGCAAAATTCCTCTCTCCGGCCCCACACTGATCCAGCCAGCCTATTGCAAGGGCAGTCTTCATACAGCTTCCTGGTGCTGACTTCTTTACTGGGCTGTTGCTCTGCTCTGAGAGGACTGAGGAGGAGGTTAGTGTCATACCTTGGCTGCCACCGAGGCTGGCCACCTACCAGAGCGGACATGGTCCCCAGATGCTCTGGGGGTTTCTGACTCGTTCCATACTTACACCGAGATCTGTTCCTCACCTGCTGGTGTCTTAGATTTATTCAGGTTCTTGGGCTTCCGTTTCCTGGTTTGAATCCCCTCCTTCCGCATTGCAAGAGGCCTGGGAACCTGAAGGGTTGGAGTTAAACATGGATTTCTAGTTGTAGACTCTGTTATAGTGCTGACACACACACACACACACACACACACACACACACACACACACACATGAAGGAGCAAGTGGGTTCTATTCTGGAGGGCAGACCAGTGAGGCCTGCAGGATGAGAATGGAGGTGGCACCTCGCAGAGCCCTCTGAGGGCCTGAGAAGGGTGGGGCATAGGCACAGCAGGGCAGGGCATCGCATCCACTCACCCCATGGAGCTTCATGTAGAGGCCACAGGCATTGCACACAGGCTCGCCCTCAGCATTACGACGCCACAGCGTGGTGGTGGTAGTCTGGCAGTTGGCACATGAGAGGCCTACCCGGCGGGAAGCAGACTACAACAGAAGAAAGGAAGTGTTTTGTGTTTAGCAGGGCTAGGCCAGAATAGTCCCTCGGGAACTCCTGGGCTAGCCTTAGCACCGTCTCTGGGTATCTAGACCATTCATAGAAACAGACGGGAGCCACTGTCAACAGAAAAATTCTTCTCAAGGTAGAATTCATGAATTCTAGTGGTTGATGTTTGGGGTGTTTAGGGCGAGGAAGCTTCAGACTGTATCTTTCTATTCCCCTTCCCTGCCGTACACCAGGGTTGGTATTAGAGTTAGATGGCATTAAACAAAGCGAGCATAGACCCAGGTGGCAAATACCTGGTCCCGGTTCCAGCCTTCCCAACCAGGACCCACACCTACCGCTTCGCCTTCTTGGACTTTGGGTTGTACTAGGGGATCAACTAAAAAAATAAGACAACTGGTTTATGTTGGCTTTTAAGACAAAGGGCCTGGAGACCAGGAGACCTGGCTCTGGCTCCTCATGGCCACTGGCTGTTGCCAGTCACCTTTCTGAGCTCCACTGTCCTCTGTGACATCGTGATGGGGATGGATTAGCTGAGCCAGCATCTTCGGAGTGAATGCAAGCTCACCCTAAAGGTGTGAGACGCTCCCTCTATTCCCACCTACCTAACCCCTCAGCATACAGCCTTTAATCCCAAAGTTTAAGCTGGGGAAGAGCCTCAAAGCCAAGTGCAGAGAGGAGGGAGAAGCTGACTAGTCCAGGCTGGTGGACCTAAGCCATAGAGCTGCTCACTCACCAGCCGGCGCTGAGGCTTAATGAGGGGCCGGTTGATACCATTCATCTTGTGGTAGAGGCCACAGGCATTGCACAGGTAGTGTCCTGTCCCATCTCGCCTCCAGAGTGGGGTGGACATGGCCCCGCAATTGACGCACTCTCTGCCTTCTGAGAAGTCATCAAACATATCTACTGGGGAGGACACAGGAGAAAAGACACAAATGATTACTTCTTTGTCTTGCTCAGAGACCTTTCACCTAGAAAGCAGGGCAGGATGTCTCCCCGGGAGACTGATTCTTCCTCACTTAGGACCAAATGGCCAATGGGTTCCACTCTCTGTCATCCAGATACAGCAGGGCTGCCTGAGATAGAGTCCTCAGCTGCCCAGGTTCTAGGGGACCCTTTGAGTCCATGTCTTGCCTCCAGAGACTTTATAGCAACCACCTGACCTACTCACTTTTCTTCATTTTCCTTTTCAAAATTATGACCATGTGATGATTTGAACATGAAATGTCCTCACAGATGTATGTTTTGAACACCTGGTACCCAGTTGGTGGCTCTATTTTGGGAGGCTGTGAAACCCAGATCGCTCAAGGATATGCTGGGACCCTCGTTCCCCCCCTGCTCTCCCTGTGGCCTGTGGTATTCTGAAACCCCCACAGTAGGCTGATAGCTTCCTTTGCCACAGGGGGTCAAATCCCTATGAAATCATAAACTAAAATAACTCTGTTATCTGTTAGGCAATTTTTTTCTAGCTCTTGTGGTCCTAATAATTGCAAAAGCAACTCACGCTGATTATCGTTCCTTTGGAGTACATGTGATAGAATGTAGAGGTATTTACACTATAGGAGAGTTAGTTCTGAAACATGTAAAGAAAGTGCAGGTCACTAGCAGAGTTGTGGGCGTGCCATTTCATTCCGTCCTTTGTAAGACTTCCAGTGTTGACACATGCTTTGCCTAGTTGAGGTCAAGCTGATATGGCCAAGCCTATCTTGCTCTGCTGTATTTGCTTAATGCCCTAATGTGTTACCACATTGGAAATGTATTATAAACTCCTCCCATCACGCTGTAATAGTCCATCATTGAAATGTTCCCCCACCTTTCGCTTCTGCTCTTCAATCGCTGCTTAATCCCTGCCTAGTTTCTGATATTAGTTTTGTAAATACCGGTCTCTTTGTATGTAAATCTGCGAGTTTCTGCTTGTTACTCTGAGTACTATCCTAGGAGAATGTCTAGGTCACAGAGACTAGAGTTTTGTTTATATTCTTAAATGAATAGTTCTTGGTTTTCCCATGTGACAGTCAGCTTTAACTGTCAACTTGACACTGAGCTATTGCCAACTGAATTAGCTCAGAAGAGAGTCTCAGTGAGGGATGGTCTTCATGGGATTGGCTGTGAGCGTGTGTATGGAAGATTGTCTTCAGTGAGTTAATCGACATGGAAAGACCCAGCCCAGTGTGGGCAGCGCCATTCCCTAGCCAGGAGTCCTGAGCTGTGCAAGAGTGGAGAAAAGGAGCGCAAGCAAGCATGGACCCACGCAGTCATCTTCCTCTGCCCTTGACTGCGGATGTGATGTGAGCTGTTAACTCACGCTCCTGCTGCTGTGACCCCCTACAGTGATGGACTGTGACCTGGAATCGTAAAGTAAACCCCCTTCTCTCCTGTTTCTTTTTGTCAGGTGTTTTTTTTTAATCTATCACAGCAACATAAATGAAACTAGGATACTATTTTTAACCATATGCATGATCTGATATTATTGCTTGCCTTTTTCTTGGTATATGGAGCATAAAATAAAGTCACCGACCATAATCCTTAGTGCCTTAGAGTCAATCGAATGTGAGTGTCAGCCTTCCGCCAGAAGGCTGTCATCCTCTGTCACCCTTTAGTTCACTAACGTTCCCCCTTCTCTTCCACGTCTGCAGAATTCTACAACTGGTGAATCCCACATGTCCCTTCTCACTGCTCAAGTGAGAGAGAGAGGGTTGGTGTTCTCGTTCCCTTTGACCTATATTCATCCTGGTTGAAAACTTCCAGAAGTCTCTCTGACTTATGCCATCGAAGTTTTCTGTCCCTGAGCACAGGCCATCTTTGTCTGCAGATTGTCCCTTTCCTGATACCGAAGGCAATGTTGAGTTCTTCTCTGGGGCAGACAGTGGTACCCCTTAGAAGGCAGGGTTAAAGATCCATCCTCCCTTTAGGAACTAGGCCTGGGGTTTGTGAGCTCCAGTGTTAAGTAATCAGCACCAAGAGAGTGTTGGCTGGAGAAGGGTAGGGCACCCTCCCCATGACTCTGGGTACGTAAACAGTCGTCTACACCTGCAAACAGGCAGCCAGTGTGTCCTCAGCAAGCAAACAATATACAGGTGTGAGGGAGGGGCTGTTTGCTCGGGCCAGGGAGTTAAGTAAAGCCAGCACAGAGGCTATTTTTACACCTGTCTCACACTGAAGGCCCTTCATCAAGGTCACCTGCCATGGCCTGCTCTCTACTGGGCCACCACCAGCACCACCACCAGCACCACCACCAGCACCACCACCAGCACCACCACCAGCACCACCACCAGCACCACCACCAGCACCACCACCAGCAATTTGCCTGTGGCCTGTCAGCCTTACTCTTTCCTCTCAAGGCCCCTCCTGAGAATAGCAGAAAGGCCAGGAGTTCCCAGAGCCAGTAGCCAGCAGGGCCAAGAAGTAGGTAGCAATGGCAGTCTTTTGTTTGCCACGAACACTAGATGGCACTACAGTCTCAAAATGTAACCAAAACCAGACAGGCGCTTAACCCACACCTTGGTATAGAAGACTATGTTTACTGTTGTGGGCCAAACCTATGCAGAACCTTTGATTCTGTTTTTCTTTATCTTGAAAAAGACTTATATCTCAAAGATGACAGAGCATAAAATAAACTGTGCAGCCACCATCCAACGATCTGTGGACAATCCCACATCACCTGTCCCTCTACCCGGTTAACCCATCCTGCACTACAGAAGAAAACCCAAGGTCCTGTCATTTAACCTCGCCAATGTTTCTCCAATAGGTTCAGCTCCATACTCTCCTTTTAAAGATGCTCACACTGCTTCCTTTCCCCCTCTGGCTCATTTAAACTCTCGGGTAAAAACCCCTTGGGACCCACAGCTGTTTGTGAGAGGGGAGATCCCGCTTTCCCACTCTCCCCCACACTTTGTACATTTGTGTCTGTGCGTGTCATCAAAGGAAGTTAGCAGAGCCCATGCATGTGGCCTCTCTGATGCTCACGCACCCATCCTTGCTCTGAGAACTCAACACAGAGGCTAACTTGGGGAAGCCCTGCCAGCTCACCTCAGACAACAGATGATACATTCTAACAATGTTCTCCTACCCAGGCCAAGTCACTGGACATTGGCAAGTATGTATTCGTCACCACAAATATTTAACAAACATCTGTGATTTAAACAAGCTGACAGATGCCACAGGAGCTAAGAGGGTGCCTTGGTCTCGGTTAACAGACTGGTCCCAGAATCAATAGTGAGTGACAAGATGATTCCATTGTCAGAACTCTCAGCTGGGTGTGGGCTTCGTGGCAGACACCATTGGCCTAGGATAGGAAATGTGGAAGTCTAACCCAGATAGACCTGTTAGTGTCACTCAGCAGCCAAAGGAGGAGCAGGGCAGGAAGCAAAGACCGAGTTCCTCAAGACAGGATGCCAGGCATGCCTGTGTATGGAGTCCACCACAAAACTTACTACCCAGCCACATCAACGAGAAGTTACATGGGCATTTTATTTTTAAAAATATACTTGTTTGGGGCTAGAGAGGTGGCTCAGTGGTTAAGAGCACTGACTGCTCTTCCAGAGGTCCTGAGTTCAATTCCCAGCAACCACATGGTGGCTTGCAACCATCTGTAATGGGATACGATGCCCTCTTCTGGTGTGTCTGAAGATGGCTAAAGTGTACTCATATACATAAAATAAATAAATCTACTTTAAAAAAAACTTGTTTTATGTGTATAAGCATTTTGCCTACATGAATGTGTATGTACCATGCTGTGTCTGGTACCTGTGAAGATGAAAAGGCGTCAACCCCCCTGGAACCGGAGTTTCTGATGTAGTGAGCCACCATGTGGTTTCTGGGAACCAAACCCTGTTACTCTGCAAAAGCAACAAAGTGCTCTTACTCACTGTGAAAGTCTCTCCAGCCCCTACAGGGAAACATCACATGATTAATACAAAGGTGATGTAATGGAGGCACAAGATACTGACTCTGGCTTGCAAACTGGAAAAAAAAAAAAAAACTGGACCATGCAAGGTGTCCTACAGCATGGTGGTAACCAAGGCTGCCGGAGAGCAGCTCTGCCTGGACTAATTGTGGGGGCTTCTGTTTTCAGGAAAGCATTGCTCTAGGACTGTCATAACTACTCTGTTTTAAAATTCTAATTTTGAAAAAGAAGAAAGATGATTCCCAAGCAGCTTTCAACGCCACTGGGTGTGGGAGCACTTTATGCTCTTCTATATGGCAGAAATGAACTCCCCTTCCCCCTGGGCGAGGAATGGGAAGAGTGCAGCCCATCTCTGTACTTAGTACTTACTCTGGGGGAGAGTGGGTGCCCAGCCCTGATCCCCAAGCCAGCACTTCTTACCTTCTTACCCGAAAAGTGCAGGGTGTACCTTCCCAGAGGGCAAATTGAGGGCCCAGCCCCAGCCCCAGCTCCAGCCTGTGACAGACTGACCCCACTCCCACGCCTCTCCACTACAGGTCCTGGTCCTCCCACTGGGGAGCAGTGGGAATTGACCCTAGAGAGTGGGTCAGCATCGCCCCACTCTGAGAGGACACAGTCTTGTAATAATAGCTGCAAAGCACTTTGCAAATAAGAGAGAAAATGTCCAACAATGGCTGTGGAGTGCTCTGCAAACACCCAGTGGGACACTGATGATGGATTACCCTGAGGTTGGGGAAGAGAGGCAGAGGGTGGGGAAGGCGAGGGACAAAGGAACTAGGGAGAAGTTGGGGACACACGTGAAAGGAAGACTTAGGAATCTGATGCTTTCTCTAGGCATAGATGAGGCCACACTTGAATCCATAGGTTTGTCAACTCCTTTGAAGCTGCAACATTGAAAGCAAAAGTTAACAGTATATATGTAGGAGTTCTCAAAATTGCTGTTTGTAGGAAATGGGGAACTCTTTCCTTCTTTTTTTTTTTTTTTTTTTTTTTTTGGTTTTTTGAGACAGGGTTTCTCTGTGTAGTCCTTGCTGTCCTGGGACTCATCTGTAGACCAGGCTGGCCTCGAACTCAGAAATCCGCCTGCCTCTGCCTCCCAAGTGCTGGGATTACAGGCGTGTGCCACCACCGCCTGGCTGGGGAACTCTTTCCTAATCCCAAAGATGGCTCCTAACTCCTCCCTACTACCTTATGCCCTACTTTAAACATTTTTCTTTCAAATGGTAATACATTGCTGTTGGATGGATATTCCTAGAGACTATGGCGAGCTACAGCCACCCAAGTGCCTGGAAGGAAAATGGGGCTGTGACTTCTTGAGGTTAATACAATCAAAGGCAGGGACTCGACCTACTCCTTTCTGTCCATTCATCCTGTAGAGCTCACCCATAAGGCTCTGCAAATCACTGGGAGCAAGTGTGGACTGGGAGAAGGACAGGAGGAGGAGAAAAGGAGAGAGAAAGAAGAAAACCAGGTCACACCAACAACACCCTTCTGGGCCTTGTTGAGAGCAGGGTTTGACCCTTGACCTTTGAGGAACAATCCCGAGTAGCTGATGCTGGTTTGCCAATTTGCACTTTGAGGGACACACAGGCCCTAACCTGCTGTGGATGGGCCTTCCGTCTTTCATCTGCTGATGGAGAGCAGAGTCTGAACCCAAGCCCATGCTGGAGGAACACTGGCTCCACGCTTGGGGTTCTACATGATGTGATCTCTGGACTTCTGCAGTTCAAACTCTCACCTTCTGTCTATTATATACTGACCCTCAGGGCAAGTGCTGAACACACAGGCTTGGCAGAAAAGGTGGAGCAAAATCTCTCTTAAAAAAAGATTTATTTTATTATTATAAATAATTACACTGTAGCTGCCTTCAGACACACCAGAAGAGGGCGTCAGATCTCATTACGGACGGTTTATGAGCCACTATGTGATTGCTGGGATTTGAATTCAGGACCTTTGGAAGAGCAGTCAGTGCTCTTAACGGCTGAGCCATCTCTCCAGCCGCTCCCCCTTCCAATCTCTTTTAAAAAGGTTCATTGGCCCTGCTGAGAACACATAGCTCAAAGCAAACAATTCTATTAAATATGGCAGACTGCAGTGAATCTGGCCTTCAGTACTTTCTTCTCCACTTCCGCTGTCCTAGACCACTGTGCCATGTATTCAGAGGAGTGTGGCATGCCACATAGTGATCACGTCCATGTTCAGGGTAGCTAGCTCTCAGGGTTAGGGAAAGAGCCAGAAGGGAGGAAAAGAGAGAGAGAGAGAGAGAGAGAGAGAGAGAGAGAGAGAGAGAGAACAAACCAGAGAATCTTCAAGGGTGTGTATGGGGGTGTGCAGATGCAGCCTGGACTGAGTGCAAGGGACCTTTCTCTGGGCTGGGGGCCTTCAGGAGTGAATCCGCAGCCCCACCCAAACATCCCATGCTGAGCTCCAGCCTCACACACAGTCAAAGTTCAGTACATTGGGCCTGGATTTCCTGACAGGCCTCGTCTATCCCCATGGCTGGCGCCTGGGTCTGGGGAACAAGAAACAAACCAACCCTGGGGTTTTTCTGGCAGCAGCTGAGCAAGCTTTGGCCCTCTGGGCTTCATCAGGCTGCAGCAGAAGCCTGTGACAGGAGGCTGGCTGGCAGGAAGGCCACCGCGCCTATGGTGCTCAAATGGGATTAAAGCACCTATTTTAGAAACTCGAGAGTGTGGAGCGTAAGTGTTACACAGCTAGGCCTTGGGCATGTATCCTGAGAAGGCGTCCTTAACCTCTATGTCTGTGCTGGGAAGCTTAATGTCAGTGTCCATGTGGGACAAGCCTCAGGACTATGGGGACTCTAAGATGTGACTCAGGTCTCAAAACATCATTTTGGGCAAGGACATTCTAGACTGAAGGGAGAGAAGGAGGGATGGAAGGATAAAACATCACCAAAGTGAAAAGGATATGTGGTGGTTTGAGTAAGCTTGGCCCAGGGAGTGGTGCTCTTAGGAGGTGTGGCCTTGTTGGAGGAAGTGTGTCACTGTGGGGGTGGGCTTTGGGAACTTCTTCCTAGCTGCCTAAGGATACCAGTCTCCTCCTAGTGGCCTTTAGATAAAGATGTAGAACTCAGGCTGGAGAGATGGCTCAGTGGGTAAGGTCTGAAGGTCACGAGTTCAAATCCTAGCACCCACATGGTGGCTCACAACCACCCATTAAGAGATCTGGTGCCCTCTTCTGGTGTCTGAAGACAGCTACAGTGTACTCACATATAATAAATAAATAAATCTTAAAGAAAAAAAAATAACTTTTTGCTTCTCCTCCAGCCTTGTGTCTGCCTGGACACTGCCATGCTTCCTGCCATGATAATGGACTGACACTCTGGATGTGTAAGCCCCAGTGAAATGTTGTCCTTGGTCATGGTGTCTCCTCACAGCAATGGAAACCCTAACTAAGACAGGAAGGAAAGAAAAGAGGGGAGGGGAGAGGGAGAGGGAGAATTAGACAGGAGGGTTGAAGAACAAATGACTGAAGAGAATATCTTCAGCTTTTTGCTGAGAGCTAATGCTCAGAGGCCCCACATGCCACTGGTCCTGCCACGCCGGCAATGACGGCGGGAGCAAGCACCCATCTTTCCCCTGAGGACCAGAAGCTCTTCTCTCAGAAAGTCCCACAGTCTCAACCGCCTACTGCTCCTGCGCTACCTGGCCTGTCACTGTTGGGTCAGGGTTCGAGGTCAGCCCAGAGCAGGGAGCAACTGAGGAGTGGTTTATAGCTGTGGCTTGAAAAATAGACATCATCTGCTAACCACTGACCCAACACTTTCTGCCCAGGGTCTATATCTGGCTGCTGTTCGAAACTTATTCTCAACAGGATGTGTTAGCAGCCGAGCCAAGGGAAGTCCAGGACCCAAACATGCTGTCTTCCCAGCATGTCTGGCCTCCAAAGCTTTGGGGGCAGCTTCGTGTCATTGCCCTGAAGTGTAGCCACTAGAAGAGTACTTCCCGGCCTCCATCACGGCTGTGAGCAGACCATCCAGAATCTGACAGGCTTCCGTGCAGGGCGCAGGCTCCCCCACAAAGCTCCTGAAGAACACTTGTGCATCCGTCCGCAGCGATTCTGTCCTAGACGCCTACACTCTGCAGCGCTGGGCCCATGCAAGCACCATGGTATCAAACCCCACAGCTTCCTTGTCCCAGCCAGACCCTTCCAGATAAGCTGTTCAAAGGATGCTCAAAATAGGGCTCACTAAATCCTGCCATCACCGTGTCTCCCATGAGTGGTGACACCCCAGAGCCCTCTGGGCTTCCGGCTGCACCCACAGAGTCCTGATGAATGAACAAGCAAGAGGCTTGCTGGATTCTGCCCGATGGTGTCCTCTCTTCCCTCCACCTGGCCGTCTGACAGCTGGGCAGCTCCCCACTCCTTCCCACGTGTGGGCTCACGGGCGCTGGGACTCCTGGGGAGTACTACAGTGAAGGGCCGCCTAAAAGCAGGCAGTGAAAGGCAAGCATCTTCCTGAACCTTCAGAGGACATCAAGGTCCAGAGAAGACACATGACCTGAGGATGAGCGCCACTCCCAGAGAGGTCAGTGGCCTAAACCTGCCCTCCCCCACACCACGCTGCTGCCCTCTGGGTCACTCCACTGGTAGCATACCGAACACATGAACTCAATCTGCACTGACCCATGAGTCCACAAAGATCTGAACCTCCTCCAAGTATCTCATGGGGCAGAAGAGTCCCCAGGAGGGTGATACAGATTTGAGTGGCCTCTGTCCTTGGCCACATTGATATTTGTCTAGGAGAGTTCTCTCTGCAGCATGAGAGGTTTACAAGCACACACCTGTACACATGTGTACAAAAATGTGCTTGCATATGTAACTGTATGGTGGATGTATTTCTGTGGGAAAGAGCACCACATCACATAACCACTACTCCAGTAATTCACTGGAAAATTCTCCCAAGGGAGAAATGTTTATTTTAAATATCTTCATGGCAAAAATACTGAAAATGACCTAATTGCTCAGTGATCAGAGCAAGGAAGAAAAACAAGTTTCAGTCAAGAAATTAAAATTAAAAAAAAATGGGTTAGTGTTAAAAAAATAAGTTATGCCGGGCAGTGGTGGCGCATGCCTTTAATCCCAGCACTTGGGAGGCAGAAGCAGGTGGATTTCTGAGTTCGAGGCCAGCCTGGCCTACAGAGTGAGTTCCAGGACAGCCACAGCTATACAGAGAAACCCTGTCTCAAAAAACCAAAAAAAAATAATATATATATATTTGAAATATTAAGATTTCCTTCCTCAAACACGATTTAAAGTAATTAAATGGGCAAGCAAGTAAACAAGTCTTCTTAGTATGAAAGATGTCTACCCCTCCCCCACCCCCATTGAATCCCTTGGATATTCACATCTCAATATAGATGGAAAGAGCCAGGTGCGATGGTGCACACCTGTAATCCCAGCACTTGGGAGGTGGAGGTAGGAGGACTAGGTGTCCCGAAGCTATATCTCAATGGAAACATCCTGGAATACATGAGACTCTGTCTCAAAAGACAAGCAAATGGGATGTGGCTCAGCTGGCCACACTGACAAACCTGATGACCTGAATTTGATTCTTGGAACCCACATGAGAGGAGAGAACCAGATCCTGAGAGCTGTCCTCTGATTACCTCAGGAGTGCCATGGCACACTCACGAAAGGAGGAGAGAACAAAACAAAACAATAAAAACTAATAAAAGGGTAAGTAAACGTCTCCCACAAAGTCCTTCTCCCGTCCAGAGCAGTCACCTCACCTGCCTCAGGTACCCCCCATTGTGTGGTGTTTTCTGCAGAGGGAGAAGGAAAGCTCTCTCTCCAGGGCACAGTCCCAGCAAGCGTGAGAATGACAAACAGCATCCAAGGACACTGCCAACCACACTGTGGACAAAGTCCAGGCCCGGTCCTGCCTCCTCCAGGCACTGGCTTGTGTGCCAGTGCTCCTTCCCAGCGTCCTCCCAGCCTACCTCCATCTTTTCAGGGTGCCCTGTGGAGAGGATGAGAAAAGCACCCAAGGCACAAGGAAGTATGCGACAAGAAATGTGGCGCAGCCCAGGGGAATGGCGGCTTGGCAATACCACATCCAGGTATAAATGGTGTGTTGCAATTCGATCCAACTATGCCACTTCTAGACATGTGTGCTGTGAGTGTGTAGACCCTTGTGTAAGTGGCTTCTGAGGATAAGATTTGTCTTCTGCAATAGGAGACTGGGAAGACAAATATCCTTTACTAGGGACACATAATACAGCCAGAGAGCCTGAAGAACTCTGTGTTGATTTGAAAGTCTTACTAGTTCGTATGGTAAAACATCAGAAGCAAAGTACAGGGCAACACACACAATGCCTCTCACCAAAGGGAGAGGAGAGAGAGCCAGGAAAGAACCCAGAGATGGATCTGTTTGTAGTCACAGTATAGACTCTGGGAGGATGGGGCAGGAACAGTAATTAATACCAGTCACTTCCAGAGAGGTCTTAGTGGCTCAGGGAGATAGAGATAGAGATAGAGATAGAGATGGAGAGGGAGAGGGAGAGGGAGAGGGAGAGGGAGAGGGAGAGGGAGAGGGAGAGGGAGAGGGAGAGGGAGAGGGAGAGGGAGAGAGAGAGAGAGAGAGAGAGAGAGAGAGAGAGAGAAAGAGAATATTCATTGGATTGGAGAGATGGCTCAGCGGTTAAGAGCACCGACTGCTCTTCTGGAGGTCCTGAGTTCTAATCCCAGCAACCACATGGTGGCTCACAACCATCTGTAATGGGATCAGATGCCCTCTTCTGATGTGTTCGAAGACAGCTACAGTGTGTGTGTGTGTGTGTGTGTGTGTGTGTGTGTGTGTGTGTATACATATATATAAAATAAATCTTTAAAAAATTTATTTATTTATTTGATGTATGTACCTTCCTCTGCCCCCTCATTCCACACCAGTGTCCCATGCTAGCCCCACAGGCAGATGCAGCCCCGGTGTGTAACAGTTTCCCTTGCCTGTGTGGGCGCAGTTAGGTGAGTACACACGGCCCCCAGTGCTGCCGGCTGTGTTTGGCATCCCAAGCTAAGTTACATGCTTGCTCCTGACTTTCCTAGGAAGCCTGAGGCAGGACTTTCCCAGCAAAGGCTTGGGCCAGGCCACCTTGAGTATTCGCCTCTGAGCCCGTCCAGAGTATTGCAGGCTGGCAGTCTAGGCGGAAACGCTGAACAAATTACCAGGGTTGCTCCCTTGGGGATGAGACAATGGGTCCTTGGGGAAAGCCTTTTCCTTCCAGGCTTGCAGCCACTGTCAGAAGGAAAACAACTTCCTTTCTCCGACAGAATGGCAGCAGCCAGCCAGCCAGAGGGGAGATTTATGGAGATATAATGTGACCTCTTTATTGCCCTGAACACTAGGGAGGTGTTTCAGGGGAGATTTACGCCTTTTTGAAGGGGAGGGGAGCCAGAGTGCTGAAATGTATCCACCAAGTCTGTTTTCCCCTCTCAGGGTTTCTCAGGGATTACTTAATCAAACCAAGGTTAAGCCCCAATCGCCTGCACTTAACATCTTCTCCTGCTAATCCACCCAGTTACCCTGAACTGCTGCAAGCTCTCTGTGCAGAAGACCAAGTCTGATGGGAGTGGGCAAGGTTCTGTCCAGCTCTGAGTCGGTAAACAGAAAACAAATCAAAAACTAAATAAAGACAGTTCAACTGCATTCTTCAGTAGGGTCAGAAGCAATTGGGCAGTTGACAGTTTCCTTGCCTAGACACGGGATCTGTTTTTATAAGAGGGTGTTATGTGGAGGACTGAGTTTGGGGCTGGGGAGATGGCCCAGCTGCTAAGAGCACCAGATGGATTCCCACAGAGGTGGTGCCTGTAACTACAGTTCTAAGACTCTTCTGGCCTCCAAGGGCACCCTTCACAGACATACATGCAAGCAAAACATGCATAATATAAAATAAATAGTGCATAGCTAAGGTTCTTCCTCTTTAATTTAAAAATTATTCAGGCTAATAGGTCAAATGCTGTTTACACATTACTCTTGTGGGAGTAATTGTTTTTCCTTCTTCTCTTCTTTATTGGCATTTGTTTTCAAGCTGTAGCGAGCCTTTCTTTAAAGAAAATTAAAATTAGCCAGGCTGTCATAGTGCACGCCTTTTATCCCAGTGCTTGGCAGGCAGAGGCAGGTGGATCTTTGAATTTAAGGCCAGCCTGGTCTACAGAGTGAGGTCCAGGACAGTCAGGACTACACAGAGAGACTCTGTCTCAAAACAAAACAAAACAAAACAAAACAAAACAAAACAAACAAATGAAAAAACAAAAACAAAGGAAAAAGAGGAAGGAAGGAAGAGAAGAGAAGAAAATCAAAATTAAAAATTAAAATATCTCCAAAAGCCAGAGTCACACAGCAGGTTGGTAAAAGTGTTCCCCGTCTCTTCCTGGACACTTTCTAACATCTGTGTGACATGGCCCTGAGGATGGCCCTCCCACTCTTGGAAGGCACGTGAGCAGCTGAGGGTCAGTGTTCTTTCCTGCTAAGGTGAGACTAATGCTACCCAGTTTCAAAATCGGAAATGTCACTTGCCAGACTTAACAGTGAGGACCGTGTGCAGAACCAGGTGCAGAAGCAACCAGAGATGGGAACACTTACCACAGATGTCTTATTTCTCTCTATCTGGTCTCCACAACTTGAAAATAAAGTCTATAGAAAAGACGGTTTCTAACTTTCTGCCTGCCAAACTACCTGACTTGAGATTCCATTATAATGTTCCTCATTAATATACTTTTAGGTTTTCTTCTCCTGATTTGTACCTAAAAGTTTGTATTATATAAATCAAAATTGCTATAAAAATCCAAACCATACTTTACGAGAGTGTCACATTTTCAAAGGTGTCTACTGTCACTACTATCTTTCCCTAGGAATGGTGGCTGACAAGTTCCTATTTTTCAATATGTCTGTTTTCATAATTACAATTTTTATTTTTAGGAAAAATTTTAAATAGGAAGCTACAAAAAATAATTTGTTTATTTTTATTTTTATTTCTTTAAAATAATTTGTTTTTATTCTTTACCATCTGCAAACCAGTCTTTTGAACTCAGCACATAAATTCTCTGGCTCTTATACTTTCACATACATGTAAGGAGATCTCTGAACAATGTAAATATTACTTTGTGCTTTCTAAAGATTTTAAAGGAGTGCTTCATGCTATACAGCGAATTTTTATTTACCTTTGAAAAGCATGAACTATTTCAATCGCTGAATAAACGGGAGTGTGGCAAGCAATGCGACCCCCTGCCTGGCCTTGTCAATCTTAATTATTTTGTCATGTTTGTGTTTGCCTCCGATTTTTTTTTCCAGCCTTGAGGATTGAACTCAGGCCTCTTGCATGCCAAACACCTGCTGACCTACCTGATTTTAAACAAACAACTCGGTGTGGATGTAGCTCCTTTCCTTTCATAAGCCGTAATTCCTGTCTTAGATCCATTTTCACAGTACGGACCTGTTGCATGTACTGTCCCCATGTTTTCATTACATTAAGCCACCACGTTTTCCTTATCCATTGTCTCATTATGACAGTTTGGGTTCCTTTAGCCTGAACATGATGGCATGGGGATCTTGAGAGATGATTGTGTCATGAGATTAAAGCACTCATATATGGAATTAGTGCCCTTATAGGAAACAAAATAAACCTCTCCTTTACCTCATTTGAGGGTGCAGAACATCACAGTTCACAAGCCATGGAGAGTGCCCTCACGAAACATAGCAATCAGAACTCTGATCTTGGACGTTTCTGATTCCAGAATAAATGTATCCCCTTCAGCTACCCAGTCTCCAGTACTCTTCTATAGCAGCCGCACTAAGACACGTTGACTGTGTTTTGGTTGTTTCTAAGCTATGTTTTAGTAGCAATGCCTCAAGTAAGCATCTTTGAACATAGCTTTTTATAGGAGAAAAGCTTTTAAATCATATAATGGATCTGTTACAGCCATGCTCAGAAGTATTTGAATAAACGACTTATGCTTAGTTTGGGCACTGTTCAGAAATGCACCAATCAGCTATTATTAGCTTATGCAGTACCAAGCATCCCCCAGATATCAACAGAACTTACAATAAGCTTATAATATTAAAGGCTTTTTTCTGTTCACATTACACATTACCTGCAAGCTAGTCATAGTTCTGATATGACTATGTGCTTCCTTCCTTCTGGAATTTTAATTTTTAATTATGTCCTTATTTATTGGGAGCCATGTATGTGCTGTGGGGAATGTTTGAAAATCAGAGAACAATTTTCTTTTCTTTCTTTTTTTTTTAAAAAAAAAGATTTATTTTATTTTATGTATGAGTACACTGTAGCTATCTTCAGACACACCAGAAGAGGGCATCAGACTTCATTACAGATGGTTGTGAGCCACCGTGTGGTTGCTGGAAATTGAACTCAGGACCTCTGGAGGAACAGTCAGTGCTCTTAACCACTGAGCCATCTCTCCAGCCCCCTAGAGAACAATTTTCAAGAGTTGGTTCTCTCCTCCCACCAGGTGGGATTTTTGGAATCCAACTCGATGTCTCCAGCTTCCCCAACTTCACTTTTTTTTTTTTTTTTAAAGAGGACTTTTTAGTTTTACACTCTAAAGGTTCATAGCATTTACACTTGGTTTCTCAGTCCCTACAGCTGGTCAGCTGTCCCCAGTGCACGGAAGGAAGCCGTGCTGACACCAGTCTTTCTGTGCTTACCTCCCTGGACCTAACACCTTGGCCGGCTTCCAACAAGTAATTTTTCACTTCTGCTCACAGCAGAGCCGTAATGAACATCGCTGCGTGCGTCTCTGTGCCAGGACCTCTTTAGTTTGTTTTGATTTCTGATAAGGAAAGTTCCCCTTTCTGAAAAGTCTTTGTTTTAAAAATTATCTTGGCTATTCTCGTACAATAACTCTTCCCCAGAAATCCTATAATCAACTTGACAAGTTGCATTTAAGAACTCCTATTGGGCTGTTTCCTGGGACTGCATTAAATTTATAGACTTGATTGAGGGAGGTGGAATAGGCGATATCTTGTGCTTCTTTCTTCAAGATGTCCCTCCCACTCCCGAGCCGTCTTTTAATGCCTTCTCACACGTTTTATGGGCATCTCCAGGCAGATCCTACTTGTTTACCAAGATGACACTCTTTCAACTAAGAAACTAAAGCTTCCACATTTCATTTCTAAACGGGATTGTTTCATTAAAAGGGAAACTGACTCACAGCAGGAGGTCTGAGACAGGCTCCCAGCTTTTCCCTCAGAGAGGCAAAGGGGGCGTGAGCTGCCCTCTAACTTCATCGTGAGGAGACTCTTACACTGTTTTGTTTTGTTTTACTTGGAGGAGTGGTCTTGAGAGAGGAAGGGTAGAAGGCAGACCTTTACCCTGTCACCTCCCGGGAAGTCTGTGTGTGCCTCACATTTTGAATACCACTCACTCCAATTCTGTCACCTGTTCTTCCTCTACAGGCCACTACAGGTCCCCCTGGGCTCAAATGGCAGCTGATCGAGTTTATCTTAAATCACCTGTTGTATCCTCACATTAGAATATCATTTAGATCCCCATCATTGGGATAAAATGTCCCAAATAAACACCTTAAGGAGAAAACATTTATTTTGGCTTGCTGTTTGAGAAGATAGTATCCATCACAGGGCAGGGGCACGGAGGCTGGGGCTCCATCTGTGGTGGTAGGAGTTTGTGGCAGCTGTTTCTTACGTGGTGCAGCATACCAAGATAGATGTCACGCTCACCTTGCCTTTGCCTGTTTTCCTGTATTTGTTCCAAGACCCTGGCTCATGGGATGGTGCTGTCCACACTATTAATTCAATCTTTTCTAAAGAAACATTCACATGGGCTGGAGAGATGGCTCAGTGGTTAAGAGCACTGGCTGCTCTTCCAGAGGTTCTGAGTTTAGTTGCCAGCAACCACATGGTGGCTCGCAACCATCTGTAATGGGGTCTGAGGCCCTCTGCTGGTGTGTCTGAAGACAGCGACTGTGTGCTCACATATATTAAATAAATAAATCTTAAAAAAAAAAAAAGAGTCTGAGAAAGAAACATTCACAGACATACTCACAGGTGTGTCTCTAGTGCCCTGTGGTTTTCTTTTTTTAAGTAATGTTACTTTAATTTTCAAACATTGTTTAATTATGTCTCTGTCTTGTCTTTGTCTCTGACTCTCTCTCTCTCTCTCTCTCTCTCTCTCTCTCTCTGTGTGTGTGTGTGTGTGTGTGTGTGTGTCCATGTGCGTGTGAGTACAGATGCCCTTGGAAGTCAGAAGTATCAGATGTCCCGGAGCTGGAGTTACAAGTGGTTGTGAGCCACCTTACATGAATGACAAGAATTAAACTTTGGTCCTCTGGAAAAGCAGTATATGCTCTGAGCCTCCTCTAGGCATATCTTAATCCAATCCAATTGGCAATCAAAATTAACAGTTGCTCTCTTCTCCCAAACTATATTTTGGTACTGAACTAAAGCTATTAAATACACTTCATGTTTTCATTGGATTTATTTACTGTTTTTCTCCTTTACTTGTCTTCAGCCTCAGAACCCTCCAGCCCAGCAAACATCTAAAATCAAATACAAGCCAGATGCTGAAGCCTCCCTACAATGCTATGGGAGGGCACACAGAACCCATCTAGCTCCGCGCTCTGCACAGGCTCTGAGGTTAGGCACCTGGGCCGTCCTACCCGGGCAGCTTGGTGATAAAAGGCCCCTGAGCTCAATCTGTCTTTTTTGTTTGTTTGTTTGTTTTTGTTTTTGTTTTTGTTTTTCGAGACAGGATTTCTCTGTGCAGCCCTGGCTGTCCTGGAACTCACTCTGTAGACCAGGCTGGCCTCGAACTCAGAAATCTGCCTGCCTCTGCCTCCCAAGTGCTGGGATTACAGGTGTGCGCCACCACGCCCGGCTTCAATCCATCTTTTATATCCTAGGAAAACTGTGGAACAGTTACAGCTACAGAAGAACAATCTTGCAGGGCTAGCCTGTGGCTCTGTTGACAGAGGGCTCCCCTAGTGTGAGCTTAGGTCCAACCCCCAGTACTGTATTTAAAAGAGGGAGGGGGGCGTGGTATCTTACTGATATAATACAATACTCGGAAAGTAGAGTCAAGGGGATCAGAAAGTCATGGTCATCCCTGGCTACTGAGGGAGCTCCAGGTCTCCCTGGAATATACAAGACCTTGCCTCCAGAAAAAGTAACCATGTAGACAAATTCAGATCTGGAGTAGAGTTCTACTACATCTTCACTCTGCACCTTTAGGGAAGGAAAGAGAACTAGATGGTAACAACCTAACTTCCACTGGCCCATTGGTAGACACTAGGTTGCCACCAGCCAGCGCAATTGTGTTTCTATATATTTAGTCAACAGTGTATTCTTTTTATTTTATCTATTTCATGTATATGAGTGCTCTATCTGCACACCTGCATGCCAGAAGAGAGCATCAGGTCCCATTACAGATGATCGTGAGCCACCATGAAGTTGCTGGGAATTGAACTCAGGACCTCTGGAAGAGCAGCCAGTGCTCTTAACCGCTGCACCATCTCTCCAGCTCCTCAATAATGTATTCTTAAGTCAGTCAAGCCTCGACTGCTGTGGTACCCCTTAGCTGACTCAGCCTAGGAGACCCTGGGGCCGCTCACACGGCCAGTGGGAAGCCACTTCCGGTCATGGCAGGCCCTCTTGTATTTTCAGGTCCTGTGTCTGTGGTTTCTGTATATATCCATGGTCATTGCAGCTCCCGCCTGTAGGAGCCACTGGGAAAATGCCATGAGGTAAGGAACACTGAGTATTGGAAGGGGGGGTGGGTACTGCCACCACAGGGCCCAGCCTCCTCAGACTGCTCAGGCTGCCCCAAGCCTGGGGAAGTAAGCAATACTTATCTCTGTTGATCTTGCTGCTTGTTCTCTTCACCCCTCACAGATGGCTGGACCGAGACTCCCGCTCCTGAGAGCAAACCCGCACACAACTGTCACTCACCTCTCCTCATTCTCTATGTTCTACTTTTCTTCCTTTGGGATAGGATCTCCATCCTAGGCTATTCCCAGACTCCCAACATAGCTGAGGGTGCCCTTGAACTTCTGACCCTCCAGCCTCCATATCCCAAGTTGGATTATGGATGTGTGTTCCCATGCTCAGTTTTATGTGGTGATGGTGTTCAAACCCAGGGCTTTTATACATGCTAGGTAAGCACAGTACTAATCGAGCTAGAGCTCCAGCACCTCTGTAGTCATGGTAACAGCCTAAGACTACCCTCAAAACTTTATGACTCCAGGCCAAGAAAGGCCCACATATCTAGCAGGCACCATCCAGTTCGTTGCCATCAAGAACCAGCAGCAGAGGCTGGCCTATCTACTTCCTTCAAGACAGGCAGCAAATCCACCTCTACTCCTGTAGCTGGGATGGAGCCCAAGGCCTCAGGCATGCTATGCAGGTGCTTTTCAACTGAGCCACGCTGCTAGTCCTCAAGTCCGTGTTATAGATATGAAAAGTAGAGGACATTACAGAGAGTAAAAACAGGGCTTTAAATCAGGTGCCGCTCTCCACACCAGCTCCCTGCTCCCGAGGCGCTGCCTCTCATCTTTCAGCCGCCAGGTACTAGAAAAGCTGGAAGTCCCCGTGAGGAATACAAGCAGAAGTTCTGCAGAGGAAGACAGAAAGTTTGACAACAGGGCCCCTTGCCCCCTTCACACACACAGCGAGTTACACTGTCCATGTGGCCAGCTCTCCTTCTTCCTCTCCTCACCACTATTTGTCTGTCCTGTCCAGGGAAAAGGTCTCCATTATTAGTGCCATTTCTGGAGGTGTGTTTACATAGGGCAGGAAACTTAATATCAACATTCTCCGAAAGGAAAGTGTCTCGTCACTTCTGTGAAGCACTTGAAGGCAGGCAGAGCTCTCCTCCAGAATCAACAGGCACTTACACGATTTAAACAGAGTCTGACTGGGGGAGTTTGTGTCTACTGAGGATCTCAGAGCTCCTTGGCCCTTTGTTAAGATGAGGCTGAGAGGCAGGCACTGTTAGACACAGCTCCCTCCCCTCTGTGGAACCTGGACTCACTCAGCGTGAGGAGGATGAGAGAGAGGGGGGACACGGGCTTCAGCAATGGAAAATGACAAACTGCGGGTCCAAACCCCATGTCTTGATACACACAGTCCAGGAAAGATGGCAGCCTGTTGGAGCCCTGGAGCACCATGGGACCAAGGTTTGTGCCCAGGTATGTTTTTCAAGGCATAATTTGGAGAGCCCTTGAGTTTGGGCCTTTGTCTTGCACCTTCTACCCCAGCCACCCTGTCCAAGGGATGGCTCCTGTTTCCCCTTCATTCCTACCTGCTGCCCCGGGAGCCCCCCCTTTGGTTAAGAAGGTCTCAAATGGAGTCAAGTGCAGCAGTGGCCAGTGCATGACCCACTGTCTCCTGGACACAACCTGGATGCCTAGTGCCCTGGCCTCAAATCCACCTCTTCCAAAATGCTGCTCACAGCCCCAGTGCCCAGTTCACCTTGAGATGTGTCACAGCAGTCCTGTGACCTCTCCAGCCTCTTAGCCTCACGTTAGCTGCTCTCATAAGACCCCACAGCTCCCTCAACCCTCTCCCTCTCTTTCTTTCTTCCTGGAAAACTGAACATGAATAGGAACAGACTTATCTCACGACCTCTACAAAGGGCCCTTTTACAAGGATGGCCCTCGATTTGAGCAGCCTCAGAAAGACTGTTCATGTGGCATAAATGTGGAACGGAGGGAGTTTGCCGACTTCAGGCTGAATGTTCTACTTTGTTTCATGAATGAAAGCCACAGATAAAATGCAGTGTTAATTCTTGCCCTCAAGACACTTTTTTTGGTCCAATGAAACACCAATTAAAATAACAGCAGCAAGATAGAGATGTGGCTTAGGTGTCAGTGTTTGCTTAGGAAGCACAAACACCTAGCTTCAACCCCACTCCCACCCCTCCAATGCCCCCCACAGCAGTAACTGGGTGTGGTGGTACTTGCCCATCCCAAGAGGAAGCAGGATGATCAGAGTTCAAGGCCAAGGCTATCCTTCATTACATAGCATGTTAATACAAGGCTATCTGGCTACACAAGACCCTGTCTCAACAACAACAACAACAACAACAACAACACAAACCAATAACAATAACCAAACTAAGAAGTCAAATTCAATAGCATGAGGTACACAGAGACAAAGCACAGGCCATGAGCTAATTCTTGAGGATTCTGTCTGAACCTCTATCTCCACCCCCTACCATTTTCCAGTTTGCTGCTTTTGTCGCACCTGCCCTGTAGTCACAAAGTCCAAGATTCCTCTGATTTTTAAGGCCCTCTTTATCTAGAGCCACCATGGCTACCCTGCTACTTACAGAGGGGAGAGAGAGGATGCCCAAGGTATGTGTGATGCCATCCATAATGCCCAGGTGGGGTGAGAGGTGGGTGTGGCAACATGTGAGCAGCTAGGTTACAAAAGGACTTAAAGCCAAGGGCTAGAGCCGCTGGGGACAAACCCAGAGTGGGAAGCAGCCCACACATGGAGCCCTTGCCTGGCACACACAGGCCCTGGACCCTGTCTCTTGCACAGCAAAAAAAAAAAACTAAATTAAAAAGTGAAAGCAGAGCCGGGCGTGGTGGCGCACGCCTTTAATCCCAGCACTTGGGAGGCAGAGGCAGGCGGATTTCTGAGTTCGAGGCCAGCCTGGTCTACAGAGTGAGTTCCAGGACAGCCAGAGCTACACAGAGAAACCCTGTCTCGAAAAACCAAAAAAAAAAAAAAAAAAAAAAAAAAAAGTGAAAGCAGGGGGCTGGGGAGATGGCTCAGCGGTTAAGAGCACTGACTGCTCTTCTGAAGGTTCTGAGTTCAAATCCCAGCAACCACATGGTGGCTCACAACCATCTGTAATGAGATCTGACGCCCTCTTCTGGTGGGTCTGAAGACAGTGACAGTGTACTTATATATGATAAATAAATCTTTACAGCCAGGCATGGTGGCGCACGCCTGTAATTCTAGCACTTGGGGCAGAGGCAGGCGGATTTCTGAGTTTGAGGCCAGCCTGGTCTACAGAATGAGTTCCAGGACAGCCAGGACTACACAGAGAAACCCTGTCTAGGAAAAAAAATCTTTAAAGAAAAAAGTGAAAGCAAAGGCAAGAATCAGCTGAGACAGGCACACGGCAGTGGGCTTCCCCAGTGGGAGTGTCGGTAACATTATCATGAGATATGTGGGTTCTAACGCACACTTAAGGCCTCACTTGTCAAGAATGGGATCTTGGAACCCTTAAAAGGTACTTCCTTAGTGATCTGAGCTCAGTTTCCAGAACTTACAAGGTTAAAGGAAAGACCCAACTCCTGCAAGCTGTCCTAATGTCCACAGGTTCTCCTCCACACACAGTAAATAAGTACAAAAGGATTTTAAAATGAGACTGTCTAAATAGGAGAATTCATGGAAGATGTGACATGGTGCTGAGGCACTGGGAAATGGGTTGGTCCTCAGAGCCACACGGAAGTGCCACCGAAGAAGCAGGGACTCTAACAGATTACATATCCGTATAAGAAGAGCATTGTTCATGATATCCAGAAGGCAGAAGCATTTCGAGAGGCCATCAAGGGATGGCTGGAGATCCAAAATTCAGACTCAACATTCAAAGGCGTACTATGAAGCCATGAGAAGGAGGAAATGCTGACTTGTGCTGCAATCAAGGACAGACTGAGAGGACTATGCTGGCGACACGTGTGGTACAAGATATCCGGAGCCGTTCATTCAGACAGAAAGCAGACTAGGGGCTGACATAGGACAATTTACTTTTGAGTTGGGATTTTGGGGGAAGATAAAAATGCAGGATGGGGTGATAGAAAGATGGCTCAGTGGTTAAAAGCACTGGCTGCTCTCACAGAGGACCCAGGTTCAACTGGCAAAAATGCTACAATCTAGGCAACAATCAGGACACATAACCAAAACACACGTCCAAGTTTAAGACCGTGCCTAGGCTGTGTACTACATTCAAGGCCAGCCTGGGTACTTTAATGAGAATTGAAATCAAAATTAGAGTGATGTGCTGGGGCAGGGTAGTGTTGGCCTGTACCTTTAATTCTAACAGTCGGGAACCAGGAGGATCTCTGTGGGTTTAAGGCCAGCCTGGTCTACAGAGCAAGTTCCAGGACAGCCAGGGAAACACAGAGAAAGCCTGTCTCAAGCAAACAAACAAACAAAAAATTATAGTGATGTATTTTAAAGAAACCTTCAGAATCAGACAGGAAGGCAGGCTAACCGGAGTCCTTCAGCTTCACCTCTAAGCCTTCTTCTAGATGCAGGGACGTTAGTAAATGCACCCCAGAGTCCACTGATACTTGTATAAATACATGTCAAGGCTCTTGGTACAGATCTGCTATATTCCAGCTGAGGCAGGAGGACTATAATTCCCAGGCCTGTCTGAAATACCAAAGAATGTCAAGGCCAGCCTGGGCAACTTGTTGGGACTCTACAACAAAATTAATAAAATAAAATAAAATAAAATGGGGGGTGTTGGAGGTGTGGCCTAGTGTTTGCGTGCTTTCCTAGTTTATGCAAACCCTGAGCTCTATCTTTGTACCACAAAGCAAACTAGTATTTTCCCCATGCAAATATTGCTGTTCCTGTTTAAAGCCACTCCTGCTGTCTACCACATTACAGAAAACACAGGTGGGTGGTGTTACACAAAGTGCAAGGAGGTAGGGCTAGGACAGACTGTGGCCTAAGGTCAGATATCCCAGAGTTGGATGGAGGATTGGAGATGAAACCAACCTGGGGTTTGGTTCCCTTTTGCACCTCCCCTCTTAGCCTTAACATCAGGACACTGTGAGTACACCCCAGTGTTCAAACCGCACAGCCAATTTTGCTCGACAGCTTAAGAATACCCGTGTACTAAATGCTGCGGCACACATCTTCAATCCCAGCACTCAAGAGGCAGCGGCAGGCAGACCTCTGTGAATTTGAGGTCAGCTTCATAAACAGGGTGAGTTCCAGGGCAGCTAGGGCTACACAGAGAAACCCTGTCTCAGGGGGAAAAGAAAAGAAAAAAAATAATAATACTTATGAGACTTCCCAGTATGTATGACCGTGAGGCTCCACTGAATCAGAGGCTTTACAGAATTCTCTCATGGGTGCAGAACGGAGACAGCTGTCGCTCTGCAGCACTGAGGTACACACAAAGGCAGGACTCATGATTCTAACCCTTGCTTCATCAAAACCAAAGTGCTAAGACCCAAGAGTTAGTTACTCAAACCCTGCTCTAGTTCCAAGTCTACTAACTCCCCCAGGCCCTCTCTGTGTCTTGTCTCTTTCAGTGCCTCTCTGCTAGTGATCTAGCCCTAGCTTGTAACTGGAGAGCCCAGCGGCAGCCTCCGCCAGCACGGGTCTTCCCCACACCAATACCCACTTGGCCTGTCAGAGTCCATAGACGCCCTCTTCCAGGAAGCCTGCCTCTGCTTCCTGCACCAACACAGCTGGAGGCATCACACAGGCTCCTGCATGACCGAGGTTTCCCTTCTACGGCTCTTAGACTTGCTGTTTAGTGCCCGTACACACCGTGCGTTACCGGCACACCAACCAGAGTGCACTAACTTAGGGACTGTCTGGCTTATGTTTTTATCTCCAGAGCCCGGGCTGTGAGGCTCACAGAGAGTCTGCAGAGATGCTTTTGAGCTTGGTGACCTAGGAAAAAAGGATGTGTCTGGTACCCGTTCTACCTTCTATGAATCTCTGGAGCTTCCTAGGACCTCTACTAGTGAATGGTTTTTTGTTTTAGTGTTTTTTTTTTTTTTTGTTTTGTTTTGTTTTGTTTTTTTTTTTTTTTTTTTTTTTTTGGTTTTTTCGAATCAGGGTTTCTCTGTGTAGTCCTGGCTGTCCTGGAGCTCACTCTGAAGACCAGGCTGGCCTCGAACTCAGAAATCCGCCTGCCTCTGCCTCCCAAGTGCTGGGATTAAAGGCGTGCGCCACCAACGCCCGGCTGTTTTAGTGTTTTAAAGACTTATCCAGCCTGGTCTACAGAGTGAGTTCCAGGACAGCCAGGGCTACACAGAGAAACCCTGTCTCGAAAAACAAAACAAAAACAAAAAAAAAAAAAAAAGACTTACTTATTTTATCTATTATGAGTACACTATAGGTGCCAGACACACTAGAAGAGGACATGGGATCCCATTACAGATGGTTGTGAGCCGCCATGTGGTTGCTAGGAATTGAACTAAGGACCTCTGGAAGAGCAGTCAGTGCTCTTAACCTCTGAGCCATCCCTCCAGCACGTGGATGGGTATATTAATAAACCAAAACCAACAACGCATCTATACTGACATCACCACCCATGTCTCCCCCAAGCAGATTTTATGTATTTTAATGCGTCGTGTGGCTTATTATGTAGAAATAAAAACCTAAATCACGGCATGTAATGTGTCATTTCAAATACACTGTTGTTTAATGAGACAGGTAGCCATAGAAACCTTCTTGAGTCTGCCAGTGTCATGCACATCTACTGCTAGGGAAGTCAGTGTTCTGGTACCTATAGTCTACACGACATGGGTCCATCTGAGTTACCATAGGAGGCATGTTGATTTTTTTTAAAAGTCCCCCTTGGAGCTGGAGAGACGGCTCAGTGGTTAAGAGCTCTTAACTGCTCTCATAGAGGACCCATATCAGAGGGCTCACAAACGCCTGTAACTTTACCTCCAGGTCATCAACACCCTCTTCTGGACACTGCAAGCACCATACTGACATGCACACCCTCACATATGTATGTATAATTAAAATTTGAATTAAATATTTAAAAAGTCCTCCAAGGGCTTTAAGGCAGCTCTGAGAACCGTTGCATCGTTCCTTCGCCTGGTTTCCTCATCGGCAGTGCAGGCAGATGCGAGCCGAGAGAAACCTTGTAAGCGGCTCCGAGTCACCCGGCAGGAAAACAATCTGCAGACTCGCAGATCTGGGATACCAGACCCACGGACTGTCGCCTCCCCGTAGCTGCTGGGCTCCTGGAATCCTTTTCAGCTGCAAGCTGACAGCTCTGGCTCACATTTTCCAGCCTCATAAATCAACACAGCTTGCAAGAAGGACTTCATTTCAAAGGGTGCAATTAAGAACTTATAAATAAGCCGAGAAGATAGCTGTGTTAGAATATGTGCCTAGCAGGCTCAAGGCACCATGTCCAGTCTCTAGCACAAAAATAAGTAATAAAATATGAAGTAGCTTTGCTTTGGCTAGCCCTCAGAGTCTGTTCCTGCATCTGATGGCTCTCAGTGCCTGTTCTTGGGACTAATCTCCTAACTTTGCTTTATCGAGGGGCCAGTGCTCGGGAGCTAGTCTGGTTCACTAATCGTAAAGAAACTGTCTCCAGGGATGAGTGACTTTAAACAGTAACTTTTATGATAATTTTAAAATATAGGCATATACATGCATATGTATGTATGTATGTATGTATGTATGTATATATATAAAATTTTATATATAAATTATATATATAAAATATATAAAAAAGATTTTATATATGTATACATATATAAAATCTAAAAAGCCGGGAATTGCTGCTTGGCACTGGCTAGCTTGGTGTGCTAAGACTTCTGACAAGTTGCACCCTGGGAGTTTTCATTTTGCCATGTTCTTACACATTAAGTTTTACAGAAGATAAAGTTTTCCTGAGACGGAAAAATAAATATGTATCTTTCTGAAGTTATCTTTACCTGGAAAACATCCTTTTCTTTTTCTTGTTCTTCCCCATCAGCAGTCCACTCCTGCTAACTGTGCAATCATGGGAACCACATTCTTCATGCAGGGTCAAGCTAAGTTCTTACAAGCTAGGGAAAGGTCATATTTGTTGTTCGCTTTTCTGCCTACTCAATATTGAGGGACAACTTGTATTATTACCTCTCTTCACCCGGTTTGATTTATGAGCTCGGACGTCAGGTCATTCTTTCCTAGGTCGAATGAAAGAAAGAGGGGAGGGCGGGTCGTCTCCTTGAGCTAATACCTGATAAAATATCTGAATAGGTCCCTGTAGACCTTGACGGAGACACATAACTATTTTAACCTGATCTGATAAAACAACCAGAAAACTTTATCAGAGGAGAATGTAGCCTGCCTTGTCGCAGCTCAATGGATGAGCCTTTTTATCTGAAATGACAGACTTCATTCTCGACAGGGAAAGCTGCAGATAAGAAACAATTGAATTGTCCCAAATCAGATCCGATTGTCTGCCCCTGCGCCACACTGCCACACCTGCTCCGATGGGTCAAGGGGCACCTCTTGGCATGGTCCCCGAGGGGTCTGAAAACATTGCAATGTGCTGAACTTTGAGACTTGTGCGTTTATTCTGCGATTATAATTAACCTGCTCACCAGTCGCTATCGATCAGTTCTGAGCCAAGGCGATGAAGTCTGACTGGATTTCTGGAAGTAGAACCGGACATTTAAATGGGAAGGAAAAGGGAGTTTAGTTCATCCACACTTGGGAGACCCCCACAGAGCAGAGCTTATAACCTATAAACATCCCCACCCACCCTAGATGTGTGATCTCTTCATTTCTCATAAAAATAAATAAAGTGTGTCTGAGGCTGTTCGGCACAGGGTAAAAGACGGCAACAGATACCACTCACAGAGGCACGTTTATGACTGTAAATATAGACCACTTTGCCTGCCTAGATTAGCCTTGTTAGTAAATAAGGATATTTTAACTACAGCAAGTCATGTATCGAGTCCAGAGCATGACTTACTGTAAAAATGCCAAAAGCCAGAAAACCAAATTCTCTTCACTAAGATAAGAAGTTTGAATATCCTGGCCCAATTCTGATTAGAGAGCAGCAATAGATAAAACCACAGGCCACCTGCCAACCCTGAGAAAGTCATCACTGGAAACTGGGTTCCATGCAGAACAACCTTTCGCAGCCTGGGGATTCCTTCCTGGTCTGCATACATATCCCGTACTTGTCTTTATCACAAACATAGCTGGCCTGCTTTTCTCCTCTCCTTCTCTACCTACCAGTTACATCTAAGACAGCCATTAAAGGTGGAGAAGAAGGAACAGATCCCTCTAGAAGTTTTTAAGAGACTTATGAGGTTCTGATTTTCCTAAACAGCCAACAGTCCATCTAAAGTTAGGGGAACACCTAGCTCTGAGTCTGGCAGATTTCTGTCATTCTCTGTGGATCAACTTCAGGAGGCTGAGAGGGGTGTGCAGGTCTGAGGTTCCTATTGATGTGATCACCCCTTGCCAGCTCCATAAATCGTAAGGGAAGGGTAGGATGAGGACTGCAGAGACATTAACTAGCCCACAAGAAGCAAGGAGGCCTAGCTGAAAAGCAACCTTGCAGAAGGGAGTCACCTGCATTGAGTAGTTCTGAAAGGCTCAGTGTAGCGGGGTAGATGGAAGGAGGAAGCTGTGAACCTAAAGAGGTTCCTCTTTGTGCTAAGCGGGAGCTCCTGCTTGCTGGTGGGGCTGCACAGGGAGCACGTGACTTTCCGAGCATTAGTTTCTTTCCAGCAAACAGAGACCAGCACCCTCCCCACCCCAGAGCCGATTTAGCAGTCCCAGTCAGCGGCAACCTTCCAACTTCCTTCTCACAGTGGGCTGTTGTATAGTGTAAGGCTGCCATCTCTAAAAGGTTGTTCGTATACGCATGTCCACAGACCAATACTATAAATTTACTATACATAGATTAAAATGGATTCAAGGCTAATTCCTGTTATCCCTGCTTATACTATTTTTCTGGTTTCTTTTTTCAGAAGGTGACAGAAGAGCAGCTGTATAGAGAGTCAATAAAATGTGTGAGTAATCCATTCAGAGAATGCTGCACGAGGCCTCATCATGACCTACCAAAGGTCAACCAGTTCCCTGGAACTTCTTTTGGGCAGCAGGCCATCACAAAAGAATCCGGCTTCTAGCAAACCCAAGGAGACCCCCGTCCCACAGTCCCCCTTCCTTCTCCCCCTTCTCCCCACCCCCCAATTCAGCAGAAGCAACAACTTTTGCAATGGCTTCTGTTCTAAATTCAGAACAATTATTTAACTGTGGAGTGTGTGCATGTGCATGTGTGAGACAGACAGACAGACAGAGGCAGAAAGGCCAGAGGGTGACTTCAAGTGTCTTCCTCAGTCACTCTTCACCTATTCTTGCCCCCCCCCAAGATTCTGTGTATCCCTGGCTGTTCTGGAACTCACTCTATAGACCAGGCTAGCCTCAAACTCCAGAGATCTACCTTCCTACTTCTCCTGAGTGAGAGGATTAAAGGTGTGTGCTGCCACCGCCTGGCCACCTAACTTTTAAAATTTTCATCTTTATTTTGGGGAGGGGATGCACATGTCATGGCGCATGCGTGCAAGCCAAAGGACAACATAGGGGAGTGGCTCACTCCTCCGCCGTGCAGGTTCTGGGGATTTAGCTCAGGTTGTCAGGCTTAGCGTCAAATGCTATCTTGCTGGCGATCATCTTTGAGATGGGGTCTCTTGTTAACTCTAGAGCTCACTGGTTTGACTAGGCTGGCCAGTAGATTACAGGGATCGACTTCTCTTTGCCCCCTCCTCTTACTCCAGCACTAGCGTGACAACTTGCAATGCCCCCTTATAGGGATGTTGGGGATTTGAACTCAGGATCTCATGCTAGCACAGCAGACACCTTACCATCTGAGCTATCTCTCCAGCCCCAACTCCATTATTTTTAGGTGACCGGTTTAAAAGGTTAGTAATTTTCCAGCATGTTCTGATTTTAATATTACCTGAAGGAAAACTGCCCACCACAAGTGGTCGCTAACTATCAGATCTAAGTGTTTGTGCCCAGGAGGGGACTTAGGGGGTAGGGGTGCCCCACAGCTGCAGATTGGCTTACCACAGCATGAAATCTGTCCTCAGTAAAGGAGCAAAGTCAAAGGACAGATCAGGGTACAGGTAAGGATGTATCAAGCTGTTTGCCAAGATCTTGAAACAGGGCATGGGGGGAATTCCAGGAGTTTGTAAAGGAATAAATCAAATAAAAAATAAAATCTCAGTGGGCTTTTCCTGCCTGTCTATAAACACCATTAAAATTTTTCATGAATGATGTATCAGTTTTCAAAAGCCTCATTAGCTTTTCTTCCCATCATTATTATCAAGTGGGGTCCATGTGCCCTGGTCTGTGTGGAAGTCAGGGGACAACCTTGGAGTCAGTTCTCTGTGTTCATCTTCACACGTGTTCTGGGAATCAAACCCAGGCTGTCAGGATTGCACCAAGCAGTGGCGAAGACATTTATCCACTGGGCCATCTTGGCTACCCAGTTTAATAGTGGGATTTAAACATGGATAACCATCATTCTGTTTTTAAAATTCAAAAGGTTCCATTGCACATTCACAGCAGCAGAACCCATAGTGGCAGGTGGAAGCCAGTTAAGTGTCCACCCGCCTAGGAAAGGGCAAAGGAAATGGAGTCACACAGTGGTCTACTCCTCAGCTTAAAGAAGGAAACTGCTACATAGTACAGCTTGGGTGATCCTTGGAGACATTATACTGAGTGACATACACCCGACCCATCAGACAAAAGCACTGCGTAATTTTGCTCATCAGATGAAGGGGAGGAGTCAAAGTCACAGCCGCGGAACGCAGAGTAAGTGGTTGGAGAGAGTGGGGACTGGGGAACTGCAGCTGTTCTGCGGGATGAAAAACATCCTCAAGAGCCGTCATCCAGCGATGCTGAGACCAAGCACTGAACTGCACATGTGAAACTTCCTGTGATGATGCAGACAAATTATCAGGGCCAGAAAGATGGCTCAGTGGGTAAAAGTTACATTTTATGTGTTTATTTAGTGTGTGTGTGTGTGTGTGTGTGTGTGTGTGTGTGTGTGTGTGTGACAGTGCATATGTAGAGGTCAGGAACAACCTTCAGGAGTCGGTCTTCTCCTTTTACCACGCCAGCCCAGGCAGAGCAAACTCAAGTTGACAGCGTTGGCAGAAGGCTCCTTTACGCACGGAGCCATCTCGCCAGACATGAGTGTGTTTATCATCTGGCAGAATTATGAAGCACAAAAATGACTACACAAAGGACTAAGCCAACCAAAGCATGTTTTCAGTTTTACAATACACAGGGCTGTAGCAAGCTTCTTCTCCAACTCCATCCCCTTTCTACCCCCCTGGGCTCCCTATAAATAATCAATGTTACAAATGCTTTACCTAGGGCCCAAGGAAGGCTTTCGGAGATAATTGCGTATTTTCAAATAAATACAATGTATTTCTGCATGTTTGACACCAAGAATACAGTGCCCCTGCACCTCCAGCACTTCCAAGTCCCTCAGAAAGGATCTTAAGTGGCCCAATAATGACAGCCGTCATATCTGTCTAGGTGTGTGTGCAGCCCATGGATGTACACCCTGGTGGTGTACATTTGTGTTACTTCTGGGTTTCGTTATTGTGGATGACAAAGTGGTGACTGTGTACCTCGGACTTCATTTGATTTGGAGTCAAAAGTTCAGTGTCAAGGGCTATCTACTCTGTAATTTGACTGGTTTACCAACGTCTATCCACAAAGCTTGTACCAACGAACATTCCCACCCACAGGTATCAGAGTTCCTGTCCCCCACACCTCACAGTATGTTTGTCTTCTTAGTGCATTTAAAGAGGGGGGTAAAATAAATAGCAGGGAAGGGAACAGAAGAAGCTGTTATCTACAACTGTCTCCTGAGCATATTCCACCAGCAAATGTGGCCTGACCTTTTCTTGGGACACAAACGGGCAAGTGACAGGTGTCACTAGAGGCAGAGACACACCCCAGGCTACCCCAACACACCTTCCTTATTTAATTGGTTCTCTGAGTAGCACCACAAACCAGTCCTCACTTTGATTGGCCTGTTTAGGGTGGTAACCGGAAAATTAAACAACTTTGATTTTCTTAAGACTAACAAATTGTTCTTGAGCCTAACAGGCTACCTCGGGGATGGCAGAGTTGCCTGTCTAAGGGAGCTAGCTCTGAAAGCAACTGGCCTAATTGATAAAGCAGTTGCCAAAGGGCCCAACAAACACCACAGCAGTTTCCGCTGACCTCAGTCCTCCGCTCTCTGAACACCTTGAGCGCCCAGCCCGACCTGAGGTGAAGCAACACTTTGCTTTTGGGTGTTTTTTGTTGTTGTTGTTTTTCCCACAGCACTGAGCAATGCACACATTTGTTTCCTTCTGTTATTCTCACCGAGCCCTCAAACAACCCCCAGATCCTCTAAGAATGGTAAGGCTACTTATTTCTTTAAGACACAAAAGAATTACTCTTCTTTAGTAAGCCATATTTCTTAGGCATCCCAGTAACAGCTACAAGCAATGTCACATTTCAAGGTCTATTATTTATATCTAATCTCTTTCCGTCTCCTCTTTCTTTCTTTTGTTTTCTTTTTTGGCTTTAGGTCTATACAAGCCTTAATGGGCACAAAATTGACTAGACTGTGATGTGTCTTACACACAACAAAAGTCTACTTTAAGAATAGATCTCAGTTAATCCCAGCACTTGGGAGGCAGAGGCAGGCAGATCTCTGAGTTTGAGGCCAGCCTGGTCTACAGAGTGAGTTCCGGGATAGCCAGGGCTACACAGAGAAACCCTGTCTCGAAAAAACCAAATATGTTAGGCGGTGGTGGCCCTCGCCTTTAATCCCAGCACTTGGGAGGCAGAGGCAGGCGGATTTCTGAATTCGAGGACAGCCTGGTCTACAGAGTGAGTTCCAGGACAGCTAGAGCTACACAGAGAAACCCTGTCTCGAAAAAAAACAAAAACAAAAACAAAAACAAAAACAAAAAACAAAAAAAAAACAAAAAAAAAACAAAAGAAAAAAAAGAAAAAGAAAAGAAAAAACCAAATATATATATATATATATATATATATATATATATATATATATATATATCAGGATAGAGAGATGGCTCAGCAATTTAAAGCACGTGTTACCCTTGCAGAGGTTTGAGTCCCAGCCCCCACATGATGGTTCACAACCACACTTAACTAATTCCAGACCATCTCATACCCTCTTCTAGATTCTGTCCTGCAATTCTGCCACCAGACACTTATGAAACACATATGCAGGAAGACCACTCATGCATATGAAATAATTAAATCTAAAAGCAAATTTTAAAGAGCACATCTCCATGAATTTAGCCAAGTAACTATGACAGGGTCCTCATGATACTGTGTTTTTAAAAAAAGACGGCCATTTTCCTCTGCGGCAGGAAATGTTACAGCTCACACATGCAGCCCTGCAAAATGCCAGGACTGCTTGGCCAGCTGTCTTGGCAGGGCTGCATGCAGCCTGTATGGAAGCTGGACCTCTAGAGCCCATTCAAACACGATGACAAACCATGATCTATGCTGCACTTTGAGACAGCCACAGCCGCATACTCCAGGATTCTTAACCCTAGCACCTGTTCCCCGAGAGCAGCACAGCCTCAGAGCCCAGCTTTCTGCACTGGCCCAAGGTTTCCAGAGCCCTTGCCATTTCTGCTCACCCTTCTCTGAGACTCTCTAATTCTACCTTTGCTTTTTTTTTTCTTTTCTTTTTTCTTTCTTTTTTTTTCTTTTTTAAGCAGGGAACTGTTATGGAGCTCAGACTAGCCTTGAGTGCTCCGTTCTCCAGCCTCAGCCTCCGGAGTGCCGTGTCACAAGTGTTAGTCACCACACCCAGTTCTAATTTGCTTCTTAAAGGACACAGGCAGTCATTCTGAGTGGTTTGACCAGGGCAGGGCAGAGTCCTGGGGCAATTACCTCCCAGATCTCTACTCAAATATTTGCTGCTTGCCCAGCATGTGCCAGGCACCTATGTATGAGTAAGACTCTGTACCTGCCTCAGTAAGGTCACAGAATTCCATTATTGTGCCTAACTAATGTGTCTAACAATTGCTTCAGGGTCCTAGGTTTGTTGAACTTGGAATGAACTAAACTTCACATATATTACAGTCAGGGAAGAATAATTTATTTCTTGCCAAGTTCAGGTATTTTTCACATGACCCTGTTGGTCTTTATCACTTTTATTTTTATTTATTTATTTTGCCTTATTCCAATAACCAGTCCAAGAACTTGCTAGATATTAGCTATTAATACCAAAACAGTCCAACCTCATAAAAAGGAATAATGACATTTGCTTATTTCTCCTCAACACAAACTAAAAGCATTTCAGACGTAGGAATCAGTCTCTGAGATTTACCTGTGGAGATGACTCTGTTATTAAGGCAAAGCACAAACTATATTGTACCATTCAGCAGTTCTACACACGCATTGGGTAAGTGAGCGTGCGTTCCTCTCTTGTTGTAACAGCAGGCCCAGGTTCTTTCCTGAGGTACCTTAGGTGGAGACTTCCGGGTTTCAGAGGGAAGTTCCTCCCCTGCTCTCTCAGCTTGGCCCTCAGCTCATCTCCCCTTAACTTACCACAAGGCATTCATAAATTTTCATATCTAATTAGGGTAACTATACATTTTCATATCTAACTAGGGAAACCAACTATCTCTGTTCAATAGGCTGTCCCAGGTTTAATACTGAAATTTCCAAGTCCTAGGAAGCCCTTGAGTCCCGGAAAAAGTAGAAAAAATTAATAAAAACAGCTATCATTTGTAAAAGAGCAATTACTAGACATCGGATAGATTACCAAAGTCAGGATACTCTAAGAGAAGTTGAGCGGAACTGAAGCCACCCTACAGAATATGAGATGAGACAGACAGAGGCAGTCAACTTGCCCAAGGTCAGTTGAGGCTTGGTCGCGCCAAAATGCCTGTGGTCACATCAGCATGCTATATGCTGTTTTAGAGCTCAGTGGTCATAAACATCTATCCAAAGGGGCGCTCTCGGTAAGCCCCAGAGAATCTGTTCCTTATCCTTCAGTCACTTCGTACCATCAGCTAGTAAGATGGCCGATTCTCACTAAAGCTACCAAGCGGTACTAATGTCCAAGGACAGGCAGGCGGCGGCATACGAAGCACGTAGGAAGGGAGCAGCTGGGACCGCCTCTCACTGGGAGAGCCTTCATCCAACCTATGTCAGAGACTGCTAGATCCTCTATCCTAGGGTAGGGCTGGAGAAGAAGCCACCTCCACAGAGAGCATTTTTAACTGGAGCAGTGCCACCAGATCGCCAGATCCTCATGAGGGCTATGTGATTAAAAACAAAACAAAGAAACGAAAATACCCAAGTGTACCTCCCACACACAGAAGCATGACAACAGACTCCCAACATGCCTGGCGCTCCCTCATGACAGTCCCAGATCACTTCTTTAAACACATGGCGGGCGGCTTCGTGGGCTGACGTTTAGGACAGACATGAAAGCCCACATGCGGGCCCTCAAGGAGAGAGGAGGCGTACCCTATTGTTTCGTGTGCTGTGTGTGGATCCTATAATTTGGGAAACCTTCTTCAGCTCCCACACTCCTATGTACAGTCATACAACGTCGCTTTGTTTTGTTGTTATACTGAATACAGAAATGTCTTCCTCAGTTTGGAATGGGGAGTTCACTCTTTGCTGTATCCAAACACTAAATTCTGACTCTAGGACTTTTTTTTTTTTTTTTTTTTTTTTTTTTTTTTTTTTTAATTAGACTGGGTCTGCTATGTACCCCAGGCTCTTCTTCCCCATCTCTGGAATTACAGTCATTGGGTGTCACACCTACTGATTCCTTCTTATTTTGAACTAGGAGTTGGGTTGAGTGGGACAGAACTCTGCTACTGAGGATGCAGGCCAACGCCCTGCAGGCTCACTTCCAGCCTCCACCAGATGGAAAGGAAAACCCTGCTCTGAGCTCCTTCCTCGGATGCTTGTCTACTTGGCCCTGCAGGGGAGGAGGACATTGGTAGCCGCACACCCGGCCCTGGCGCCACTTCCACTGTTAATCAGTTTACCTGGAATGTATGTTTGGCTAGACCCTCCTCTTGAGGGACCTTCCATGGCCACCCAGGGAGTGGCAAGGGATAGACTTTACTCTTCAAAGTGGCAGCAAATGCACAAGGATTTAGCACTTAGTAGGTAGTCAATAAACATTAACTTCGTTTCTGAAGTCTGAGCTTCCTCACCTCCCCTAGAGACAGCTCCATCCAAACCGCACCTCCGATCCACTCCAGAAATTTCCGCATTTTGTACGAGCGGGACGGCCACTTTCCTTTCTTTCCCCTGGCCCGAGTGGCTAGGAGCCCTCTGAAAGTTAGTTCAGCCTGTAGATTGTGTGAGTGGGCAATTTGCAGTCCCTGGAGTCTGACACTGGATGAGAGTACTGACCACTGTTAAGGTTAATCTGGTCTTCCTGAGAGGAGGCAGCCCTACAAAATCTCCATTTAATCCAGGCATTCTAAGAAAGCTCCTCTGCACTGTCCCCGGAAACGGACCTAAAGTATCTGACCAGGGAGTGGCACCATGAGACCACAGAGTGTGCCTGAGACCTCGCAGGCCTAGGCTCCAGTCTAACCCACCCTGGCGGGTCTCTTTTGCTGCTCTCCTCATTATTTCCGGTGTGAAAACCCCCTACAGGAAAGTCATTTGACACCCAGAGGGTTCCTCTAACCTGGCTGCCAAATGGTTTGTCGAGGTCTCAAAGGAAGGGATGGAGGAAGTAGGGACCGAATCCCAGATATTAGATCCCAGACTGCTCCAGCTGACCCTAGAGAATCCAACTCCCCCCCCCCCACACACACACACTATCACCAGTAGGCTGCGTGCGCGGCTAGAAGGGCGCTGGTGGATCCTGGTGGCCAGGCCACACATCACCGTGACCCACCGCCACCACCCGGAGTCTCCGACTTCCAGGCTGCCTTCCTGGAAGGCTCCTTGCGTCAAGGATGTTCCCCAATCCCAACAGAGTTGGGAAAATTAAATGCCCCAGATTGGGCTCAAGGCCCTTCGGTACTCACCGAGATTGGGGTGTCTTGCAGGATTGGCCCGTCCGGGTAGGCTGTGCAGAACTGGGCTGTCGAAGGGGCCAGCTGCAGCGGCGGCGGCCCAGGATGCGCCCACGTCGGCCATGTAGGCTGGGTAGGGGCTGGAGTAGGAGCCGGCGAAGCCCGGACGCCCGTACTGCTCTCGGCCGGCCAGGCCAGCGCCCGCCGCCCCGCCGCCACTGCTGTAGGCTGCAGCTTCCCGGGCTGCGGCGGCGGCGGCGGCGGCGGCCGCCAGGGACCCAGTAGTCCCCGGGAAGGAGAAGCGCGGGGACACGGGCGGCGGGGTGTAGGCGGCTCCCTCGGCTCCAGCCTGGCTCCAGCCAGGGCTGCCCTGCTGGGTCCCCGGCCCAGCCCCCGACGGGCCGGCCCCGGAGCTGCCACCCGAGGTGGCTCCAGATGCAGCAGCACTGCCTCCGCCCTGCAGGTAGGACAGGCCCAGCACGGAGGATGGCACCCGCGGAGTGGGCACGTAGACAGGCGAGGACGCGGCGCCCGCGCTGTGCATGAAGGCGCCGGGTCCACCCGCTTCGTAGGCGCCGGGCGGGGGGCCGTGGTTGGCGGCCATGGCCAGGCTTTGGTACATCGCCCCAAGCTCTGAGCTTCGGTGTGCTTCCTTTACTTGCAAGTCAAGGAGCCCACGAGGGCGCCGCAGACCAAAGCGACAAGAATTAGAATGTAGGTGTGCGGAACTATCACAAAAAAACGGAGATCAAAAAACAACGAGGAGAGGCCCAACTAGCTCAAAATATATACAAATTAAATCCAGCATCAGAGCAGCAATCTCTAAGCTCTGCTTTGCACAGGAAAAAGAAAATCCCAAATTGGATTTGTGGTTGCTCCAGAAACTGTGCGGGAGGGCTGACTCTACTCCAGGGCCCAGAGGCTGTGGGTGCCCAGACGCAGCTGAGGCTGGGCTCGAACACCCTAAGCAGGCCTTCGGATCACCCACCGGCTAGAGGCGCCTAGTCCTTGCTTTCTGCCTGCTGCACACCCAGGCGCAGCTGCTGCCTCCAGTGCGGCTCCAGTGAAGAAGGACAAAGGCCCGTTCCCTTCGAAGCGGCAGTCCTGAAGGAGAAAAGGCAACAAGTGTGAGAGAAGTTAACCACACATCACGGGTTTTTAGAACCTCAGAACCCTGTTCCGCTTTTCCAAGGCTTCTCCCGCACAACAGACGAAACCACCCTTCTCTTGTCTGAGTTTGGCGATCGCGCAGTTCAACCGAAAGCGCCGGCCTTTGTTTGGTCCCGGTCAGGCTGCCGGTGGCAAGTATCTGGGAGCGAGACCTAAGTCTCAGGCATGAAGTTCCTGGTCGAGATCTGGGCCAATTATTTTGATAGTGCTTATCAGAAAGGACTTTAATTTTATTTTTTAATTCTTCACCAAGCACCTTTTCCCTTTCTTGCCAGAGTATTCTGTAAATACAAAGGTTTGAGCTCCGAAGAATGTTAGGGACTCAAAAGATCTCTAAGTTGTTTGTTTGTTTTTTTTTTAAGTTTTAATTGTTTCCCCACTTCTCCTCAAACATTTTCTTGACCAAACAAGAACTGTAGTGTGGGCGGGGGCGATGACAAACTATAAAAACCAGCAACCTGCGAAAGCTTTGTTTGTAATCTTAAAAAAAAAAAACCGAATACTCAGAGGTAGAATCTAAATGTTTATAAATGAGCAAGTGCCGGCGAAACCCTAAAAAGGACTGTGGAACTACTCAATCGTACTGTGCACCATGTGGGTGTCAAATCGGACAAGCCACACGTTTCTGCAAATAGTTACATTTCAAACACTTTGCAGACTGTATATGGGGACCACAGAAGCAGGCGGGCTGAGCAAGGTCACTTTATAGGACTCGGGGAAGCACTCCAGGTCCCCAGATAGCTTTTTTCCTGTGGAATTGAAGACCCACCCAAACCAGAACTGATTCTTAGCGCCTGAAAGCATCCTTCCTAGCATCCTGTATTTTGGCATTACCAGAGACTATGGTGTGTGTGTGTGGGGGGGGTGTCCCTCTATTTCCCTAACGCACCTGTTATGTTTCAGTCCTTTCTCTCTACACCTCTATTAAGTAAAGGTGTCTATATTCATTACTTCACTGAAGACAAAACTGCAGTATAGGTGAAACTTGTTGAAGATCAAAGAACACTTGAAGTGGGGCACTGGAGGGCCTAGAGTATCTGAAATTCCCCTTAAGAAGAGGCAGCTACTTTTAATTGGTTTCTATTTTAGTGAATGACGCGTCCACAATAATATTAAATGAACTAGATATAAACCCAGGGTCTGTCCACTTCTTGAATAAATAACTTTAGACCCGTCAGTCCCTCATCTGTAAAGTGCAAATATTATAGGTGTTTTACAGTCATTGGGGATTATGGCTGTATTATAATGTAATACACACAAAACGTTCATAACTAGATCTTAGAAGCCTCGTACAACAGGCACACAGAAGATTCAACAGAACAGCTCTTAGTGCAGATCTGCAGTTTATATCTCAAGAAGTACCTGGGATATAATTTATACTTACAATAAATCATCTTTATTACTGTAAAATTAATATATACACTAATGTTTTTCATTATCTTTGCATCATCTCTAGCAACAATGGAATCGTGACAAAGTGTGCAGTCACATGGTGACTGATGAATTGTTTTATATTTACTTTTTCAAAATATGCCATGAACTATTGGCTTGGTGGGTGAACATTTCCTTCTAGCAAATTTGGCTAGAGGATGGATACAAGAAACTTGACCTGAGATCACCAACTCTACCCTTTAAAAAGAAAAGCACAAAATGTAAAACTTCCTGGAAACCTCGGGATTTACACTGGTTAAAAAAATCCATCATTCAATTTTTAAATCAAGTAATTGGCCTATTGTACTTTCTGTAATGTCAACTCAGGAAATTATTATTTTTTAAGTAATATAAGTTTTCTTTTCTCGACTAACAGCAGTTAAAAGAAGAGCTTTAGAATTCTGTAGTCTAATTTACGTGTGGTGTTAATGTGCAAGCTTGAAAAACGATGCGAGCACTAAATCAGTTTGGGCTCTCAGGCGTGTGAGCAGAAGCTCTCTGAAGTTTTCAAATGGGTGATGCTTTAACCTGATGTTGGATTTCTAGAACAATGGAAGGTGGAGAAGATATCCCTCTTTTCTGGAAAGGCCAGAAACCATTCTCTTGCTGGATTCTTGCCTATCTGTGGTCTCGGGCCCAGTAATCTCCATCTTTTCACATAAGTCTAGTACACGGCTTGGCCTAGATTTTTCTCTCTCTTTCAAATCACCCTACCACGTTCACCCCAAGTTCCCAAACGGAAAGAAAATTCTCTTTTCGTGATTTAGTCCACAGCTCTTTGGGAACCTGTTTCTGAGAGTCGGAAAAAGCATCGCGCTGGAATGTGTCTTTTTACAGGTCTTTCCTTTAAGCTCCCGTGAGTCTCTCTGGTCCCACCACACTGAGAATGGTCAGTAACCAACTTACACAGTAGCCCTCGGGAATGACTCTTGGCTAGTCTCCCCCAAGCAGCCTTTCTTCGAATGGCCGAAGCGTCCTTTCCTGGCTGCCTTCCTTTCCCAAAGGTACAGGAAACAAATATCCGAGGTGCTTCCCAGCCGCGCGGCCTGCTTTCCCCAGATCCTCTGCTGCCTCGGGTCCCTCACTATCCTCTTTCTGTCAACCGAAAAGGCCCTCTTTCTTCCCACCTGGTGAAAGTTCACCACCTGGACACCTCTCCCCAAAGAGTAACAACCGCCTACTTTCTCCTAGGCCACACATCCAAGCGATAGCATAGTGGATCAGGGAAGCTAGAGGCGACTACCCGGGGTAGTCCGCAGAGTTTCGGCCCTAGGTCGCTTTCTCCCCGAAAGCAGTGTTCGTGGGTAGTATTCAGCAGTGTGTAGCACACACAATGCCTGCGCCCTAGAGGGGTTTGAAGAAGTTGGCTAGAAAGCAGAAGAGATCCGCAAGCCTCCGAGTCTATCTCCGAGCGCCTCCAGCCCTCCCCCAGGTCCCAGGGCTGCCTGCCACCGCCACTCTGCACTCCCTGAGTCGCAGGCTGGAGACACTATCCTGTCTGCACCCCAAAGTGTGGACTATACCGCCCGTCCCGGGTCAGTTGGTTCGAGAGATTACACGGGGGCCCTGGCCAGTGGGATGCAAGGTAGGGCTGGAGAATCTGCAACAGGGCGGATTAAAAGGATTCAAGTTCCCTCCCAAACAATCCAAAAGCACCTCTCCAGCAACCATCGGCTTTTGCTCCTAATCAGTCTCACTCGATTTAAAGTCCTCGCTAGGCCAAAGTCAAACGCGGAGCAGTTTTTAGCCAATCTGGGGGCACTGGAGTAATCGGTGTCTTTCCCAACTACCTACCTCCCTACCTCCCTATTCTGGCAAATTAGGTCGGCGGACCTGTGAGTTTCTCCTGCCCGGGAAAAAGAGCAGGGAGTAGGGGAACCCTACCTGGCCAGCCCCAGTTTCCCAGAGAGCCGGCGCGATCTCCGTGAGCCCGCGGAGCTGCAGCGGCGGCGGAGCCTCGGGCGGCCACTCTGCGGGCCTCCGGCTTGTCCCTTGCTCCCGGCGCGGTTCCCCGGGCCCCTGCGTTGCGATCGCCAGCGCTGACTGGCCTAAGGGAGTCACGTGCAAGGGCGGGGGCGGGGGAGCGCGGACCCGGCAGCACCTCTGCCCGGTGCCCGCCCGCGGGACTCTTCCCAAAGCTAGCTCTCCCGGCAGGCAAAGTCCATGCGCGCAGGACCTCCCGGGGAAAGAAAGCGCTCGGTGCCCGCGCTCCACTCTGCCCTCGGTGCAGCCCGATGGCCTTGCGGTTGCTGCCCTGCCAAGGATCGTGTTTATTCTCGAATTTCTTCTCTTTCCTTCCCACTCTCAGTGGTCCACGTTCAGCCGCCGTGTTCAAGGGGCGGGGCTGGTAGAGGAGAAGGTGACCTCGCACGTTGGGCTCATGGTCGCCTGTGGGGCACTGGGTCACCCGAGGTGCCTTGCTAGCCTCAGATCTACAGGGCCCTTGAAATGAGCTCGGGAGAGGGTCAAGGGGTACTAAAACTTGAACTGGCCCTTAAGGTCGGTGCCTAGAGACGCAAGCTCCCTTTTCTGCTTCCCACGAGCGGGTGGAGACTGCAAGGCGCCAAGAACCGGCCACCAGCCCAGGAGTTTACGTATTTATACAAAACGCGCACCCCTCGCCAACATCGCTTCCAACTCCTGCGGCCTCCCGTCCCTTCTCGCCAGTCCCTGTTCTCCCCGTAGCCCTCACCGGCTAGGGTCCAAGCAAAAGGACGAAGTGGGGGTTGGGAGCCTGGTCTCCAACCTTAGAGCCCATCCAAGGGCTGTAGTTCCTTCCCTAGAGTGGGGGTGGGGAGGGTGTCAGACCTTAGTTTGGAGTCGGCGTCAGTGCCTGTAGGCCCTGGCGCAGTGGGGCTGTGAGGGGAGAGTCCCTCAGACAGGTCTAAAGGTTAATAGAGCAATCACAGGGCCCTATTACCGCGTAAAAATAACCCATCGATTACCACAGCCTTCAGCTGCAGATAACAGCTCTCTGGTGGCTCTCGCGCTTTAGGCTAAACTTTTTTTTTTTTCTTTTAAGGCCGCATTTCTCTCCCCAGCATCGGTTTCCCATACAAGATTAGAGGGGTCAGGAGGTGGCTGGAATACCACCCGGTAAGAATCCTGCGCTGCCTGAGAAGGCTCAGGATGGCACCCGCTCCCGCAGTTCGAGGACTGACAGCAGATTGCCAATGCCCCGCCGGTGCAAAGGCAACCCAAGGCTGGGACGCGGAACGGATTGAAAGGGAAAACCCGTGGGACTTTGGCCAACCTGTGGGGATCTCAGGAAAATCCCAGAGGAAGGACTGAGCGCGGCTGCGCGGGGGTGGGGTGGGGGTGGGTGGGGGATTCTTTTTTCCAAACCAAAGGGGCCGAGGTCCAAAGCGGCTCTAGTGGAAGAGAGAAAACTGAGGCGGTCAGGGGTGCTGAGCTGCGCGGAAGGCCCGCACTCTGGTTTGATTTACCGACGTAGCCCCGGGTGCTGCCAGTTTGAGCCCATTGGCGCCCCGGAAGCTGGGGAGCTGGGGTCCCATGACTAGGGTCCCTTCTCCAACCCCCCACTCATCCTAAACAATGCCTGGTCAGAATCAGGGACTGCAGGTTCGAGATCTGGTAAAATTTTAGGCATGGTATTCTGGGGATTTCAAAGGCCTTCGCTGGGCATCAACGAACCCTCCCCCCACATCTCCTCGAGCAAACTTGTATCTGAGACTCTCGGATGAATGCAGAGAATGGCGTGGCCCTTGCTTTCTTTTACAAGAAACCCTCAGCTACCTGGTGAGCAGGAGAGAAACGAAGCCAAAGGCCCACGGGCCACGGCCAAAGAGGTCTCTCTCTCTCTCTCTCTCTCTCTCTCTCTCTCTCTCTCTCTCTCTCTGACTTGTGTGCCTTAGATCTCAGATCTGCCTCACTGTAGTGACCCTCATAGATCAAAATGCGCTAAGCTTGGGGGCCAAACAGCGTTCCTGGTTTTGTTTGTCACCCATGAAGTCTGAGGCTTGAGGCTTAGTGTCTGGGGGGGACAGCGGCGGCGAGTGATTCGCCTCAGTGTCGCCAAGGTCTCCGGCAGCCAGGCGGCATTCTCCTTGTGTCGGATGAGTCTTCGTAAGGCGGTGTCCTGCAGCTAGCCATCCCCACCCCTACCCACCCATCAGCCTTCCTGAAACCCAGGTTCTAATGATTTAAAAGGGGGATGCCCTAGGTAGTCTGGGGATACTTTACTCCCTGCGGTTAAGAGATTCAGAAAAGTCTATAAGAGAATCGCGTGATCCTTTCGACTCTTGCTAAGATCAGCCAACGATCTCCTAGTCCGCTTTTCCTTTCCAGGCGACTCCAAGCGTCTCCCGCTGAGCTGACTGCTGCGAGCCGGAGGCCCGAGACAATTCTCTGACTCTGAAGGCGCCTGGGACTGAGACATTTGTTTCAGCTTCCTGTGACTTAACCCCCACACTCTGGGTCCCACACAACAAATTTTTCCCGGTGTGTGGGCTGAGAGTCAAACCAGACGCGTTTCTTGGGTGCTTTTGGTTTTTTTCTTCATTCCCCCCCTCCCCTTGCCTCCGGGCCTTCAGTTGCTACCTTCTACTGCTGGAACCAGAGGAACCAAGGCGACCTCTGTGCGTTGCCAGGAGCGGGGAGCATTTCAAGGCCTCGCTGGCTAGAGATGGAGGGGGGTTATCGGCTGCCTCTAGAGGTTCCCAGGCTCCTCTTAGACTAGGGAGGCCAAAGAGAGGAGGAGGGCTGGGCACGCTGAGGTTCAGACGTGGCTATTTTTAAGGACGATGTCACTGGGATGGCCGGGGGAGGGTGGCTCAACCCCGCTCACGCCCCCCCCCCTTCTGCTTTCCTTTCCCATGGTCTATGGGCAGAAACATCAGGCTCACCTTCAACCTTAGATCTTTTTGCTCAGGTTGGAGGTGGAGCATCTAACGACCCAGCTATAAGTCTGTAGCTTTCCATAATAAGACTGATTTAGGTGGGCTGTATTCCTAAATAATCCCTGCGGCACAAAAGAGTAAATTTTATTTCTTGTCCACGAAGGATCCTGAGAATTAAGCCTGTCTCCTAGCTGGCAGAAACGAAACCGTAGGTTGAACACGACCGTACGTAGGAATTGGGACATGAAATTTCCTCGAAGGGGAAAAAGACAAACAGCAGATGTTGGATTTCACACAGAGACCAAGAGAGATACCGCCCCCAAGGAATTGGGCACCAGTGAGTGCCCTCTGGGGCCCGTGTGATTTGGTTTAAACGGCGATCAGCTGATCAGCGTTGGTTGCCGCAGTGTCAGCATTCTGGAGGGATGCCCTTATGAATTCGTCGGGGATCAACTCACATGTCACACAGGGAGAGAAAACCCGCATTCCAGAAAGAAACTGGATCTTGGACAGTTTCCAGTGTTCGGTAAGGGAGCCAGAGGAAAGACTACCGAAGTCAACCTTTTCCCCTCAGGTGCGGCCATGCCTCTAGATCTGCAAAGGACGTGGGCTAGACATGCAAAGAGACCCGCACTGAACGAATTGGGTCCCCGGTCCTAACAATGGAGCCTGACACCACAGACATCGTGTTCCTTTCCTCTGTGACTGTCAGCCTGAATCTCGAGATCTCCCCGCTCAAAGCAGAAATTTCGAAGAGAGCAGCTGGATACACCTTGTCTTGTTCAAGAAAAACTAACGAACCAAAGAACTTGCAAGGCCAAGTCCGTGTGCTCCACGCCTACGCACTCTTCCCCCAGCCCTGGACCTTCAGCTCCAGCTTCAAGGATTCCAGGCTGGGGAGGGATGGTTGTGAATTCTGTTTGTACACACCCCAGAACTAGCCCCACGCCTAGATTTAGATCTTGAGGATCCACTATAAAAGGAAGTAGCCTTTTCTAATAGCTTGGCTTTTAAAGAATTGTTCAATGTTGCAAAAACGAATTGTGCGATATTGTAAACTGTTGTGCCTTCCTCACAGATCTGGGAAAATGTGTCCCAGGGTTACTGGTCTGGAAACCAAGTAGGTGGTGTATTTCACAGTCACTTCTGAATTACAGGTCACTCTCCTATTTTATTTTATTTTATTTTATTTTTTTATAAAACTTGCCTTCAAAGTTCTGCCAAATTCCTAGAAGCGGCCCCAAAAGCTCTCCACAATTTTTCCTTGGGGAAACATTGCAAAGCAAGAACGAAGAAGATAAAGCCACCATCTTCATCTTTACACAGAACGATCCACTCAGAGTCTAGGTGGTGAAGTGTGTGGGGAGGCAGCGCGTCTTCAATCCAAATTCCCATTTTACTTCTTACTATTCTAATAGCAGCCATAAAATACGCTTTGTGACAATCATTTTATTTTTTAGTCTCTAAATGTCCTTTGTCGCCCATGTCTGATATTTACAAATTCAAATTCAATGTAGAACAAAACTGTCTGCACCTCAGTTGTGCAGACAGAACTAAGAAAATCCAAAAAGCTTTTTGTAATTTTTTTTTTTTTGCTAAGTTTATGAATGATGCCAGAGGCTTTGTGAATGGGGGAAGGTCTTCGACCTAGAGTCCCAATCTTGACAAGGTCGCCATGTGCTCCAGGAGCCCAGAGTCCTGAAATAGACTTGCTGACACCCCCTTCTCCTGCAGACCCTCTCCTTCCTGCTTCCCAAAGGACTTCTTTACTCTTCTTTAGAGAAGGGTACTCATCCCGAAAACGATAAAGGGAGCCGCAGAGAGAAGGAGTTGCCCCCACACACACACACAAATGCTCTGAGACGGCGGGATCACGCTGTTGTCTCTAGGGGCTGGTCTCTTGGAGATCTAAAGTGCCACACCTGCGATCATTCTTAGTGAACTGGCACTGGATTTGTTCACATGTGGACCTCCTTTCTCATTTATATTTTTAAAGTTGCCCAGAGATGGAGTGTCATTAATTAATTCCCTGTTAAACATCCATTCGATTTATCCTTAGGTCTTTTCTCCCTGAAAATCCGTTTGTTTGTGGTTGCTGGCATGCATTTTCACATCACCACACCCTCCAGAAAGAAGCTCTGTGAGGTGAAAACTGAGGCTGACGCATAGTAGGTGTCCATGAGTGTTTGCTGAATTTGCAAGAAAGGTTTGTTCCTTTGCTTTGTTTGAGGCAGAGTCCTGCTTTATAGACCAGGCTGATCTTAAACTCACAGAGCTGTACCCGCCTCTGGCTCTGCCTTTTTCTTTCTTAAAATCACATACCATTAGGCAAGAGGGACTGTTGAAAGTATTTCTGGTGTTGCCGGGAGAGCGCAAAGCTCTTTTTTTAAAAAAAGTTTTGGTCTATGAGAACCTTTCCACCTAGTCGCAGAGGAAGGTACTGGGGCCAAGGACAGATAGATCTGCAGCGTGCTAATCCAGTCCTGGTTGCACGTAAGTATCCCTAACTAGAAATCGCCCATCAAAATCTAGGTTGTAGCTCAGGTAATGCCAGAAGCCATGAGATGGGCAGGAAGAACGGACGTCTGGCCGTAGACCGGATGGTGGAAGTTAGGTTCAGCTGGAGAAGCTAGCTAGGTACCATTGGGGCTGTGACTGGCAGGAAATGTGGTGCGGATCTTAGAAAGGCAGCTCACCAAGGAATGCTGCTGGATGGCTTTGACATCTCAGAAGGCTCGGATCCATAAATCCTGGAAGGACAGGAGACTGTCAGACGTCAGGACCCAGGACCAGAGAAAATCGGAGAGTGGGGAGCAAGAGCACAAGAAGAGAGAGAGAGAGAGAGAGAGAGAGAGAGAGAGAGAGAACTAAAGCAGAGACCAGGAGTGGGGGAGGGCGGAAAGGTGCCCAGAACTTCCAGGGGTGGAAACTTTGTGCCGTCCTAGCCAGCTTCTTTCCATAAAATGAAGACAGGGAAAGAACACGTCGTACAGGTAGAAGGTCAAATGGCAGATGGGGTGGGGGTGGGGTTTGAGAGTGGAGGCTCCAGACACATGAAGAGACAAAACTGATTAGAAGGATTGGGGCTAGGTGCCAAAGGAGGAGACCATCCCTGGGCAGAACCATTCAGAACCGGCCCTTCTGAGATGCCAGAGCCCCCCAGCGGCATCCGTTGGTGGGTTGCCCGTCTAGGATCCCCACCACCTTCCCTGCCAGTCACACGGCTATACAGAACTGCTGGGCTTCCCTCTTCCGACTCTACAACCAGAAACCAGCGCTTTCCCCTGAAGGATTCCCAACGTGCGCACACCAGGGGCAACCCGGAGAGACCCCAGAGACCTACTGGTCTAAGCGTCAGCTTGGACCTGCTTCCATATCAGGCAGCCTGCTGCCTCAGGACGAGGTGACCGGAAAGAACGCCTGCCGACCTCAGCACCCTTCACCTCACCCCGCGCGGAGCCAGAGGTGACCCCGAGCCAGAGACGCCCAAGCAGGCGCCGCGACGTGGCGGGGGCCAGAGAGACAGGAAAATGTCAAGGAAGCCCGAAGACCAAGTGCAAAAACAGCGTCTGAACTAGCTTTGACTCAGGCCCAGTCCTAAGCTTCGGGAGGGGCAGGGGGTGAGGGGCGGACGACAGCAAGGGGAATGGGGGTAACGCTGTTCCTGAAGTGACCAACACCCCTGGCCCTGCCTTTCAGTCCAGGGCTAACACCAGAGCCTTGCTGACCCACTTCCCAGCACTGTGGCAGGTGCTTTTGGAGTGGCCGATCCTTCCCCTCTCTTGGTTCCAGCACCCCGCTCGCCCAGAAGGCGGAAGGCGAGCGTGGAGCCGGGACGACTAGGCTCCACTTGCCAGCACAGAACGCTTCATAGTTTCAGGAACTGAGTCAGCTCTGACGGACAAGCCTCACACTTGGTTACAAGAGGGACAGGGTGCACTCCCTTTAAAGCCCGAGTTCTTCCTCGGAGATGCTAATGAATAACAAATTGCTAAGAGTCCAGGATTTGAAGGGAGAGCAGCCAAGGAGCAAAGAAAGCCCCAATGAAGTGGATTGACGGGTACCGAGGTACCGGGAGCGGCGGCGCCCCTAGAAAGGTGCAGCAGCGTCTCCTTCCACTTCACTCAACACAGACAGTAGGGCTGTTCCCCGGGGAGAGGCCAGAACCCAGAACTGCCTCCCATCTGCTCCCCAGGAAGTTTCCAGAGATACCTATTCCTGACGTCCACGCTGCTTTCCAGTGAGTGGGGCGGAGCAGCGCAAAGCAGGGAAAGACTTTCTTATGCCACCAATCAATCAAGAGAGATTGATTCCTCAAAAACAAAACAAAACAAAACAACAACAACAAAAAAAACAAGCCGGGCGGTGGTGGCGCACGCCTGTAATCCCAGCACTTGGGAGGCAGAGGCAGGCGGATTTCTGAGTTAGAGGCCAGCCTGGTCTACAAAGTGAGTTCCAGGATAGCCAGGGCTACACAGAGAAACCCTGTCTCGAAAAAAACCAAAACCAAACCAAACCAACCAACCAAACAAAACCAAAAACCAAAAACCAACCAACCAACCAAACAAACAAACAAAAAAAAAACAAAAAACAAAACCACAGGTGATCCCCGACCCTTTTTTTTTCTTTTTTCTTTTTCTTTTTCTTTTTCTTTTTCTTTTTCTTTTTCTTTTTCTTTTTCTTTTTCTTTTCTTTTCTTTTTTTTTTTTAAACCTGGTGTCGAAGGTTGTCCAACAGGTCTTAGCTTTGCAATGTAAGCTGCAGTAGCTTTATTTATTTATTTATTTATTTATATGTTTATTTGTTTGTTTTTCGAGACAGAGTTTCCCTGTGTAATCCTGGCTATCCTGGAACTCATTCTGTAGATCCCGGCTGGTCTCCAACTCAGAATCCACCGCTTCTGCTTTCCAAGAGTGTTGGCATTAAAGGGATGTCCCACCACTGTCTGGCAATTTTAATTAAAAAAAGAAAGAAAGAAAGAAAGAAAACAAGATCATAATGGCCCAAGGAGGCCTCATAGTTACCCTGTAGTTGAGGACGAAAGATGACCTTGACCTCCACCTTTAGAGTCCTAGAGTTATCACCACCACATCCAGTTTTATTCAGAGCTGGATTTGAACCCAGGGTTTTCACACATGCTAGGACAGTACTCTAATACTGTCTGAGCCACATGCCTAGATTCTCCACGTTTTGTCTCATGCACTAAAAGGTATCATAGGTGCCTTAAAAAAACGAAACAAAACAAACAAACAAACAAACAAACAAACCCTACAGGTTCTTTCATAATTACTCCAAACTAGGAAGCCCAGGTGGGAGAGAGAGAAGCCATGTGCAACCACGCTATGGAACAGTGGTCAGCAACGAAAATGAATGAACTTCATCAACACTCAGGAACATGAATAATCTGATATGTGTTCAGTGCCGTGGGAGAAAATTCAGATTCAAAAGACTGTATTTAGAAACCATCTATACATAGCATTTTGAAAAAGACATAACCATAGAGTTGAAGTCAAATCAGAGGGAGCCAGAACCACAGGGGGAGGCCAGTTACTTGAGGGTGTAGGGGAAAGAGCAGAAATGTAGGAGCAGTGTTAGGACTATTCAACAGGCGTCTTGAGTGTGTTGCCAACACACAGAGGACTGTACAGTAAAGGGAGCAGGCTTACAACATGGAAAGTACATGTCAATAAATCTAACAGGAAAAAGGTGTTGGGAAGGCAAGATAAAATTCTTCAGTGCCCCCACCCTCTTCTCTGCCTGGTCCTCAGTCTCCAGGGAGCTTCGCACCCCTGGCACTCGTTTGACTCCCACTCAGGAGAGTGGTGTAGATACCCAGGAAGCTCTGGGCTTCTTTGTAAGGGATGCAGACTCCGGCCTTCCCCCTCAGCCATCACTCGCCCTGGCTTCACAGAGCCGGCTACAGGGGTCTATCCTGGGTGTGCTGCCAACATCTAACACACACACACACACACACACACACACACACCCATCCCTCACAGGAGACTGTACAGGGGTTGCCACAGGAGCAAATGTGATCCTACCCTAGCCTCCTGAGAAGCCTGTAACTTTTGGTCTCACTTATTTTGAAGTCTTCACGCAGCAACCGCTGGGCTACCTGGGAGAAGGACCCTTGGGCTGGGAAGCCTGGGCAGTCGGCATGATTGATTGATTGATTATTTATTTATTTGTGTGGTGCAGTCAAGTTCTGGGTAAGCCAGATTCAGAGCTTGGGGGAAATAACAGGTTTTGTGCTAGCTGTGCTGAATGGGCCAAGGAAAGCCACGGGGAAACTCAGCCTTTCCAGCATAAGATGATATCCTGGTCCTAAGACCAAAGTTCTCCTTGAACTCCATGCCCTGACACTGTCATTACACTCAGGTGATGTTTATGAGAAGTTGTGCCCAAGACAACCCCAACCGTCACCAAGCATCGTGTTTCCTGTTAGAAATGAAGCAGTCTGGCTTGGTCAGTTTCTGGGCTAGGGTACTTTGTCCAAGTTGGGGCTGGGGGTGGGGACGGGGCGGGGGCTTGCTAATGAAGCAGAAGGAAAATAAAAAGTGAGCTGGGAAGGAAAGAACCAAGCAGTGAGATGCTGGAAGACCCTGGCCCAGCCCCATTTGGGAGCAAGAAAAAGGAGGGGCTCTCTGCTCTCTGAGGGGGCCACACCAGCTTCCACCTGCCGTGGAAAGACAGGGCTTTGCTGTGAATCGCTAGTGGTGGGGTGAGGCTGACTACAGGTTTGTACAGATTTTGAGTCAGAGTGTCATTGTCCCCGCCTGCCCCTCCCCCGTCCTCCCCCCACTCCCCACCCCAGCAAAGATGCCTGGTAGCAATTCCCTTATGAGAACTGCTATGCGTGTGCTAGGCTGCTAGGCGCGAAGCAAACTTTGTTGGTGTGAGGACAAGCTTAAGTTTCTCTGGTTGGCCTTTTCTCATCAGTAAGGAAATGAGTTCTATAAACAGCACAAGGAACAGATAAACGTATGAGGGGCTAGCATGTTCCATTCCCGGGAGAAAAGGAGTGTGAAACTGGAAATGCTACATCAATTCAAGGAACCCCCATTCTCCTTGAGATTGAGTCTCAGCAGCCCAAGCTAGCTTAGAACCGTGCAGCTGAGAATGGAGAATGACTTTGAAATTCTGATCCCCCTGCCTCCACTGCCTAAGTGCGGGGATTACGGGCCACCACGACTAGTGTACTGTGTGCTGCTGGCACGCAAGCTCTCTACCAGCTATTACACCTCGAGTTCCTAGAGCTTATTATTATTCTTACTGTGTAGGTGTTTTATCGACAAGTTCGACTTAGCCCGCCCCACTTGTCATACGTGGCTCAGGACTGTACTCGGTGCCAGCATGGATGGTGCATGGGCTGAGTGTCTCGGCGAGGAGACGAAGGCTCGGCTCAAGTTTCGGTCTCCATATAGTTGGTTGTGAGGCCCCAGCTATGCCAACACCCAGTCTGGCCTCTGTTTCCCCCACCTACATAATGTGTGGGTTGCAATCTGACAAATCTTTAAGACCTGGGGAGCGGAGTGAGGTGTAGTGCTCTGCTGGAGAGCAGAGCGCTGCCCGCCACCCAGCGGTGCGAGCATCGCGAGCCTCCCGGAGGCTGCGGCTCCCGCCCCGCGTGCCCGCCGCCCTCGCCGCCCGGCGTGATGGATGGCCGCGGAGCCGGCGGCCTGTCAGGTCTTATTGATGAGGTGCGCACTGACCGCCGCCGCCTCACCCGAGGCGGCGGGAGGCGAGCGCGGGCCGGTGGGAGGGCGCAGACTCGCCGGCGCTCGAGGTCAGCCCCCGGCCGCCGCCAGCGCCCTACTGGCGCGTCCCGGCCCGGCTCGGGGGCGCTGGAGGCCGAGCCTGGCGCCCAGCTCGCCGGCCGCGCTTCCTTCCCGGCCCCGAGCGCCCTGGCCTCCGCTCTCTTACCGCTCCGCAGCGCCGCCCCCGGCCAAGGCTGACTCCGCGGCGTGGAGTGCTTAGCCCTGGGACTATTGTTATCCCAGGTCTAGCGTGTATATACAGTCACAGATGACAGATAAAGACAGGCCTGTAACTACAGCCAAGCTGGGCAGATGAGTACCAGGCTCGGTTTCCAGCAGAGCAAACCCACTTGGGTTACTAGGCTAGAGAAGGTGCGCTGGGCCTCACCTCAGTCCCAACCTCCAATTTCCCCAGGCTGCGCCTTTCTCCGTCTTGGCTGGACCCAGTGTTTTCTTCCCTTGGCCTTTTAGATGAACAAGAAACCTACCTGGCAGTTTGTTATCTGAGGACCAACCCACGGGAGAAACAGTTGCCCCAGCTCCTGCGGGCCTCACCTGTCCAGCGTTTTCTATGGAAAATCTCTAACCCACACCCTAGGTGCACCTTTTCTGTGTGGACGGGGGTGGGGCGTGGCGGGGGGGGGCGGGGAGACTCCAGTACATAGCTTTCCCTGTGCAGCTTCAATTGAAGCAAACTAATGGAGAAACTCAGCGCTGGAACCTCCCCACCTTGTGTGTTGTGTGTGTGTGTGGGGGGGGGTTAGGGGCTTATGTCCCACCCCAGCAACCCTGACACTGAATTCCCAGACACTTGTGGGAAGGAAAGTGCCACTCAAGAACTAGAAAACAGGCTTTTATTTGGGGCCAGAGCGGAAAGAAGGAGGACGAACACCTTCCTCCTAACTCCACTGCTGTGGCCCAACGCTCTGGAAGAATTCAGCCCAGATGAAGGGTGCAGGGGTGAGGCAGCGGGCAGTCTGAGAGTCCAGATTCCTGGGTCTGCTTCAGGTCACCAGGTGAGTGTGAAGGTCACAGAAAGTCACTTCCGGCATCCCTCCACTCAGTAACATTTTGTGTGTGACTTTGAACTCCATAAACTGGCTTTGCCAAGTTTTACCATCCTGCCGAGCGGTCAAGTGACTCTACCAGGGACACAGCCTTGGTCCCGTGCAATGCATAGTGGGAACCCTCAGCCATTAGGGTTCAGCTCTGTCTTAACCATAGATAATAAATGTGTTCTACGAAGAACTCAAAATGGGAAGTCCAGCCCAGAGCAGTAGATTAAAGTAGTAATCCCTTTAATCCTGGGATTCAGCAGGCAGAGGCATGGTTGGGGGCGGGGGGAGGATCTCTGTGAATCTCAGAACAGTCAGGGCTGCATAGAAAGATCCTGTCACAAACAAACAAACACATAGGAAAGAGGGCTGAAAAGTCGCCTCAGTGGTTAAGAGCACTGGCTACTCTTGCAGAGGAGCTAGGTTCAATTCCCAGCATCCACATGAAATCCTACAACCAACTCCAGTCCCGGGGGATCCAACATCCTCTTTTGGGCCTCTACAGACACTGCATATATGTTGTGCATGTATTCATGCAGGTAAAGCATCCATTCATATAAAATAAAAATAAAGAACAAAAATGTGCATCGGAGGCCTATTTGAGCACGCAATGAAAGGCTTGCACTGCGGGTGAGAACTTTCAGCCATTCCCTGGGCAAACATCCATTGAGTACTAGAGTGTTCTATGTTCCCTGCAGGTCACCAAACACACCCCACTCTGCATAGCCTGCTTTTGCATTCTACAGGCAAACAAAGGGACAGAGGAAGATATCTAGTATCTTGTCCAGCTTAGCATGAGCAGAAGGAAGATAAAGATTGAAAGTCCAGTGCTTGGATCCTGGTGTCTAGACACTGTTCCTCTGGGAAATGTGTTGATATTGTGAGGGACACGGAGGGGAAGCGGGCAAGCGTGATACTGTCGTCCGTCCCTCTTTTAAAATCACCACCCCATTCCAGAGTCAGTTCTAGTCTGCCCCTGCTTCCATGGCCTCTAGCATATTCTAGTTCTTTATTTTCTCCACAGCTAACTGCATGTGTACCTCTCTCCCCTAAATTTCAGTCTCCTCATGAGAAAAAAAAAATCCTATGTATTTCCCATAGTTTCTAAGATATAGTAGTTTTTGTTCTTGTTGTTTTTATGTTTAATTAAGGAGCTGGAGAGATGACTCAGTGGTTAAGACCACTGGCTGGTTTTTCTGAAGACCCAGGTTACATTCCTGAAACCCAGAGGGTTCACTGTCATGTGTCATTCAAATCTCAAAGACTTTGACATCCTTTTCTAACCTCCCAGGGCACCAGGCGTGTACATGGTGCACATACATATGTGCAAACAAAACACTCACACACATGAAATAAAAAATAAATAAGTCCTCAAAAGTATTAAACTAAAATTTGAAAATTGGGGCTGTTTACCTAGTATGCATGAAGCCCTGATTTTTATTCCCAGCACCATACAAACTGTATGTGGGGATGAAGGTCTGTGATCCTCCTTTTAGGAGGTAGAAGCAGAAGGATCAGAAGTTCAAAATCACCCTCAGCTACATAGTGCCTTTGAAGCCAACCTCCCTTGGATACAAGCAACCCTGAATTAGTTAATTCAGAAAATTGGAAGTTTCAATCCATACCTATGCTATGTGAATCTTCCTTTTACACACTGCCAGGGGTATGGCAGAGACAGCTGCCTAATGGTCTTTCGCACTGTATGCCCGCTCAGAGAGGCTCACTTAGGGACAGTGAGTGGTGCTTCATCAATGCCATAGGCAGAGTCCCTGTTAGTGGTGACCATGACCTCAGTGGTGACCTCCTTTGGCTCACATATTAGTTCGGGGCCAGCCTCTTTTGACATTGCTGGGGCAATCCAAATGATGTAATCAGCAACCAAAGGGTTACAGACTTTCCCGAGCCACTGTTTTGAGTCATACAGTACCGAGTCACTAGTACTGTAGCTGGCCAAGTTAGGGGTCTTGAGTGGTCATCAACCTGCCTTCCATCATAGCATCGCACGGGTAAATAGTTTTCACTTTAATGTGATCTCCAGGGGAGGAGGTCTGGCAGTCTGAGATGGGCCTCTGAGGAGGCGATCTGAAGGCCAGGGAATCTGGTTTAGCTTTCACCCCTTATAGAGAGCTGGCTCAGTGATCTGCCCAGCCAGGCATGGGGTAGGCAGGTGGAGAGTTGATTTGATAAAGGCTCATGGGCATCCTATGGCTACCTTAGACCAAGGACAAGCCATCCCCAAATTGGGCCAGTATTATATTTCCAGGTTACCTTCCTAACAGTCCTGTGGATTAGTATATATTCCAGTGCTCGCAATGAATAAAATGGGTCCTGGGAGGTCACTAGTACCCAGGCATCTGGACCTTTGTTCTACTTCTCCTTCTTGACCCATAGGTGACACAGTGGCCTGTGTTACCCGAGACAGGTCCAGTGGATACCTGCTGTCCTGTGTAGCACCATCAGCACACACTCAGATTTTCACCCTCTGCATAAGTTGCTTGAATTTGCTGAGCTGAATGAGTCTGGAGTTTTGAGTAAATATCTTCCCAGTTCTCTTTCCAATAGAGTCAGTGGTCATGTGTCTGTCTGAAGACGTGGGCCAGACACTGGATAGTGAACAGAGCTACGTGCGGTGCCTCAGGTGGGGTCTTAGGGCTGCTGGGAGCAAAATCACTTACTGGATTTGTGGGTCGCTCTGCTATTGATGTTGAACTTTGTGCCTGAGCTCTACCATTGGTGAACAGGGACTGATAAAACGTTAATAAATAAAAAAGCTAGCCAGTTTTCTGAATAGCATGTGCAAATTGATTAACAATTACACTCCTCCCCAAACAAGTGCATTGTCTGTTGATTTATTCATTTTTCAACATATGCCCCAAATGTGATAATAACGGATGGACAGATCCTATCAGCTATCTACCAGGCTGTTGGTGTTTCATGGCCTTTGGGGTTAGGGTCTTGGCTGAGGCTATCAATTCATGGTGTCATTTCTAGCTATGATGTCACTCAGCCCTCTCAGACTCACTGTTGGGGGCAGAGGGCTTGTAACAGGGTTGTACTGATAGGCAGCCTTCTCTTTCTTCCTATTCATCCCCAGGCACACCTTCCTGTGACTCCAGCTGAGCCTGCTCATGATGTAAGCTGCTCGTCCCAAAGACTCATGGGATTGAGACATAGGTGTGTGTGTTTGCATGCTTTCCGCCTCGTTAAACTTGAACAGTGGCAGAAATAGTTGGTGTTTAATAATGTAATTCCCCACAGTGCTCTTCGGGCAGTAGGTGCTTAATATCACTTAGAAGAATGAATTAGTCACTGAATTCATATGAAGACCAAATAAGAGCATTATATAAACAATATGCCTGGGATGGCAAGATGGTTTAGTTAGTAAAGGTTGCTTATCCAGAACCGGCATAGTAGAAAGCAAGAGCTGACGCCTTCAAGGTGACCTCTAACCTCCCCACGTGTGGCATGGCACATGCGCTCCAAAAGTCTAATTTTTACAGCCTTGTTTGTGAAATGTATATACGTTCCCTGAATATTTTCCTTGTTCTCATCGCGGAAGACCTGGGGCTCAGACACTATGCATGCACAAGCTCTGTAGACGATGCAGTTTTTGCTGGTCTGACCACTCCACACATGTGGGGTCTAAAACTGCTATTTGCTTCACTTTATAACTTGTACTTGCAGTAGGCTGGATGATAAATGAGCGATGAATAATTCCTTATTGCCACTTATCTGCTCGATCTATAAACTAGTGTCAGCATTTGCTCTGTTGGGAGTTAAAGCTATGCCTGGTATACTCATTAACCTGCTTAAAATAAGCCATAAAAATGGGCTTGGTAGGCAGTTCTTTTAACTAATTTTTAAAAATGGCATTGGTCATTCTCCACTGACCTTTGGCAGATCACTTCAACCCCTGCGGGCCACACCTGGGAAAGGGGTGGGGTGGGGCAGGGCTCCGCCAACCCTAAGAATCTAGAGCTGTGCTGTTCTTTAACTCCATGATTTTGGGATAGGCAAAATGAGGGATCCTGATAACCCCTATTAGAGCAATTACAGAGCAGTCGATAAGGGCCATCTGATCTCAGGCATCACGGAGGGTGGGGAGGCAGCTTGGGGTGGTTAAAGCAAGCATTAGAGTTTAATTCTGTTACTTATTAGTGATGTGACCTTCGGCAGGACAACTCAGTTTCCTCGACCATACACAACTGATGACTCCAGAGGGCTTCTGGGAGGGGCAAATAGGACACATTCCTGAAAGCACTTGGATACAGCAGAAGGCCAGCTCGGTCTCAATAAGGAGACAAGGGGGCTAGTACCTTGTGATCTAGCACTTGAAGCAGAACCAGGAGAAGGGCTGTTTGATGTCCTCTGGTCCCTTTGGGTTACAAGTGAAATTATTTTTATATCACATAAATAAATACTGAGTGCCTAAGGAAGTTTCTCTAAGACCTATGGTTGGTTGATTAAAAAATCTATGTGAGGAGACACTTCTGGAAATGCCAAATGATACCTTAGTGAGAAAAGCAGCCAGGGTCCCAGGACTCCCAGACCCAGCAACTCTCATCTGTAGGAATGAGGTTTGGTTTTTTTGTCTTTCCTCAAGTGCCTGGGAGATACAACCCAGCTCTGCTCTTTTGACTTCTAGGTTTCCTTTGCCTGCCTTGCAGCTCTGCCATGGCAGGGTCAGATCAGTGGCCCACCCCTTGCTATGGCTTTGGTGCTTTTCATAAATACAGGATAGGGTTGTCAACAAGAGCATGTGGGCCTGCCCCCTGTGAGACTCTTTCTCCAGGACAGCCCCTGCCACTATGCCAGTGCTGTGGAGAAGGGAAGCTTGACCTGTGACTAGAGTGTCTGGATGGGTCTTGCTTACCTTAGCAAAGATCCCGAAGTTAAAAAAAAAATCCTTTAGAACTTGGAGAAAGCCGAGCGATCGATTGATCGATCGGGGTGGTCATTAAGGGCAGCAACTGTGTTACAATTGGTCAATAAGGAAGCAGGGAAGGGCTAGCACCTGCTGTCTGATCAGCGTCTGCTAGCATTGCTTTGACATGAGCAGCCCACAAGCTTATCTGAAGCGTTCCCTGGTCCTGCAGGATCTACACTGCAGTTTGTCCACGGTTTGCATTGCCCAGTGCTCATTCTCTCCGTTAGCACCTTTCCTCTCCCTCCTACATTTTGTCTGCAGAGCGAGAGAGGACATCTGCCTCTGGAAATTGCTAAAAGATGCTTTCAGTGGCAGAAAAGAAAGGCACCTGGCACTTAGTTATCTGGAACTGCTTTTGTTCTCTGAAGGTTTGCTTAGAATTCTCTGGGTTTCTTTTTACCAAGGTCTTTCTTTCTAAATACCCCTGGTCTATTGACCATGGCTGAAAGTCTGACTTCCTTTAACTCCCAATGCACCCTCCTCCTCCTCCCAGGCTGGAATAACCAAGTTGGCTTCTCAGCTAGCCCAGCACCAGGTTCCCAACGCCAAACCTTTCTGCCAGGGAAGGGAGTGTGAGTCGGAGGGAGAGTTACAGGAACAGAGAGCTTTCAGTTTCAGAAACTCAAGGCTGCAACAGAGATTTTGGACTGTCTGGAGGGCAGTGGAGCCTCCCTACAGGGGGAGGGGAAGCACTCTGTAGAAATCATTGCTTCAGGCAGGAACCTTCCCAGGCAGGAAGCATCCCTGGGCTTTAGGGCAGTTCTACAGTCTGACCATACATATTGGGTTAGGAGCCTGCCTGTACAGCCTTTGCCTTGAAAACAGCCATAAAGATCTTGGGGAACCTGACCCACTTAAGATCTGGTCAGCCCTCCCCATTCTTTTAAAAAAATTGCTTTTTTTAAAAAAAAAATTGAAATAAACACATTCACATTATAGCTCATTTGAAAAGACAGAGCATATAACAACAAAAAGAAAACCCCCGACTCTTAGCTATGCCTATGAGAAGAATCATTTAGAACATACTGCTTCATTATGTCTTCTCAAGGGAGTTTTATATCCTAAAGAGTGGCTCTCAAGCCATGTTAATTTACAAGTTGGGACTCAGTGCTAAGCACATAGTTAGCACAAAGGAGGCTCGGGATAGCATAGCTAACAATCAGAAAAACCTAAACAAATAATAAAAAGCTACTATGACACTTTGCTATGTCATTAAATAGCTCAAGAAAATAGTAATAATAAGTCCTAGCTGTTTATTTACAATGTAGGTTGCTATTAATTTTTGTTACTCCAACTACACTTCTGAAGTATGATTGTCAAGTCCTCGGCTTGGTTATGTGCCTTGGTTATGACGGACTTTCTCGTAGGACTCTCAGCAATTTCTTAGGGCACGTTTCTTCCCGTGAAAAATTCGACGACGCAGGGAGTCCCAGGGACTTGCATAGAGACTGGCCTGATCAATCGAAGCCTTCTAAAAGGCCACAGCCACAGCTCCTGTACAGCCCCCCCACAGCACTCAATTTTGGATAAGACAGTTAAAGATGTGTTCATCAACTTAGAAAATTGCTTCTTATTGAACATATTTGACATCTGAAGAATTTGTAAGTCATAAGTTTAGAGAGGAAAAAAAACAGAAAGACAAAATTAACGAGGCTATTAATGCCTAGCTGAATACTTTTTACCATGTCACCCTGTCACTTATTGACTATTTTGGGGACCCAGAGGTTTGTCTGCAGGCTTCAGTTTAGAGTTTAGGAGGACTTTAAAACATAGGAAACTGAAACACAGACTTTTTTTTTTTCTTTTAGGCAATTTGCTTAAGATAACCAGCCAGTAGAGTGGTGGGAAAGCTTCCAGAATGTTCTTTGTTGCCTATAAATTGTTTTTTGTAACCTCAGACTACTTATAGAGAACAATTTTATCTTTGCAAAAGGTGGCAGGCTCAGCTACTGAGCACATTCATGCATCTTATTCCTAGAATCTGCTACAAAAATAACCTCTCCAAGGTCACCTAGCTTGTCCCTGAGCTATACTGGATCTAGAATCCAGGCTCTGGACATTGTGTGGGCTACTGCCTGGGGCTTTCTCTGACCTGGCTGCAAGCATCTCCTGTGGGCAACTGAAGAAAATCAGCTTGGACCAGGCCCATCACACTTTCTGGTTTCAAGCAGGAAATGTCACCAATTCTGGAATCTCCATTTCCAGGGCTGGAGGGAAGCAATGAAGCATGGGTGGGAGAATCAGTAGCCTCTGGCTCCTGGTGGAGGAGCCAGACACTCAGATCCACCGGAGCAGAAGAGGCAAGAGCAAGCTGAGGCTCAGCTGAGGACCTTGGACCGCGGGCGCAGGGGGAATCCCAGGAAGCAGCTCTTACCTCTCCTAGCTGGTGGAGGGCAGAGTCAGGGGCCGCTCACTAGGGGATTCTGGGGAGGGCATTCTTGAATTGAATGGAAGGCTGGACCAGATAACCTCTGGAGCCCTTCCCACTCCCCACGTCTCTGATTTGTGTGCCTTAGGGGAGAGAATTGGTCAGTCATAGGACTGCAATGGTTGATTTAGGGTCCCGCCCCAGTTGTCAGCATAGCCCTCATCTTGGGCAAATAATTTAACCTGTCAGTACAAGGCACAAGGCTTGGCTTGGCGCGGAGTGCAGCTTTGCAAATGTTTGCTGAATGAATGGGCGAATGAATGAATGAATGAATGGCTGACTGGATTCACACCTCTGCAGCCCCAAGGTTCCATTAGTGAAAAAATGGAATCTTACAGTGTCTTTAGGTGTGAAACTCACAGCAAAGTAAGAGCATACAGACTCCTTCAAGAGAAAAACTATCCCTCCAACTCAGAGAGGTGAGGCAACGGGTGAAAATATAATTTCTCAGCACCAGGAAACACAGTTTTCCCGGTGAGTTTTGAGTTTCATTCATTCCGCTCTCCTCAGTGGCGGCATCTCAGGCAGCGGTTGGACGAGGCAGCATAATCTTTTCCTCCTCCCCCACCCCGGATAAATGCTAAATACTGAGGGCTAATGGATTGTTCTTGGTGCCGACCAGATTAGATAGCAGACCTTGCGTTATCAACAGTGGAAGTAAGCCCCGGCAGTGGTAGTGATGGTAATGGTGGTGGTCGAACTCTAGGGAACCAGGAGGGCACAAAAACCAGAGAGTTTGCTAAGAAAGTGCAGACCACTAAAGCCCTTTCACTTGGCCTCTCAGAACTCCCCCTAAACCCCAAGTCTACCCCCACCCCGCCCCCAGTAGTTCCTGGTCAGGTGGGTCGATGCTGTCTGTGGGAATTGGGGACATCCAAATACAAGAACTCTCCCACTCTGCTTGTCAATGTTAAGGGTCCAGAAACACTTTGAGACACGCCCTCCTCCAATAACCCTTGATGCTTTGCGGGAGCAGCGGTTAAGAATTCTAACTTTCTTCCTTTTTGCTGTTTCCGGATTACGAGAGAAGACACAGTTTGTTCTCGCCCCTCCCCCACTCCGATTTCCCTATGTCAAATTTCTACCCACCAGCTGCCTTTCTGTCTGCCTTTCTTTTGGGTTTTTGTTTGTTTTGGAGATGGGGTGGTCCTTAATCTGTAACCCAGGCTGGCCTCAAAATCCCGGTGCCCCTGTGGCCTCAGCCTCCGCAGTGCTGGGGTTAAAGGAGGGTGGCCCCCGCTTGACTAAGGAGCTTGGCTTTTAAAAGTTTGTTATAGATTCCTTTTAAGAGTTAATGATTCTTTTTGTTTGTTGTTCGTTTGTTTGATTCTTAAGAGAAAATGTTTTCCGTTTCTCAGCTCAGAAGCTAATTTTTCTGCCTCCAGTCACTTTCTGAGAGCGCAGCTCATCTACTATCAAGACTATTCTATAAAAATGCTCATGTGTGATCTAACAACAAATCCCACATAAAGCAAATAATAAGCACTCAAAATCATTATGTATCTACAAGGAACAGCCAATTGTTCTATCATTATGATGATAGAGCCACAGAGATCTAACAGAAAGCAAATACAATCTTAGCTGGCGAACAGGGGCGGTTTCCCCGCTTGCACCCTGTCATTTCCCTGTAAATCTCTGGAGCTAGTGAGAAGCCATAATAAATACCTTCGCAGGAGAAAGCATCTGGCCCCACTTTTACACATTATTACCCAATTTGGGGGGAAAATCACTACTGAGGAGCCGTTGGAAAGTCGCCATAGTGTCATCGTTATTTGGACAGGAGGAGAAGCCTCAGAAACTCCTTAAGAGAAAACGAATTAGCTTCGATGTAGTTTGATATTTAGAAATTGAAATGGAAATGATAATTCGCCATAGGAACGCGTTTGATTCATCCAGTGCAAGGGGAGTAACCCATGAAAATGAACAAGACTAATTTATCATAAAGAGCGGGGATGATGTCCCAGTGGAAGTGGAAAGAGCCAGTCGGTTCCTGAGGGAAATGTAAAGGCAGACGGGATGTACGTGGAGGGAACTGGCGGGAGCAAAACTGGACGAAAAGGGATCAAATGAAGGAGGCGGTTTCGATTAAGCCAGAGTAGGAGAATTCTGGAGCTGAGTGAGGAGAGCGGATGCGGAAGAATGGAGGGACAGGTAGTGAGTAGGAGAGAGTAAGAGAGAGGAGGAGAGGGAGAGGGAGCGGGAGAGGAGAGAAGAGAAATGGGGAGGGGGCACTGGGGGGGAGAAAGGAGAAAACCAGGCTAAGCAGATTGTGCAGAATGAATAAAGACGCCCCTAAGAACGACAAGTGGGGCGCAGAGGGCAGAAGCACCCTTTCTGGGTATCCAATGAAACCACAGCATTGGGTCCAGAGATGAGCGCAGCGGCCACTCAGGGGGCAAACATCAGTGTGCGTGTGCGTGTGCGTGTGCGTGTGTGTTTGCAGCCACCACTCCAGCTTTTTACAATACTTAGCACTCTGGGGCTCTGCCAGAAATTTTATTAAGATCGAAATTTTACTAAGATCCAAGTTTTGCAAGAATCGGAGGGACGGTGGTTCGACAGTGTCCTTCCCTGAATGTCAGCACGCGATGCCAAGTCACTCCGTTCTTCTGACAAGCCCGAATCCCCCAAGTTCAAGAAATATACACCTTCACAGATATTTCTGATTTGTGGAAGCCCGGAACCGAGAACCCAGAGGAAGGAAGGAGTTTTCTCCAGGCCCAGTTTCTCTGGCCAGTCATCAGCCGGCTCCTTAACCTAGTATTAAAGTGTTAATCGTGACTCCCTCAATATTGCACCAAATTCAGCTAGAGAAAGACCCGAATGTCTCTATCGGCTTTGAGTCTGGGGTGGCTAAGATCCTTCCGCTGTATGTTTTCCCCATAGGTATATTGAGAACAGTCAAGTTGGGGGGGGGATACATTTGAGGGGAAACTTGGAAATCTACTACACTGACCTAAATCACCCCTAAACTTAGGGTTCTCTCTCTCTCTCTCTCTCTCTCTCTCTCTCTCTCTCTCTCTCTCTCTCTCTCTCTCTCTCTTAGGGTTCTCTCTCTCTCTCTCTCTCTCTCTCTCTCTCTCTCCTTTCTGTGGGATTGGGACACCACCTCACGTCGGTGGAAGCAAACTAGGAAGAAAACCAGTTATCCTACGAGGTCGAGGTAGGGAGCAGGGCAGGGAGGTAGAGCAGAGAGAGCCCCCTGGAGAGACACGCGGTGGGCTGAGTCTGGAGGGCTAACTGAGGGACTGCCCCAGCAGGCAGGCCAGCAGCGTTATACTACACAGATGTCTCCCTCCGTGTCTTTATTATGAAACCCCAAGCGGAAAAAGCCCCGCATTATCAGGCGCCCAGGAGAGGGGTTCTTGGGTACCACACAGGCCGCCTGAAGAGGGGTCATAGGCAGCAGGTACAATGGCCTCTCTTCTTGCGGTCCCAGGTCGTCCGACCCGTGGGCTTCGTTCTGCTAAGGAGTTCCAGGCGCAAAACACAATGGTCCAGGTAGGACAGAAGAGTGGTCTCGGCTGGAACTTTCTTGCCTGTAGACCTAGCTACCTAGCGCATCCACCCTGCGAGTGAGGGAGCGGACTCGCTAGCATTCTTCAGCCAGGACCCATCCGTTCGCCATCCCCGCCTCCTCCCCAAAGAGACTTGGGCCACCGGGGGCCAGACCAGTTGAAAAGCACACGGAGCAATCTGGCATCGGATTTTTTTATCCAGAACTAAGTGGTAAGCCGGGCATGGGAGAGTGGTAGCCAAACCCACTTTGCTTCCACAACTCAGGTTCCCTCTGGGGAGGTCCAGCGAACCCCAGGCTCCGCGGGCAAAGCCGCCGCACAAGTCCCGGGCTTCTGGCCACGCTCCCCGCAGGGTGCGTGCCTGGATCGCAGTGCCTCGAGGAAAGACTTAATCTGAAGAGGAGCCATTCAGTGACTAGAGTAAACGTTTCGGCTTGACTTTGGGCACATTTCTCCCATCTTTCTCCTCCTCGTCCCAGGAGTGAGGGAAACAAGCCAAGCAAGGATGCGAGAGGAGTTTGTGAGCTACATAGCAAGGATTTAATCAGACAGCGTTAATAATATTCCTTTGTGAGTTCTCTCACTGGGGGACAATTCTGTCTCGCTGGGCAGTGCAGAGGCTTTTACTGCGGTCACATTATTTGAGACTCCCCATCTCCTTACCCACATCGCATCCACCCCTTTAAAGAATGTCAGTTTCTGTCCCCTGAGAAGCCTAACTGGTGGCGGGTTTCCTCCCCTCCCCCCGACACTTGGGGGCTCTCTGTCTACAAGCAAGGCTCTCGGCCGCGCCCCGTGCTCCCTCCCCAAGCTGCACGGGACCCCGAGCTCGACGCCCCCACCTCTTTTTCTTTTAGCCGACTGACTGGATTGTGATTCTCCCTGGCGCCCATCTCTGAACTTTCCTACCCTCCGCCCAAGCCTGACGCCGCTAGGTTTGTTGATCTTAGATCTGCCCCCTGCCTTTATCACCCAAGATCCGGGAGTCCCGCGGCGCCCCCAGCCGCCCCCTGCACTCCCCTGCAGGATGGCCTTTCAAACCTTTCTAGAAATCTCCCTTAATTTCCTTTGCAGAACCGACAGAAAAGTCAGTCCAAATTCCCAAGATCACTGAGAACCTCCAGGGCCTAAAAAGCCCCGGGTTTGTCCCCACACCGCATTTCGATCCGGATAATGCAGGTGAAAGTGCCCCTCCCCCCATTATTCGAATAATTGTCTCGAATCTCACTTAGCGTTATGTTTAAACAACTGGAGATTGATGGCTGTAGCCCCGAACCCCTTCCTCTGGGCAGTTCCCAGCTCGGAATCTCCCCAGACTTCACGGATGCAAACCGTGACTTCTCTTCCTGTGAAAACAGAACCAGGCATTAGAAAGCCGTTGGAAATGGGTATTTGATTTGCCCCGAGAGAGACTCAACAGGGACCAGCTCGTGAGGATTTCTTTCATGCCAATCACAGAAAACTGTTTTCAGGATCCCACTAAATGTGATCAAAAGACAAAACAAAACAAAACAAAACAAGAACAAATCCAAAACAAAACAAAAAACAAAAGCATGTTCAGAACATGTTCCTAGAACGAAACCCGTGGCAACGAGCTCGTAAAAATAAGCTCATAAAGGGGACTGACTTTCAAATGCGATCTACCCTAGACTGATTTATCAAAATAAAGAGAGCAGCAATGAACCATTTGCAACTACTAAACAGTATTACCAACAATGTGGACGACGAGGAGGGCAAGGGACCACAATTCATACAAGCCTCGCAGTCTTGTATAGTAGTTTTCCTTTAATCAATATGAGTATTTTTTTATTCTTTTCCTCCTCAATTTTAAAAAAATAATTATTTTTGAGAGCACTGGGGGATGAGAATAGGAGAAAATGAGGTGCTGGGGGTACAGGGTAGAGGGGAAGGGTAAGTTTCCAGGTAGCTTTTGAGTTTACTGCTGGAAGTCCATGCTAGCTTCCAGGGAAGAGAAACTGACTGCCGGGGATATAACCTCACCCTCTGCTTTACACCAGCCCTGCACCAGTGCAAGGGAATCTAGACACCAAATTCTAGCCAAGGCCAGAAGATACACCCGTGTCAGAAACACCCAGATGTCTGTTGTCAATCTTTGAGCAAGTGGAGGAGGTCTGGACAGCAGAGCAGCCAGCCTGGCAGGACCTGGGTTGTTTGCAGTTCTTCCGAGGCTTCCTTGTTCCAAGTCCTGTCCTCAAAGAGACTACTGACTCTGCTGTCTCCCCTTATTTTGGATTCAGCCCTTTCCTCGGATAATAGAATTCAAAGTTCAGCACCCACCGCCCCTGTCTTGAGAAGAAGGGGAGAAAGGTAGGTTTTGACTCAGCTGCAAAAAGTCCACACAGCCCAAGGCTTCTCCCCGCATAGGGTGAACAGGAAGCTGGTCTTCTGCTTGCTTCTCTACCCCTGCGGGACCCAGCTCCACCCAGCTAGACACTGACCCTCGGATCAATGAAAATCAAACCCACACAGCAGCTGCCTGAACCTTGGCTGCTTGAGCAAAGAGAAGGAGGCACAAATCCCATTCACAACTAACCAACACAGCCAGTGGGGACACATACAGTCACCCATTCACAACTAACCAATACAGCCAGTGGGGACACATATAGTCACCCATTCACAACTAACCAATACAGCCAGTGGGGACACAGTACAGTCACCCATTCACAACTAACCAACACAGCCAGTGGGGACACAGTACAGTCTGCTGCTGCACGCTTTCTGGCTCAGAGCTACCAGGGTGAACTGTGACCAGGCTGGGAAGGGCTTGCCTGAATCCTCCAGGGTGGTCCCTAAGAGGACACAGGTGACCACAGGGGACCCCAGGAAAAGCCAACCGATTTGGGCTTGCTGGAGGGAGCAAAGGCCCAGTGACACCTGCTTCCATTTGTGACCAGCCTTTATCCACTCTCCCGGGTTTTTCCAGGGGTGGGGGTGGGGGTGGGGAACCAACCATTCATTGCCATTAGTTTCCAACTTCACAGAGCCAGGTAGTGAACCAGGAAATAGAGAAACTCAAATGCCAGCTAATTTTAAGAAAAGATGGCAAGAGATGGAAATGGGGGGAGAGAGAGAGAGAGAGAGAGAGAGAGAGAGAGAGAGAGCCTCAGCAGATTGTTCTAGAAACAATCCATTCAATTTCTCTTTCCTCTAGGCAAAGGCTGGAGAACTCCCACCACCCACCCCACCAAGCCTGGGTCGGGGTGGGTGCCCTGGACTGAAGCCTTTCTGTTCCCTCTTTCCCAGGTTCCTCTCCACCATGCACAGTCCTCCCCCCTCAGCTGTTCCTTCTGGCCTCCTGGCAGGAGGGCCATTTAGGGGTGACTCACCCTAGGTAGAAGCTCTTCAAGGCTTGTTGGAGGGTAGCTTTCGGGACAGATCAGCCTCTAGGCCCAGAGATTCCAGCCTGTTTCAGCCGGCTTGGTGGGAGGGAGACGTTGTGAGCTCCGTCTCCGACTCCCTCTGCTCCCAGCTTCCCTCTCAGAATTAGATAACAGCAAAAATAGATAAGAGAAGTGATTCATTAATTCAGCGAGTCCCGTGGCTGGTGGCTGGCTTTTTCTCCTTGGTATGTGTGGAAGTAGAAGGAAGCCCTGGCGGGGGCATAAAGCACTGGCTGGACTTTTTTTTTTTCTTTTTTTCTTTTGAAACAAGTCTACATTCAGGAGGTTCTGCAGAGGCTGCTCAAGGTCACTCGGAAGGACGGCACACAGATGGAACACCCCCAGGGTATCACCATTTACTGGGAGATGCCCCTCCCCTAACCTGCCACTGCACTCCAGGCTTTTTTGCCACTCCCTTAGAAGAGTGGTCCTACGGGCCTGAGGGGAGGAGACCCTCCTCCTATCGCCTAGCCTACCAGGCAGTGAAAAGCAGTGGATGTTTTAGAGCATTGTTGGTTGGTACCAGGGGCAGCAGCTCCTCCAGAGTGTAGATTAAGACCTTGAATGAGGTACCCCAAACTCAGAGAGGTGGCCAAGTCATGGAGCAAGGGAACTATGAAACCCACTTTGGTTTCCCCATCAGCTGAGTCCTAAACGGGTGATAACAAGTGGCCTCTTAGCATAAGAAGAGACTCAGAATTACTCCTTTGCTGAGTAGGCACCTTCTTCCAGGTGACTGTCAGCTCTGTCGAATGCTCCTAGGGATGTGGAACTCCGTTTCCACTGGCCCCCAGATGACCCAGGAATGCAGGGTTAGGCACGGAGAGAAAGGTTCACAGAGTGAGCCGTGGGAACCAGGCAAACAGATCCCTCTGGTTTTACTCAGGGTAGATGGCCCCTGTGGAGTGGTGTCTCCCAGAGGAACATCTTAATAATAACAAGAAAAGTAAACATAATGCCGGCATACTTTAATGCATTTCCCAGTTCATCATTTCCCGGGGTCCTTGAAACAGTCCCTACATGGTGGAGAGAATCCAGACAAGTTATTACCGATCTCCACATGTAGAACAAGAACCTAGAACTGAAAAGCCCCAGGTGTCTACCAGGAGAACACAGGCGCTGAAGAGAAAGAGGTGAAGGAAAGCCTGGAAGAAAAGGGGAAGACGTAGAAAAAGACAGGACTGCATTTCCCTTCCAAGAAGTTTGTTATGAATATTTTCAGAGTGATGAATAAGGTGTCCACCATGGCCCTCCGTCTCTATGTGTTGCCCTTACCAGATGACTTGCAGAAACTATTCAACAGGAAGATGTTCATGTAAAACTCCCTGAAGCGTCAGGTCATTAAAATTCCTGAAGAGTGAGCTGAACGTGACGAGGCACAGGCCTCCTCTATCCAGCCGGCTAACTGTCACCGGCCCAGTGCTTTGGTCACGTGGGTTCTACTGTTGTTATTATAAAATAAACACAACACAAATGTTACTACTTCAGCTGCTTTAATCTGCAGGGTTCGGTGGCATTAAGGACATTTCTATAGAACCATATCCCCCTCCAGACACGTTCTCCCCACCTCTCCCTCCTTCCTTTCCTTCCCTCTCTGTCTGTCTCTCTTCCTCCCTCCCTCTGTCTCTCTGTCTCTGCCTGTCTCTCTGTCTCTCTGTGTCTTTGTCTGTCTCTGTCATCTCTGTCTCTCTCTTCCTCTTTCTTTCATCACTGGAGTTGAACCCAAGCCCTGAACATACCAAGAAAGAGCCCTACTATTAAACTCCACCCCAGACCCTATTTTACCCTTTTAAAAATAGATTTTTTTTTTTTTTTTGCCTTTTGTTATGTGTCTGTGTATGGATCTTTGTTTGAGGCCGGAGTTACAGGTGCTTGTGAACCACTGATATGGGTGCTCTGTCCCTCTGGGAGAGCATCAAACGTTCTTAATCGCTGAATCATCTCTCTAGTCACCCAGTTTTGATTTGAGACAGCATATTACTATGTAGTTCAGGCTGGACTTGAACTTCTAATCCTCCTGTCTCATACCCCGAGTGCTAGAATTATAGGCATGCACCTTCTTGGCCCTGTTCCTTCCTTCCTTCCTCCTTTCCTTTTACTCTTCCTGAGTCCAGGTCTCTTGTAGCCCGGGCTGGCTTTAAAGTTGTCAAATAGCATGAGATGGAACTCTTGCTTCTGCCACAAGCTGTGATTATAGGCACATATCACCGTGTCAAGTTGACAGCTCTGGGGACCAAACTCAGCCTCAGACAAGAAACACAGAGCTCTTATGTGTTTTAAGGGGATCTAAACTCCACCATTCTATAGTCCAGCCTGTGGTTCTAGGGTAAGCACTCATACAACATATCCCCAACCCCCTGCTTTCTGCTTGTATGAGTTTCATGACCACAGATACCTATAACTGACTCGTCCCACTTCATCCCCATTGTAGCACTCACTAGCATTTCCATCCTCTCTAAAGCCAAGGGATGCTAGCCCATGTGTACAGACCACATTTTATTTCTCTATCCATCTGTTGACAGATATTTGAGCTGTCGCCAACTTTAAAAAATGGTTTCCTTACTTTCTGAGATTATAATATAATTACATCATTTCCCCTTTCCCTTTCCCCCTTCAAAATCCCCCCATATACGCCTCCTGTTCTCTTTCACATTCATAACCTCTTTTTCATTAATTGTTGTTACATGCAAACGTGTGTGTGTGTGTGTGTGTGTGTGTGTGTGTAGGTGTATGTATATATCTACATCTATCTACCTATGTATATTCCTAAATAGTAAGTGCAACTTGTATAGTCCGTATAATGTTACTTGCAGTATGTTTTAAGAGCTGACCATCTGCTATTGAGTAAGCACTTGGTGTTCTCTTTCCTGGGGAAGATCTTGCTACTTGTAACTATTGAGACTGATACTCTCCTAACACTGCACAAACATCTCTGCTTTCCTTTTGTTTGTAATTATCCCCAGAAGCAGAGTTGCCCTTCCAGATATGGTAATTCTGTATCTCCTTTTGTAAATAGCTGCTACAATACTTTCTGGCTTTTATAGAGTTTTGATCTAAAATTGGAGAGGGTCTCTCCTTTCCTTATTGGGAGCAGCAACGAGCACTCACTTTAGCTGGTGTCCCACTGAGGGGCAGACAGCAGACCTTCTGAGGAGTTCTGTGAGAGAGAAGTTTTGTAGCCAAGGAGATTGTCAGATGTGAAGTTCTTTCCAGAACTTCCTCAGAGCTGAGAGAACACTCACAGGAAACTAGCCAGAGACCCCAGGCTCAACTGTTAGGTCTGCCATCTCTGTGAGATCACAGGAATTTGGGCTTTCCATAGCACTGCAGGCCTTCCAATATTCAGGAAAAATACACATTTTTTTGTGCTCCAAAAATATTATTTTTTAAGGAAACCATGAAGACTGGGTATGGTGGCTTGTTCTGTAATTCCAGCACTTGGGAGGTAGAGGCAGGAGATTAGGAGTTCAAGGCCATCCTCAGCTACTTAGCCAGTTTGAGACCACCCTGAACTAAATGAGATTCTGTCAAAAGAAGAAGGGTCAGGAAACCTGGGGCAGATAATGAAATGGATTTTGGGAGGGCCTGACATTCCATTATCTTTCGGGTAAGCCCGTGGTTTTATGGCCACAGCCAGACTCCTGGTTTTGAGGAGAAAGGGGAAGTCCTTGCCTAGTGAAGTCTAGGTGAGGTTGTGATAGGACTCCCCTTGCCTCACCCCAGGGAAGACAGCTTGAATCTGTGCTTGTCCCCTTAGGACAGAGGGACAAGTCAGTAATGAGGACCATGAGGTTGGCAGAGCTGTAGGTACTAAAAACACTAGCCAGAGCGTCAGTCACATGGTCCCACATCTAAATCTGCATGATGGTGCTCTCTTTACAATGCCAGCATTGGGAGGCAGAGGCAGGAGGATTGCTGTGACTGAAGGCCAGCCTGGTCTACATAATGAATTCTAGGCAGGCTAGACTTTATAGTGAGACCCCCATCAAAGAACAAAGATCCTCATGAGAGGTCAGAGGGACTTAGAGAGAAAGCCCCATCAGAAGCTCTTCCTCCTTGTTCTTTCAACACACACAAGTACACATAAATGAACACATCTGTATACACATGTACACATATACCTGCATACACACACACCTTCATGTTCACACATACACATACATACACACCTACATACACACACCTTCATGCACATACACACACCTGTGTACACACAAAAATACACATACACCTTCATATATGAACACATCTGCATACATACAACACACCCCTACACACACACCTTTATGCACATACACATGCATCTTCCTGCACATGCACATACACACACACCTTCATGCACACACACACACACACACCTAAGTACACACACAAACACACCTACACATATACAAACACACCTTTATACATATGAACACATCTGCATGCACACCTACATACATACACCTTCATGCACACACACACACACACACACACACACACACACTTGCATACCCACACACACTTTTTATTTTGGTTTCTCTTGTCAACATGTTGTATGTTCATTGCTTCAAAGTAGTCTAGGAAGGAAGTGAGACTTATTCTTACCTTCTGTCCTGTTATCCTCTCCCCTTCTCAGCTCTTAAGTTTCAATGTCCCTAACAGGATTGCCCTTGTAGCCGGGCAGTGGTGGTGCATGCCTCTAATCCCAGCACTTGGGAGGCAGAGGCAGGCGGATTTCTGAGTTCGAGGCCAGCCCTCCAGGATTGCCCTTACCTTCAAAGGTCTCACATTGGTCCCATACTTAAGAGATAGCCTCTAGAAATTGCATTTCTCCCTCTATGTAAGCTCATTAGCGATATCTTTTTGTTAGCTTGCTTTGTTTTGTTTTGTTTGCTTTCCTTTCTAGACAAGATCTTTCTTTCTTTCTTTCTTTCTTTTTTTTTTTTTTTTTTTTTTTTTTTGGTTTTTCGAGACAGGGTTTCTCTGTGTAGTCCTGGCTGTCCTGGAACTCACTCTGTAGACCAGGCTGGTCTCAAACTCAGAAATCCGCCTGCCTCTGCCTCCCAAGTGCTGGGATTACCACCGCCCGACAAGATCTTTCTACAGAACCTTTACTGTCCTGGAACTCACTATGACCAGGCTGGCCTCAAACTCACAGAGAACTACTTGTCTCTTTCTCCCAAGTGCTGAGACTAAAGGCACCCACCATCATGCTTGGCATTAATGTATATCTTTAAGCCTCATTTTTTAAGTCTATAAAATAGGTATGGTAGTAATTCTTACTGTTCATAGTCTGTGGTTCTTGACATTAAAAAAAAGGTCCTGAGTTCAATTCCCAGCAACCCATGGTGGCTCACAACCATCTGTAATGGGATCTGATGTCCTTTTTTGGTGTGTCTGAAGACAGCAACAGTGCAATCATATGTGTAAAATAAATAAATAAATAAATAAATAAATCTTTAAAAATTGACAGTTGGGCTGGCTACTACCATGAATATTATTGATGGGCAAGATGGGTTTTATGGTTTGAATATGAAGTGCTCTTGTAGTCTTATGTATTTGAACACTTGGTCCTCAACTGGTGGCTCTGTTTCAGAAGGTTGCTGGAGGAAGTGGATCACTGAAGAATGGCTTTAAGATTTTCTGGCCTGATTCTCCTGCCTGTTCTCTCTCTGCTTCTTGGCTGTGGGCACAACATGACCAGCTACCTCATGCTCTGGTAGCCATGCCTTCTCTACCATGGTAGCCGAACTGCATCCCTTCTTAGGCTGTATGCAGAAATAAACCCTCCCCCCCCCAATTGCTTCATGCAGGATACTGTGATAGCAACAGGAACAGGAACAAACACAGGAGGCTTGCATTGCTGGGGGGATCCTGTTGCACCCACACCAACTTGTGTCCAAGGCAGGAAACCCATGCATAGCTGCTGGGCAAGTGTCGGCGGTCGTGACTTCTGTAGGCCTGGGATGAGGCTGTTCTGCGAGTAGTTGGCAGTCATCCCTGGAGTGCTGACATGGCTGCGGCATGACCAGGGTGCCCCGAGGTGGCTAAACTGGGTGCGCGGCACTTTATTGGCTCCTGTGCTTCTGGAAGAAACCAGTGACTCCAGAACCCTCTAAAGTCCCTGAAGTACACAGGAGGACAGGGTCAGGGTCTTACTCCACTCTACGTCTACCTTGCACAGAATGATGTTAGCGCCCTGCTATCGCCTGCCATGCATTAGTGTTTTGGTTTGTTTCATTTTTTTTTGTTTGTTTGTTTTAGAACTAAGATAACAATTCATCCTTTTAACATTTGTAGGTCAGAGGTATTAGTATGCCCAAGAGCATGCAGCCAGCACCAATATCTAAATCCCAAGTATATTCACCCCTTGGGTGGCAATTCAGTAGATGCTTATGGATACTTTCTTATGTAAGGAAGGCATCTAGTTAGAGCAGTTCTTAGCGTTGCATTAGTCTGACCCCGTACTGGCTTGGTTTTTTGAATCAGCATGGAGGTTGAGGCCCAGCTGCTTTTTCTTGCTTCTGTTCATTGACACTGGAGACCCTTGGACTGGTGCTATCGAAGCTTTTTATGGCTGTGACAAACTCCTAAGGAAATGATCTAAAAGAAGGAATGATTTACTTTGGATCTGGGTTGTGGTGCATGGCCACTTAACCTGACCATTGTGGGCCTGTGTTGTGTCACAGCATGGAGAGGTCATAGAAGCATGGTGGCCCACCTCATAGGAGCCAGAAAGCAGGGGGGGGGTCAGAAGAACAGAAGGTATTTTGGGCTCAGTGGACTACTTCCTCGAGAGTGGCCCCAACTTCTATTTTCCAATCATTTCCCAGTACCGTCATCGAATGTGCAAATCATCTCTCAATGATGAGATTCACTGATAGGAACAACCCCAACCCAAAACGAGCTTTTTGAGACACTTCATAACTGAACTTACTAAATGTCCCCCTTGTGTGTGTGTGTGTGTGTGTGTGTGTGTGTGTGTGTGTGTTAGGGATGGAACCCAGGGTCCTGTTCACACCAGGCAAGGGCTGTATCACTGACATCACTTAGCTCCATGTGTGTTCTCTGCCCTTTGTACCCAACTTTGAAGGAAGGTCATGCATTCACATCTTTTGGCACCGCTCTTGCCTTCTTGCTGTGCAAGGCTGACTCTGACCTGCCCATTGTGTTCCCCACTGTGCTTGGGATACTCTAGTCACACTTTCAGCTGAGTAATAGGAACAGCTATTTTGTGCAGCAGCAGACAGTGCTCCCATCTCTTATTCTGTTTGATCCTCTCCGCGGCCCATGTATTTGAGCAGCAGATGTTTTTTATACATTCTTTCCTTTGAACTTGGTCCTGAGAATCTCCCCTATAAGTCATTCTATCCCAGCCCTTTCCTCCAGGCACTTGGGGTACCAGACCAACATCTCAATGATCCTGCTCCACTGGCATCCTAGGCAGGCCAATGTCTTTCCAAAGTAAAGGCTCAGCCATGGAAGCTTGCAGCCTCCTGTCTCATGTGTTCATGAACACATTTTTCATTAGGGTTCATCTTGTTACTTCTCCTGGAACACAAGGTCTTTGGGGGCAAAGACCATCTGGAAATTTGCATGTTAATGACCAAGAAACCTTCTTTGGGGGTGGCACTGCTCTCTACACATGGTTTTTCTGCTATTTTCAAACAGTGGGATCTTCTTCATCATTCTCTGGGTCTTAGGAACAGGTGTCCTTTATTTGGAGAATTTCAAGATCAATCCAGAGTTTTCTTTGGACTCTAACCAAAGATAAGGGTTGGAGAGACACATCACCTTTTAAGAGCACTGGATGCTCTTCCAAAGGATGTGGTTCAATTCCCAGAACCCACATCATGGCTTACAACCATCTGTAACTTCAGTTCCAGGAGATCAATGCTCTCTCTGGGCTCTAACAACACAAGGCACAAAAAATGGCAATGCAGACACAAATTACAATTAAAACAGTCACATACATAAAATAAAAACAAGCAAGTCTTTAAAAAAACCACTCTGTATACTGGGATTGCGAAGTTGGTAGAATGCACATCTTTGGGGGATCAATGGCATATTTGGAATCCTTAAAATCAACAGTGCTGGTATTAGGTCAAACACACACACACACACACACACACACACACACACACACGCTGGGGGAATCAAGCCATGACCTTGTGCATCTAAGGCATGTGTTCCACCAATGGAGATACATTCTTAATCTCTATTAGATTAATCTGAAAATCAGTTTTGATACTTAAAGCAGAAAGAGTACTGACTAACATGGAGCCACACACAAAAATAGCCCATGGCTGATAACTGTCCAAATGAGCACATCCTGGCTATGCTGAATCTTCTTTCTGCTTAGATCATCTGTTTGCTGGTTCAACATTCCTTTAAGAGTCTACACATTAAAAGGGAAAAGGCACACGATTCCATTCGCTGTCTTCTATATGTCGCTAAAAAGAGATGTGCTATTAAACTATGAGTAGACTTATGAGTGGCCTAATATTAGGGAAAAAATAGACAGACATTTAATAAAATGCAGTACCTTTCCTTAATAAAATTAACCTCTTAGTAGAAATTAGAATGTAGTTTTATAATGTGATAAGCGAGTCTGACCTGAATCAAGATCAGCATTCGGTGCGTGGTTCAAGGCTGAAAAACAGAAGAAGGTTCATTCTCAGCTTTGCTGAGGATAAAGAAAGATGGCACCATCGGCTTTCTCTAGGTGCAAGCCTGTGTGCTACTGTAGGGAAAACAGAAGGGAAATTAGAGAGAAGTCAGGTACAGTGGTGCACGCCTACCATCTGTACTTGGGGGGTGGGGCAGAGGCAGGAAGTTCAGAATCCTACAAGTCCAAGGTGGACCACAAAGTGACACTATCTTAAAAAAAAAAAAAAAAAACTGAGAGGAGAAAGCGAAATAGTGCCGGGCGGTGGTGGCACACACCTGTAATCCTAGCACTTGGGAGGCAGAGGCAGGCGGATTTCTGAGTTCGAGGCCAGCCTGGTCTACAGAGTGAGTTCTAGGACAGCCAGGGATATACAGAGAAACCCTGTCTCAGAAAACCAAAACAAACAAACAAACAAACAAACAAAAAAACAAAACAAACAAACAAAAAACAAAAACAAAAAACAAAAAAAGAAAGCGAAATAGCCATACTAATCTCCACTGGTGATGCAAATTTAAGCTGTGGCCTGTGAGCTTCAAACCCACCTTTCTCTTGTCTGCCTTGGGGTGCTTTGGATCAGACTATGAAGGATACCCATGACTGGGGCTATAGAGGGAGCTCAGCACTAGTGGGGATCACTTTCTTGCTTCCTGTCTCTGTCAGTGTCGTCTCTAGCTTCTACGTCCTGGCAACACACCCGCTAAATCTTAATGTTCCTCTGCTTGCAGGCACTATCTGTCAATCACATCTCCTCAGCAGTGTGGCATCAGCTGGCAGCCTCTCCTCCAGGCGTCTAAATGCTAACAATCTCAGCCCTTCTGTAGAGAGTGCCCAACCCTAGCAGTGATGTCTGCCTCTGGGTTTCCGCCTTGATGATATCTTAGGGTTATTACGTTGCCTTTTTACTTGTTCAAACTTAGTTGTCTTAGTTAGTATCAGCTGTCAACCTGACACAGCCCAGAGATATTTGAGGGAGTCTCCACTGGAGGATTGCCAGGTCAGAGTGCCCTGTGGCCATGTCTGTGAGGAAATATCTTAATTGTTGCTTGATAGGGGAGGGCCATCCCTGTCTTCCCCCAAGTTGCTTTGGTCATGAGGTCTAACACAGTGATACAAGAATAGTATTTTACTAGAATGCTAGTTAATAGTTCCTTCACTAAGTCATTTCTGTTAAAGCAACTCACACAGTTTTCTTCTCAGTACTGGTCCTTGGCATAGACGCGCAGGAAAAGTTAGCCTCCATACAACATCCGTTAAGACATATGACTCACTGGTTGCTAAAGTTGCAATCCTAGATGTGGAGGTGCGTTTGGGGGTGGGGGATGGAATTACCTGCTAATGAGGTCAGTGAGGGGCTGTGAGGAGCCCTGCAGAGGTTTACTTGCCTCATAGAATCTGTTCCAAAGTTAAGGTCAGGATATTATAAATACCCAGAGGTGAAACTGTCAAGATTTTACAAATACAGGTTTTGGGTGGGGCCATGCAGAGCAGGGGACTCCTGCATAGCAGAAGTACCGTCTATGAATCAGAAGGGTAGACACGATGCCCACTCCACCCATTGTCCTGGTTTATCAGGTCCCTCACATGCATTGACGCAATGGCGTCTCAGAGCTTGCCTCTATCACACAGATCTATGACTAAGCCAGAGGTGGCTGGCTGCGTCCACGAGGCCAGTGACTTGGGAGGCTGCGTATAAGGAGCCATGCTGAGTCGGTTTTCCTATAGATAGATGTTCGTGCGTGTCTCCTGGTGGCTCCGTGGGAAGTGTATCCTCCCTGCGTCAGTGACACTTGAAGAGTGCTACCCAAGACTTCTATTGGCCCTCTCAAGTGAGCAAACTGTTAAGTACAAAGTCATGGGTTCAGGTTTGTGCCTAGCAGGCCTGGAAAGACTACATTTAACGCTTGTACTTCTATGCTGCAGACAAAGCAAGAGTTTTTTTTTTTTTTTTTTTTTTTTTGGGTTTTTCGTGACAGGGTTTCTCTGTGTAGTCCTGGCTGTCCTGTAACTCACTCTGTAGACCAGGCTGGCCTCGAACTCAGAAATCCACCTGCCTCTGCTTGCTTCCCAAATGCCGGGATTACAGGCGTGTGCCACCACCGCCCGGCTGCAAGAGAACTTTATAAAGAACTTTAATAGTGTATTCAGCTGAGCAGTTTTAACATTTCTTACCACTGACTCTCTATTGTTAAGTCTTCTTTCCAAATGGTGCTTTAAAAAGCCTTTTATTTATGCTGATGATTGATGAAGATGATGCACATTTGCTCGCACGTGGCCGTCTATTCAGTCACGTCTATCATACCACTGTGGGTTTGGGGGTTTGAACGCAGGTCTCCAGGTTTGCTTAGCAAGTACTTGTACCTGGTAAGCCATTTCCATGCCCCCAAATGTCACTCTTTAGGCTGGAGAGCCGGTTTGATGGCACCAGTGATTTATCAGATATGCACTTCCCAAGCCCTGAGGAGGGAGGGAGGCTCCCTCCCTCTCCCTCCCTCTCCCTCTCCCTCTTTCTCTCTCCCTCCCTCTCTCTCTCTCTCCTCCCTCTCTTTCTCCCTCCCTCCCTCTCTCCCTCTCCCTCTCTCTCTCTCCCTTTCCCTCTCTCTCTCCTCCCTCTCTTTCTCCCTCCCTCCCTCTCTCCCTCTCCCTCTTCCTCTCCCCTCCCTCTATTTCTGGAAAAGGAGTTGCAGGAAGTATGTTCTCCCTGGGGACCCTTGCAGTTGTCATCTGTTACCTTCATGAAGCACTTCATAAATAAGCCTCATTTGGACATGATTCTTTGTAGCTCTTTATTTAATCCACCAGCCTTCCTGCCTTAGGATCACTCGGCGGAATGTGGATCATTCATCCTTATGACGGATGTGCGCGTGGTGGATATAATTTTCTCCTTCATAGATGGAGAAACTGAGTCCAGAGGTGTAGGATGATTGACCGCAGTTTTCGCCTCTTATCAGGTCAGCCCTGGGTTGGCCCTCCCTGAGTTAGGGCTGATGGATAGCAGACCAGAGTTTGTTGGAGTAGACAACAGTTGGCGGCGTTAAGCTGATTATGAAACACATTCATCATGGTGTTGCTACCTCCCTCTTTTCCTCTTTGGTGTCCAAGTCACCATTTTCCTGTGGCATTTGTTCATGATGTGGTCATACACAGGCCTTTAGAACACACACACACACACACACACACACACACACACACACGTGCATGTACACATGCACTCGAGCATGCACATGCATACACACATGAGCACTCTCGTAACACACTCATGAACACACATAGGCACACACACATGCACACAGGCACAAATGCATATACTCATGCAAGACAGTTTGGTCACACCTAAGTTGCAGATAAAGCTGAAGGAAGCCTGTGAATGAATCTGTAGATAAAAACTCCAGTATCTGGGCAGGTAACACCCAATGACAACAGAGCTGTGTTGACTTACACTTTTCCTTATCGGAGGGAATCAGGTATTCGTGTAAATCAGAAAAGGATTTGACGGATGCCAGCTCATTGGTGTCTCTAGCCAATGGACAGGTTTGGTTAAACAAAATATATATTCTCCTTATCTCCAGTGGCGACTATCACTACAACTCCCCACTCCCCGCTCCTCCAAGCTCTCTAAAGACAAGGGCCTTATCTGGAGTTTGTAAGAGTTTCATGGCTCACAGGCTCTGCTGAAATCACTCTGACAATGTGCAACCGAGGCCCAGCCCCAGTCATTGTGGCAGACAGATGAGCCCTGCTTATCTCTACTGTCTTGGCAATAAACCCCCTTTTCTGAAGATGCTTGTTTAGACTACCCCAGGGGAAGGCCAGGTACCAGCTCCCTCAGTGGGAGGGGTCCTTAGGAGCCGAGCTTCTACAGATGTCTGCTGAGCTATTCCGTTTGGGAGATGTAATACAGAAAGCACAGATTCTCAGGGGGGAGCTGGCTCCCTGCAAATGTGTATAGGGAGGAAAATTCCAGAAACAATCACTGCAGACAGGGGACCTGGGGGAAAGCAGGAAGTGTTGGTCTGGGAATAAGGGAATGAGGATGGGGAGAGAGAGGGGAAGGAGAGAACAGTCAGAGGAGGGTGGGACGCTTAAGCAGGACTCAAGGAACTGAGGGGGCTTTGTTCTGCTTGTTGGAAAAGATGCTGGCCTCGGAAGAGGCTTGTTGGTGGCAGGCATGCAACAACTGGGGGACACAGGAAGGTGCAGTCAGAAACTGGGCTATAGTAAGAACTCTGCGGGTGGTGGTGGTGGTGGTGGTGGTGGTGGTGGTGGTGGTGGTGGTGGTGGGGTCAACCTTGACTATCTCTCTGCTTCACAAGCTCCAAAGCTGTCCTTCTAGAACAGTCCTTAGCACACTGTTCCAAGTCGCAGGAACTCCTCCTCTGCCCCACAGGGGTTGGGAGAATGTGATTGTGCTATTTCTCTTCCTGAGCCCTCTCAGTTTTTAGAATCAAGTCAGTAGTTGGTCAGAACGAAGGTCCTGGGCGGAACTCCAGTCAATGTACCATCTTGTGAAGCCTTGCATGCCACCTCCACCTATCCCTCCACCCCAAGAAGAGCGTCCGTCCCACAGACCAACAACCCAGTGGCGGGGATGCTTCGCTGCCCCGAGAGATCCGGGGTTGTCGTGCCCTGGCTTCTGCAGACCTGTCCCCCAGCAATCCAACCACTACCTCCCCTTGTTTCTGCTTGCATTTTCCTAACGGCTGTGCAAAGGTCTCTTCACATGCTCAGGGGCTATTTATGTATCTTTTCTGGAAATGTAGGTTCTAATCCTTCCGCCATTTTGATTTGTGCTGTGGTCGAGCCACAGGCGTTCTTTATGTATCATTGACACTGACCCCGCTTTAGACAATTAGTGTGTAGGCACTGGCTCCCATTATCCTGCGTGGGTTTTCATGCAGCTGTGATCAAATGTGGAAAATAAGATAATTCATCTATTTTTCCTGCTGTTGCTCCTGCTTTTGAGGTTAATCGCTCTTTAGTTTTAATATAGGAAATCTGTCCAGGTTGAGGGTACAAATGTTCTTACACGTCTGGGTGACTGGATGCTGCCAGCCTTGACAGGAGGGTCGCCTTCAGCAGCCGTGGGTCATCTTTGAGGGTCCTTGTTGACACCATTCTCTCTCTGCTTGGTCAGCCTCATCTTACATCAGTAATATAAACTTGTTTTTTTTTCCTCTCAAGGTTTGTTTTTCTAGATTGTTCAGCCTGTTGCCTTCTGAGGACGTGTACTTGGGGAAGACTTTAAGTTGCTGTGGTGTTACCGGAACATCATTAACTGAACTGAAGACGTAGACTACCTTGGAGAGAACGCCGAGGACGGAGGAATCCTATGAATACAGATCGTGGAAGAGCAGTATGTCGCAGCCTCGTGTTCCTCTGAGGGTGTGAGAAGGGCAGGGAGGATGAAGGTGGGGGGGGCAGGGAAGAGGATTGAATCTCCCCATCTGCCCCCTCCCCTCCAGGAGCAGGCCTTTCTGGTAACGTTTGGATCCGAATTCACCTTTTCTCTTCAGGGCTCGCTCCCCTTGTGTGGCTCTCAGCCTGTCTGTCGGTCACTTCTGTCTTTCTTCACGTCAGTCTCTAGTTCATGTCATTGTTGTCGTGAAACTGTCTGTTTTAACCAGGAAGGGAATCTGCCCTCCCACCCAACATTTAGAAAAAATCTGAAAAAAAACTGGGACCCATCCACAGCTCTGCCTCTAGCTGTACCCACATACCGCGCCGTGTCCTGTTGGGATCCTCTCCAGATGTAGTATAGTGAGAGGGAGTGAGAGACAGACAGACAGGCAGGCAGGCAGGCAGGCGGGCAGGCAGAAAGAGGCAGAGCTCTATACATATTCAGGTTTATATTTTCATCACTGCTAGCAGTGCTGTATTTAGCTATGTGCTTTCAGGGGTGATAGTCTGTGTTTCACACCCTCTCTTCCCTCCTTCCTCCCCCCTCCCCTGTCTCTATCATTCTTTCCACCGTTAAGAAAGCACAATTCTCTCTTACTTAATTCACATTCTCCCTAAGAGAGAAAGAGAACATGAGTGTTCTATGAAGGGTCAGAACTGCACTTAACGCACGCCTGTAATCCCAGCACTTGGGAGGCAGAGGCAGGCGGATTTCTGAGTTCGAGGCCAGCCTGGTCTACAGAGTGAGTTCCAGGACAGCCAGGACTACACAGAGAAACCCTGTCTCGAAAAACAAAAACAAAACAAAACAAAACAACAACAACAAAAAACTGTACTTATACAGTATGTGAAATATGACATCAAGGCCCCGGTTGGGGCAGCTGGGCTCCCCACGCCTTCTTCTCTGGGCAATAGGGAAGCATTTACTGTTTGGAGGTTTGGGGGGAGGAGGAGGAGGGGATGGGTCCATGTGCCTTGCTAAGGTCTGTCAGACTTGGAGGCCAGCACCCTTACCCACTGAGCCTCTGCCCTTTTTAATGGGCCAGAGAAGAAAAAAACAAAACAAAACAAAACAAAAAAACAAAAACTGGAAACCAAGGTGGTTTCTGAACTGTGGAGGAGAGCAACTTTCTCTGAAATAGAGCCCCCCCCCCCCCCCCCCCCGCAGTGAGAGAGCCGCAGGGCGCTGCGGGGCTGACCGGGTGGAGCAGGTGAGCTGCTGGCGAGCTGTGCAAGGCAGCTTCTCCTCTCTGTAAAGGGATACTTGGGACGGCGCTTCTTCTTTTTTTTTTTTTTTTGGTTTTTCGAGACAGGGTTTCTCTGTGTAGTCCTGGCTGTCCTGGAACTCACTCTGTAGACCAGGCTGGCCTCGAACTCAGAAATCCGCCTGCCTCTGCCTCCCAAGTGCTGGGATTACAGGCGTGCGCCACCACGCCCGGCTCAACGGCGCTTCTTATTAAGGAAAGACATTCGTTAGGCATTAGGATTCTGGGCGTTCGGGGAGAAGGTTGCACGACCTTCTCACTAGCAATATCACGTGTCGAGAGACAGGGAGCCCGTGTCTGTTTCTGTGACTATTCCCACACAGTCACCATCTTCCCAGAAAGCCAGGCTATGGAAAGAGGGTCAAATAGTCCACGAGGCGGGCACTCTGCAAAGAGCGTGGAACGTAGGGAGGGGGCTGGGCGTCTCTGGACAGTTTCAAGAGTCAAGGTGGCCGGAAGTCAGGTGGGAGATGGGATGAGGTGGGACTGTAGACTCTGGGACATGGCTCCTGCCAACAGGAAGTCCTTGAGGACTGACCCTGCAGCAGCACCTTGCAAGCTTTGCAGGGCGCCTTGGGCGTCTCTTCATATATAGGTGAAAGGTGACCTTTTCACTTCTGAACTAGGAAGCAGGACTCTCCCAACGTCTACTTTGAAAATCGAACACCAAAGGCCAGTGGGTGATCCTTCTGTTTCTAATTCTATCCTTTTATGGGGCCCTAAACAAGGACAGAAGGGAATTAATAAAAAAGGTGGAGCCAAGACAAACAGCAGAGTCCTTGCCCATGTGGCACTTACAGTCTAAAGGTGTGAGTGTCGCAATCCAGGGCTGCTGTGCTCAGGCAGGTGGGAGGGGTTACCTCAGGCAGGCTCCGGAGGTGATGAGGGGCACAGAAGGGGCTGGCAGGCTCCACCCTCAGGAATGATGGACAGATGGGGCCTCTGGGACAGTGCAGGGAGATGGGAGTGGTGTCAGATGATGTAGATGATTCTGGCTGTTGGGCAAACCTGAGGGAAGTAGAGTTGGAGTCCCCGGCAGAAGAGGGCAGGATGGAGGAAGCATAGAGTACTGTAAAGCAAAGTTGGCCAGTGGCCAGCCCTGAGCCACAGCGCAGCCCACACCTGCATCCAGGAAGTGGCTGTAGGTTCAGGAGTTCTCAGGGAACCGCCCTGTTAGGTTGGGATGAGTTCCTCTGTGGAGGCGGAGACCCCGAAGAAGTTAGTCTTGGGAACCCTTAGCAAAGCTTGGACAGGTAGAATGAGACTAGGCTCATGTGACAAATTCTGGGAAGAGGCATTCTGTGGGACAGAGGAGGGCTGTTCTGTAGAGGAGACGGGAGGATGGACTTAGGCGTATCTGGGGAAGGCAGCCAGCACCAGGTTTCTTCACAGAGATGGTGACCTAGCTACGTCTCTGGTGCTGTGACTGTTTCCAAAGAAGGTCATGCACTTTAACCATCTGAAAGTGTAAGCTCCCAAGAAACTCTTTCTTCTATAAGTTGCCTTGTTCATGGTGTCTTATCACAGTGATAAAAAAGTAAGGTGCTGAGTTAGGAGAAGTTGCAGTTTGAGGCCAGTCTGAGCTACATAATGCAACTGCACCTTACAGAGAGAGGGAGGGAAGGAATTAAAGATCACTAGCCTCATAGAAACTGAATAGAATAGTGAGTGCCCAAACCAGAAAATGGATAGTTGGTATTTGCTTTTCATTTTTAATTAAAATATATCATTTAGCCCTCCCTCCAACCATTCCCATACCCTTACAAATTCATGGCCTCTTTTCCTTTAATAATTATTGTTACACACACACACACACACACACACACACACACACACACGAATTATTTAAATACAAACCAGAGTCTGTTTTTTGTTGCTTATATGTATATGTTTTTAGGACTGACCACTTGGTATTAGATAACTAATTAGGGTGCTCATTCCTGGGGAAGACCAATTCTGCCTCTCTCAGAAGGAATTAATTGCTTCGTCTGGGGTGGGAGAGGTCTCATGAAATTTCCAGCACCCGTGTTGGCAGGTCATCGGATGCTGTTATTTTTCAGGTCTTGGTTAAGCAGCCGTGTTTCGTGCATGTAGCTTCCCTGCCACAAACAGACCTTCAATCCAGCAGCAGACTTCCTGACCCTTCGGTGCTTGCACTTCGTCCTCCCCTTCTCTGTGAAGTTTCCTGAGCTGTAGGTGTAGCAGTTGTGTTGTATCAGCTAGGGATGGGTGCTCCACAGTCCATAATTCCCGGTTTTGACTTTTTTTTTTTTAGATATGGTTTTTCTATCTTTGCTGTCCTGGAATTTATTCTGTAGACCAGGTTGGCCTCAGACTTACAGGTCCTCTCATCTCTGCCTCCCAAATGCTGGCGTTAAAGGTGTGTACCGCTGGGCCAGGCCAAAAGAAGAAGAAGAAGAAGAAAAAAAAGCATCCAACACTCATTAAAGAAGTGTTTTGTTTTGTTTTGTTTTTTTCCCGGGTGGGCAGATGGGTCAGAGAAAAAGCTGAAAAAATGGAAGGACAACCTGATGGAACAGCCTGTTTCAAGAGAGAGGCTTAATCTCAAACAATCCTGCCACCAGTGTGGAAGGAGGAGTGGCCCTGGGTTATGAGATCACCACCAGCTTTTCCAGCAGTCAGTATATGCCCGCTAATGGCATGGAACAAAGTTATGATGAGATAGGATGGTGTCCTGGAGAAATCAGAGATGTAAGGACTTTTAAGGAGGCTATGATTTCATATGGGATGCACTTGTCTTGTGTGAAACAAATTCTAAACAACCGGGTACTCAAAATAGAATTATTCCCCAAGACTGAAAGGGGTTGGTAACAGCTGTATTAGGGGCCGGTCCCCAGTTGCAGTAGTTAACATGATGGAGGGAAGAAGCCTCAAATATTGAACGGTAAAATAGGCCAAGGGGAATGAATATAGTAAAAGATCAATCACTGGATAAAGGGCAATACTCTGATATACAAGAAAAGATTCAATTTCATGACATTATTATAGAACAATGTTGCTTAATGGTTTTAAGAGTCTCAGACAAAGTTGATGAACCTAGGAAAAAGTCCTTATTTACAAAGATTATACAAAGCTCTCGAGAAACCTTCACTATTTTTTTTTTTTTTACAAAAATTAGTCTCAGTAATGAACGAAGTTATATCAGACCCTGACAAGATAGGTATTTATAGAGATTTTGGTGTGTGAAAATGCAAATTCTAAAAGTAAAAGTTATTAGACCATCAAAAGGACAAACAGCACCTATGGACGAATGGATAAGGGATAAAACTGATATTGGTTCTAATGTGTACCAGGCTAATAAGTAGGTCAAGCAATAGGTAGAGGTCTCTAATATCAAAATGCCCAGTGCTTCAATTGTGGGAAATACAATCTTTTGCAAAGAAACTGTGACCAAACCAAAAGCCTCCGATCTCAAAATGTCTAGTGTGTCAACTGCAAAAAATACAGTACTTTGTAGCTAAAAGTGAACAGGCTATTTCTTTTTTTCTTTGTTTTGTTTTGTTTTGTTTTGTTTTGTTTTGTTTTGTTTTTCGAGACAGGGTTTCTCTGTATAGTCCTGGCTGTCCTGGAACTTACTCTGTAGACCAGGCTGGCCTCGAACTCCGAAATCCGCCTGCCTCTGCCTCCCAAGTGCTGGGATTACAGGCGTGCGCCACCACGCCCGGCTCGAACAGGCTATTTCTAAGGGCAATGGTTTTCCTAAGTTTCAAGCAGAAAGAATATCTAAGCTTCCTGGGGTGTGTAGAGGATGCAGCAAAGGCTGTCACTGGATTTAGAAATGCAGATCAAAAAGAGATATTCAAGGTAATTTCCTACCATCAGGAAATGGACTTTTCTGAATGTTCAGGAGAAAGGAACAGTAGTAGCTGAGAGACAACTATTATAGAAAAGACTTGTGGAATTATACCATCCTATATACTATAAGGATGTGTTAACATCAGAATGGAAGCCAGCTGAAGTTTTGCATTGGGAACAGATTTGCTTATATATCCATAGGAAATGAAAAGCTGTGGATACCATCAAAACTGATAAATTTTAGAATTACAAATTTAGAATTGAGCATGAGAAGCCTCCTGAAAACCTTGGTCACTGACCTGAAAAGTGCTTATTTTTATTGAAAATGTCTCTTTATAATTTTCCAATGTACTCAGAACAATTAATGGCTTAAAACAGAAGTGGGGGAAATGTAGTGAGAATTCTTGAATTCTGGTTTCTTTAAAAGCACAGAACTATAAAAATATGTTTTCATTTTTAATTCCAGGTGTAGGGATATGGGGCCGCCTTGGATTGCCCACAGCAGCTGACTATGATTTGCCTTGTGTTTTAGTATTGGCATGGTTTTCCTGCTGAGATAGTTCCCGCAATTGTGTGACATTTGTAATTCTGGGAACTCTTCAGAGGGTATTTAAATGCTAATGTCCCGAGAGGTGGGTTTGCTGGTTGTTGGTCATTTAGAGAGGTTGGTTGTGGTTTGTTAGTAGTTGTGCTCAAAGAAAGAAATTAGATTCAGGGATTCTCTCTCTCCTCCCTCCTCTTCCTCCTCTTCCTCCTCCTCCTCCTCCTCCTCCTCCTCCTCCTCCTCCTCCTCCTCCTCCTCTCTCTCTCTCTCTCTCTCTCTCTCTCTCTCTCTCTCTCTCTCCTATCCTTTCTCTCCTATTTAGTGATATGGGGTGAAACAGAGAAGGGGAATACAAGGTGGGGAAAAAAAAAAACCCATAAAGTAGCAAAGACCAGCTACATGTATCCACATACCCTCACGTATAATTTTAAGTAAATACAAAATAACAGGACTCCGTTTGTATTGTTCAAACATCCTTAATGTTGGTGCCAAATGGGGACGGATGGAAAGTTCTGGAGCTAGATGGTGGCAATAGTTGTACAATAATGCCAGGGTACTTACAGCCGTAGAATCACATGCTCTAAAGGTGGTTTAAAGGGCAGACCATTGTCTGCAGATGGTTTATTAGTTAAGAGCACTGACTGTTCTTCAAGAAGACCTAGATTTGATTCCTAGCACCTACAACTGCTTGCAACTCCAGGGGAATCTGGTGCCCTCTTTGGTCTCTATAGACATAGCACACAGACATATACACAGGCAAAACACCTATACACATAAATTACAATAAAATAAATAAAAGTGGTTAAAATGACTGTTTTGAAATTACATTTATTTATTTAATCATTTGCATAGGGTGTGTGTACACACATGCACATGTACATATATGTGTTTGTGTGTGTGTGACAACATATGTGGTGTGGAGATCAGAGTATAGCTTGGGGAAAGCCCTCTTCTTCCACCTGTGGGTTCTAGGGATTGAACTCAGGTTTTCAAACTTGGCAGTAAATACTTTTATCTACTGAACCCTCATTCTGGCCCATGGCTGTTAAATTTTTTTTGTCATTTTATCATAAAACAAAATAATTAACAGAACCATAAATCGTTCTAGGGTTGTAGTTCAGTTGGTAAAGTGCTTGGCCAGAATGTGTAAAGCCCTAAGCCTGCTCTCCCCAGTACTGCATAAACTGGGCATGGTGGCACACATCTACAGTCCCAGCCCTTGTGAGGTGTAGGCAACTTTGCTATATAAGTACCTTGTGACCAGCCTGGAGCTACCTAAGACCTTCCCTCAGAAGAAGGCAATATGAAACAGAACAGCTCTAAGTCCATTTCCCAAGGATTTTCTGTGTATTAAGTTTTCTCTGACATTGTTATGGCTTCCTGGATGGATGGCTTCCTGGATCGATGGCTTCTTGGATCGATGGATGGGTGGATGGGTAGGGGTGGGTGGATGGGTGGATGGGTGGATGGGTGGATGGGTGGATGGGTGGATGGGTAGGTGGGTGGGTGGATGGGTGGATGGGTAGATGGGTGGGTGGATGGGTGGATGATAGTTGATTGGAAGACAGACATCCTGTTACCATGGACCATAAAGCTAGATAATCAATCCCATGTTTCTACATTCACCTCCTCAGAGTAATAGTATACTCCCTAGAGCCTGCTTACCTCTGAGAAAAGGGAGAAAGCCACCCTAAGACCCAGCCTTCCCTGGACCTTCCCCATCACAACAAAGAAGCCAACAACAGCAGATCCAGTTTTCAACCATCCAGGTGTGATGTAGAGCCCATCACACATGTAGCTGCATGCTTCAAAGACGGGAGACTGCTGTTGAACTCCTCAGCATCCTGATTTGCACAATGACATCAGTACACTATAGGCATACCTCAGGGCCTTGAGAGTTTGGAATATAAAATACCATCATGAGGGCTTGGGGATGTAATCCAGCTGGTAACATGCTTACCTAGCATGCACACATGCCTCAATCTCCCATCCCACATAAACTTCGTGTGGTGGTATGCATCTGCAATCCAAGGAGATAAGGAAAGCTCAGTGTCATCCTCAACTATGTAGCAACTCATGGTAAACATCCAATGTATGAGACTCTGCCTCAAACCAAAGAAAACACTCCAAAACCTGACACATATATTAAAGGTAGAGGCGTGGTCTGAGGATGACTTCATACATATGGATACATAAAGATCATGGAGTAGTTACCTAGATGGCACGGGTCAGTCGCTTGATGCAGTATCTTGAGCTACACAAGTAGTGGGAGTGTTCATACCAGCTTTATCCCAGGCAAAAGAGGAAGGTATTGCATTGAGCTGCTATGACCATTAAACTATCACTAAGCCATTGTAATCTGGCACATCCTCTGTCATGTGAATTGTGTATGAGTCATGACGTTTGACACCCAGACGTGTAACAGACACCGGCTCTCTCCTATCTCCCTTATACCCAGCCAGTGCCTCTTGTTGGTAAAATTTAGGAAATGCACACAGAATTCCTTTCTTTCCCTCAGGATTTTAAGAAGAGGGCGGATGTCCTTCAGCCTTGGAATCTTGGCACAGACAAGATATCTTCCGGGGGCCTCTTAGACCTAAATCCCTGTTCTCTTCAGGATGGCCTTCATGTGTGGAGAGCTTCTTTGGAACAGGCTTATAAATATTGCTGCAAACCCCTGGTTTACTGATGAGCAGAGCTATTTTAGCAAATCTCCCGTGGGTGTGGAGGTCTCTGACAGCCTGGCTGTGCCTCTCTTGCGGAGTGGCAGCCAAGATCAGTGGTCATCAGTGGCTATACTGGGGCAGGACAGGTGCCCTGGCCCAGGCTTAAGGGGCAGGGTGACCTCCAACCAGCTCTGTTCAAGAAGCCAAATGAGACGTAGCAGGAAGTATTAAATCATTTAGATGTTTATTTTCTATGACATAAAACATCTGGTCTGTAGGAGTCATGTGGGAATTGGGAGTGCTGGAGGGGTAATACCTCTCAAGGTTGGGCTTGGCCCCGTGTTGCTGGACGCTGTCAAGAGACACTGGGAGCTGGAGGAAGGTTAGAGGATCTGGGATCTGGGTCCAGAAAGAACCCTCTCAGATCGTTGGTATAGACAGAGTGACACGGAGAAGGCTCTCCTCTCAGGGTGAGGAGGACACACATGGGAGGCTGACCAAGGCAAGAAGCTGATTGGTGGAAGGGCCAGTGGAGCAGACCAGGAAGAACCCTGAGTTCATGTCCTTCCTGGAAAAGCAGATAAAAAGACTTTGCAGCAGGGTGGGTAGAGGCTGTAGCTCCCATTGCCTCCCCTGTGGGATGGAAAGGCTCTTGGTCCCTCTAGTTTCTTGAACACGTGGCTGAATCCCTTGGCTCAAACCCTGGATGGGGCTCTCTGGCAACCCCTGCCCCACCACACACACAGCATCTTCTGTTCAGATGTCACCAGGCCCTGGGTCCAGGGGCTTAGGCTCCTTCCAATCCATCTAGGGTTATTTGTTTGTTTGTTTGTTTCTGGCTCCAGGAAGTTGCTGCCTCCTCTGCAGCCTGTCAACAGCACCATTTCCTCCCTGTATCTCATAGCATCAAGACAAGGCTTATAGAAGTCCAGGATGGTGTGTGTGTGTGTGTGTGTGTGTGTGTGTGTGTGTGTGTGTGAAGAAAAGGGATGTCCACCTCTCAGAGCAATGGCGACTGATCAGCGAGTACACTTGTTTGCTTGTGTGTGCTCATTTGGTTATTTAGAGATAGGCTCTCATGTATTTTAGTATAACCTTGAAGTTGGGATTCTTCTGCCTGCACCCCCTCAGTGCTGGGATTGCAGTCGTGTGCCACCGTGGGACTTTATGTAGTACTAGGGATGGAACACTTCATGCACATAGACAAGCTCTCTACCAGCTGAGAGCTCCAGCCCCAGCACAGAGCAGGTATTTACAGGGAGTACTGGCCACGTTCATCCTGCGATTCCTTGGCCACTTACGGGGAGTTTTGCAGAGAGCTCCTCCAGCTGTGAGCTGTCTTTTTTTTCTTTAGCACTCTGGCTGTCCTTACTCCTCCCTGCTCTTTATCTCCTCCTGGCTAGGTTGCCTAGAAACTCCAAATTCCTTCCACTTTATTATATACTCTGCTCTGCACATGGCTGCTGCAGCCTTCACAAGCCAAGGCTGGGAAGGGGTGGGGGAAAGACCCAGGAGGTGATTTGGAGAAGAAAAAGAGATAACAGAGGTGGTACTGGAGACTGGGAAGAGCTACTTAGACCAGGAGCTGTTCCCCATGTGCCGGACATAAGCTTGTTGCTAGAACAAATGTGGGCTGGTGCACTTGGTAGGACCCTTGGGAACAGGAACACTAGGAATAACTCAGGACAGGCTCGCATCTGCTCTGGGGTCTGCTGCAGGATGGTGTTGGGGTGATGCTTGGAGTTTGCTTGGAGTTTGATGTGAAGGCTAAGGTCCTGAACGGGTTGAGGGCAGCGCCTGGTATGTGGACAGAGGTTGGTTTCACAATAGTCACATTCTGGGTCTGGGACTGGAGGTAAGGATGCCTCATGGCTCTCGAGTGAGGGACTTCGGCTCCAGGTCTAGCTGTCACTCCCAGATCCTGGTGCTGCCTATTTTAGTTTTGTCCCTTTAAAGAGGGGTGACAATGATGGTCTGCCTTAGTGGGCTACTACAGGGATTCAACGAGACACTGCAAATGAGTTGCATATATATTCAGTGCTGGATAGAACTTAGTTGTTATTTTACAGACATTCTGACTGGGAGAGTGCACAGCTGGTAGGGAGGCTATGCATATAATGTCCCTAAGGAAGGCAATCTGGCTGCTTTTCATTGCTTCACTTCTGTTCTCTTCCCAAGGACACTCCAGCTCCGTTTGTCTCAGCCTCTCCCAGGGGAGAGGGGAGCACCTGTGGCAGTTCTGGTGACCTCGTTCCAGCTACATTCTGTCCAGGGGCTGCGGGTATGGGGTCAGCAAGGAAGAACCTGTCTGAGGATTTTGGGGGCGGCTCGGCAGGGCAGGACCCTGGGCTCTTCTGTCTCAGGAGCTGGGTGTCACTGAAGGAGCCTTTTGTGCTGCAGTGGTAGTTGAAGATTTTGGAAACGAGAGCATTGCAACGTGGGCAGTTTAGTAATCACAGTTCCCTGTGGCCTGGATGAGGTGTTATCTTCAACTGGTTTAAAAAATTTTATTTCATTTTATGTATGTGAGTGTCTACCTGATTGTATGTGTGCCACATGTATGCAGTGACTTTGGAGGACAGAAGATGGCAAAGGATTCCCTGGAACTAAAAGTATAGGTGATTGTGGGCTGCCATGTGGGTACTGGGAACTGAGCTCAGGTCCTTTGCAAGAGCAGCAAGTGCTTTTAACCACAGAGTCATCTCTCTAACCCCCTTTAATTACTTTTTTCAAAAAGCTTTATGTTATTATCGATGTATGTGTGTGATGGTTTGTATATGCTCAGCCCAGGGAGTGACACTATTAGAAGGTGTGGCCCTGTTGGACTAGGTGTGTCACTGTGGGTGAGGGCTTTAAGACCCTCACTTATCCTAGGTGCCTGGAAGCCAGTATTCTGCTAGCAGCCTTCAGCTGTAGACCCGAACTCTCAGCTCTTCCTGCACTGGGCCTGCCTGGATGCTGCCCTGCCACCTTGATGATAATGAATTGAACCTCTGAACCTGTAAGCCAGCCCCAATTCAATGTTGTCCTTATAAGAATTGCCTTGGTCGTGAAGTCCGTTTATAGCAGTACAACCCTAAAACAATGTATATATTTCTGTGTGTGTATGCCTGTATGTGCTGGTGCATGCCTGTGTGTGTGTGTGTGTGTGTGTGTGTGTGTGTGTGTGTGTGCATGTGTGTACATGCATGACAGAAGGTCAGAAGAGGGAATCAGATCCCTCGGTGCCAGAATTACAGGTGGTGGTGAGCTACCTGACGTGTTGCTTGATCTCTTCTCCTCTGCTAAGAACGTGTTCAATGCCTGAGTTCATAGTGGTGAGCTTGCTGTCTGCTGAGAGAAAGCTGGCTGACTCCCACCTTAGGAAGACTTGTAGTAGCAGCTAAAGCTGCTGCAGTAATGTAAGTAGTAGTAACAGTAGCAGTAATAGCATGGTAATAGCAGCAGTGTTGTCAATGGAGGTCATAGCAGCAGTGTTGTCAATGGAGGTCATAGCAGCAGTGTTGTCAATGGAGGTCATAGCAGCAGTGTTGTCAATGGAGGTAATAACATCAATGTTGCCAATGGAGGTCATAGCAGCAGTGTTGTCAATGGAGGTCATAGCAGCAGTGTTGTCAATGGAGGTCATAGCAACAATGTTGTCAATGGAGGTCATAGTAGTGTCAAACAAGGTAATAGTGGCAGTAACATCGATGGAGGTAGTCTAGTCGGCATTAGTGTCAAATGACCCTAATTAGGTCCATGGTTGTAAAATATCCGTAATGAAGGTAGTTGAGCTGACACTGAACATGTACTGTTTTTGAGGTATTGTTTGAAAACCTCCACATGTGTCATCTCAGTGCTGGTAGTTGAGAGAAAGTCTATACAAACACAGGTTTGAACTTAACCTTGTCAGTTGGCTAGCTCTTATAGCCGTGGTCAAGTTGCTTAATGCACGCACACCTGCATGCACACATGTGTTCCCTTACACGCACAACCAGATACACAAATACAAAAAGAAATTAAACCCAGAACTGTCATTTGACCAACCAATCACACTTCTGAGTACATATCCAAAAGAATTGAAAGCAGAGTCTCGAAGAGGCATTTGATGGCATTTTCAAAGCAGCACTGTTCCCAGTAGCTAACCCAAGTCCCCAAGAATGGTTGACTGGGTAAGTAGCCAAAGCATCTTATAGCATGGAATGTCTTCAGCTTTATAGGAAGGAAGGAAACTCAGGCGCACACTCCACCATGGGCAAACCTCAGTACTGTGCTAAGTGACCCGTAAGCCGATCACAAGGGGATAAATACTGTGTGGTCCATGTATGGGATGTCCTTAGAACAATCAGCTCAGAGAGACAAAGTAGGGTGGGGGTTGGTAGGGCCCCGAAGAGTTAGTTTTGAATGGGGAGGCTGGTAGCATTGTGGCAGCATAGTGGGCGTGGCTGTACAACATTGGCTACGCCTGTAGTGCTCATGAACTTTCTGTGGGAATGGTTTACGTGGTATAACATAGACATGTCCCTTACCATAGTTCTTAAAGGGAGGATAGAAAGTTCTCGTTTTGTTTCCTTGCATCTAAAATTGGGGGAAAGCCCCATTGTTCCCCCTGAATGGGGTTTACTTTGTGAACACATTTGACATCCTCAGAGGCATGCCAGATGTGACGCTGGTTGGAGACCATATGGATCATACTGTATTTCTGCCGCCAGTGCCTTGGATGGTCGTCCTGAGCCCTTTCCTAACCCCTCTTGGCCCTTGGTTTCCTCATTGAGGAGAGAGGGAGAGGGAGAAGCATCAGCTCCCTTCCCCCCTCCTGGCTGGTGTGCACAGGTGTCACTCTTCCCAGAGAGGTGCTGATGTGGTGGGTGATATGGGAAAACTGTAGCAGTCGGCCTTGGCCACCCAGCCACAGAGGCTTACCCAGGCCAGGAGCTTTCCTTGAGGCTTGTGAGGAACGTGTTTGCTCGTGAGCACACGTGTATATACCCCAGTAGCAACCTGTCCCCGAGGCCGTGTGTCCATCTTCATGGGATTAGTGAAGGTAGGAGCCTGTAGCTGTGCCTGCAGAGGGAGAGGAGCCCCATAACCTTCATCTGGTTCTTGGGTTGAGGAATAATGGAGAGTGTTTACATCACCTGACGGTAGATTTAGCTCAACCATGACTGTGTGTGAAGACCTCTGTAGAATGTTAGTGTCTGAGACCCACTTCAGTTGCTCTGGAGGTGGCTGGGGTCCAGGACACTCGAGGTTTCCTTGGGAGTTTAAGGTACAGCCAGGACAGTTACGACTGCTCCATGGGTCTGGAATCTCTAGATTAGGTTTACCTGGGCTGGGCCCAGTTCTCCGGTTGAGGAAGCTTGTGTGGTACTAGGGAGGCTACCTGTAAGCTGTTTATTACCTGCCTGAATTACTCGGCAAATATTGACTGGAGTCTCCCGTGTCCTGCAGGCTACTTGTCGTTCCACGGGCATGTCCCTGGAGAGATGGAGGCAGACTTACTTAGTCTGAACTATGGCCATATCAAGTCAAATTTCCCCCAGGAGATACAATGCTAGGTCCTTCCAGGGAGCACTGGGATTTTCAAGTTAGCATGTTCAAGTACAGGAGAGGCTCTGGTAGTGGGCTTGGGCTAAATTTTGACATCTCTGACCTTCAGTGTCTGTATGACAAGGAGAGCAGTAACTAGTGCAGTGTCACTGTGAGGAAATGGCTTGCCATGTGTGAAGCAACCGGTGAATAGTCGTCAATTCTCAACAGATGGCTGTTTCTTCTTTTCTGGCCAAGAGGAGCAGCTGGCCGCCTGGTCTGTAGGAAGCAGCTACTGTCTTCTTGCCTATGAAGTTAGGGTCTATTCATCAGTAAAATTATGATAGCTCCTGGGTGTGCCTAGAAGATTCTCAACTTACTCCTCCCTGTGATGGTTCCAATAAATTCTACCCCCCCCCCTTTTTTTTTTTGTTGTTGTTGTTTTGGTTTGAGACAGAGTGTAGATCTGGCCATCCTAGAACTCACTCTGTAAACCAGACTGGCCTCAAACTTAGGGTCACCTGCTCTGCCTTGTAAGTGCTGGGATTAAAGGTGTGCACCATCACCCCTCCCCACAACTGTCATCCATTCTGATACTGAAGATCAGTGGTCATGTTTGTTATAGCAGCTGTAGCTGACTTATACATCGTATCCCAACCTGCTTGAGCTCTTTCTCTGCATCAAGCACATAAGCATTCATCTTTCTTTGGTCATTTTCCAGGTCCTTGACACCTGCTCTTGCCCTCCAGTTGTCTCCATCATCGAGTCCTAGAACTCTCTATCTTTGCCTTTCACTGTCCCCTCCTTTCGCCCCAAGGGCTACGGAATTTACCTTCTCAACTCCTCTGCTCCAGGCTATCTTCCACCCCAGGTAAGTTTATCAGGATTTTTTGTTTTGTTTTGTTTTGTTGTTTTGGTTTTTCGGGAGACAGGGTTTCTCTGTGTAGTCCTGGCTGTCCTGGAACTCGCCCTGTAGACCAGGCTGGCCTCGAACTCAGAAATCCACCTGCCTCTGCCTCCCAAGTGCTGGGATTACAGGCGTGCGCCACCACGCCCGGCTAGTTTATCAGGATTTTACAGGATCGGATTTTACATGACTGTGTTCTGATCCTCGGCAACTGCCAGAGGGCTCTGAATGCAAGCAGCCTTAAGCCTTCCGTGCTGGACTCTCCATGCCCCTTCATGGCTGCCCAGAACTCCCGTGGGTTCTAGAATGTGCCATGCTACCTTGTCATTTCTGTATCATGTCTGACTAGTTATCTTCCTGTTTCTACCTACCAAACACCTATTCGTTATAACTCTTTTCCAGCATATCTCTCTAGAAGCCCTGCCCATATCTTCCCAGGGCACAGTGGGTCTCCCTTCCAATATAGAGCAAGAGGACACCCCCAGGGTCTGGGCCCTGTTCGCACCAAGATCTATCCTCTGGTCCAGTTTCTGGCACACTGCGGTGCTCAGTAAATTCAATTGGATGAAAACCAGAAGAAAGAAGGCAGGTTTCTCTCTAGGCAGAGGATCCCGACTTTCAGGAGCACATTTCCCATGAAGTCCTACTTGTTCCTTTCCTGACAGACTCTCCTCTGGGCCTTTGATCATTTTTTCCTCCAGTGATATTTGGTCCCAAAGCTTCCTGAACCCTTGGGCCTTCCAGTAACAGTCAAGGTTCTCAGAACACTGTTTATAAAACTCTTTTCTCTGTGGCTACCGACTGTTTCTGATTCTCATGTTCCTCAACAACCGTACTGCCAGTTCCTGCCATCCTGCTGCCAAGCAAGGCTTATAGAGGCACGGTGAGTTCCCTCCTGGGCTCCACAAGAGCCATTCTGGTAGTCTATCTTGGTGGAATGAGATCCACATTGACTGGAGCAGGGAAATAGGCAACAGGCCCTCAGCCTTCCCAGGAGTCAGGGCACGGCCTCCTCATGGGACTAGATGACTGGATTAGCACCTTTTCAGCAAATTCTTCTCATGTCTGAAATGCACCAGGGCCCAGAGCTCCTGCCTAAGCTCCTAACACTGACACTGTGGCTGTCCTCTGGTCTCCACATGTCTTCTGTGACACCCACGTGTCCCTCCACAAATGCAATAAAAATGTAAAACAAGAAACAGACAAAAACCACACGGGCAAATACAAATGTAAAATAAAGCAAAGTTACCCAGGTTTTTCTGAAAGTTAACTTTAGGTGATCCCCTCGCATTTGTGTAAGCTAAGTGAGTAACCACGCTTACCCCCAAGTTGGTGTTTATGGGAGCAGACATATGTGAAGCCACGGAGCCGCCTGTCAAGGGTGGCCCGCATGGTGGCTCCCGTGGGTCCTTCCTATGGGCTGGTTCACCAGCTGAGCTCCATCAGTCATGAAACAGCTTACAGAATAAGAAGCCCGCTTTCCACTGAGCCCGAGGCCTCCAGAGCAAGCTTGCGTGTGAGGCTTCTGTGCTGGCCCCTTGTCCCAGAATTTTTGGCAAAGAAGGCCAAGAAATCGCTTCAGTGGAAATTATTTATTTAGTTTTAATGGGGCAAAGCTAGGTCTTGGAGAGAGTCTCAAGTAAACAGGATCAGTCCACACAGTCCTGTTGGAAGCAGACTTCCGGTGACCCCGAGAGTTTTAACAAGCACCAGAGAAGTTATATTTATAGAAACCTTGTTAATTGTATCCTCTATTCCTACATTTAATCCCAACTACAACAAATCCTGGGACATCTGACAATCCTCCAGATAGATGAACCAGTGAGCATGTGCAGACACAAGGGCTGAGACTCCTGTGGTGGAGTGCGGTTGACACAGACAGTTAGGAACGCCCTTAGCCACCATTAGTGTCTTTTGGTCAAGTTTCCTGGAGAGGTCCTGGGGAGCTGGAGGGCCTAGGCTTTGCACAGCTCTTGAGCAGGCGGCTGCCCTGTATAAACAGCTGCACGTTGGCTCACGGCGTCATGGAAGCTGGCTGTGACTGAGGCCCTCCTTGTAGTAAAGTGACTATTGGAAATCCCCCCTACTTAGGGCCTTTCTGGTCCAGGCAGAGTTGGAGGACTAGAGGAGATTTCCAAGGGCGGGGTAGAGCAAGGATGCAGATGTCCAGGAATGGAGAGCACAAGAATGCGGGGGGCGGGGTGGGGTGGGGTGTACACAACAGGAGTTGCTGGTGGGAAGAACATCTGAAGGTCAAGTCTAGCAATAATGGCTGTGGGTGACCTTGGGAAAATAGTCTGATTGTCCCTCCCCCTCCCTTCCCTTCCTCCCCTCTCCTCCCTCTCCTCCCTCCCTCCCCTCCCTCTTCTCCCTCCCTTCCCCTCCCTTCCCTTCCCTTTTCCCCTCCCCACCCCTTCTCTCCCCTCCCTTCCCTTCCCATCCCCTCCCTGCCCTCCCCCCTTTCACTTCTCTTTTCTCCTCCAGTCCCTCCCTCCCCTTTCCTCCTCTCCCCTCCCTTCCCTTCCCCTCCCCTGCCCTCCCTTCCTTTCCCCTCCCCTCCCCTCCTCTCTCTTCCCTTCCTTTCCCTTCCCTTCCCTTCCCTTCCCTTCTCTCTTCCCTCCCTCCCCTCCCTCTTCTCCCTCCCCTCTCCCTTCCCACAGAAGCCAGAGGTCAGCGTGTAGAATCCTCTTCAATCGCTTCTCTGCTTTACTTTTTATGACAGACTCTCTTAATGATCCTGGGCCCCATTGATTTGGTAAGATAAATTGGCCAGCAAGACCCTAGGCATCTTCCTACCTCTACGACCCTAGCACTGGGATTCCTGGCACACACCACTTTGTCTGGCTTCGGTGTGAACACTGGGGATCTGAATTCAGGTGCTCATGCGGTGTGTCAAGCACCTTCCTGACTGAGCCTTCTTACCTGGACCTGCTTTTCCCTTCAGGTGGCAAAGGATACCTTTCCTATTTTTACCTGGGGGTTCTGAGGGGTATCAGTGATGTAATACATGTAAGTTACTGTTAACTGAAGTTGGTACTGGGGGCATCAGAGTTGAGCATGTCCACTGGGCCTGGAATCTGGATATTGGAATGCAGTAGAGTGACTCATGGCGGTAAGGAGACTGCCTGGGGTCACGTCCCAGAAAGGCCAGATGCCAAGTAAGCATAATTCATTAGTAATGTGCTATCTCTTCTAAGGTCCCCTAGGACATCAGCACTCTGTGAAGCCAGGAGTCCTGTACTCAGGACTCCTCTTGGAGACAGCCCTACCCTCCCACCATTACCTTTCTCTGGGGTCCCACATCTCCGGCATCCTTGGGGTGGTGGTGAGATAGGGTACTTCTCTCTGTTCTCCTTATATTTCAGGGTCAAACACCTCAGATCTAGCTTGGCTTGGAGCATCTTGGGAAAGCCTCTCTCAGAATAGCCTCTTCCAAAGCTTCTTGGATGAGTCAATTCTTCAAAGAGCCCAGGTCAGATGGGATGATATATGCCTTTTTACTATGTACACTTGAGAAATACACACTGTGCTTGTTCAATGACAAAGACAGATTTTTGTTTTCAACAATGACAGTGAAAGGTAGAGAAGAGACGGGCAGAGAACTGGGACGCGTTGCATGTCTTCAGGATGAGCTTCCTTGTGAGAATTCTGCTTTCTGTATCTTAAGCACCCAGGTGCGTGTATACCGGCTATGGCTAAATATTACTTCTTACTCCGAGTCTTACTGAAAATGTGAAAACAGTTATTTTATGCAAGACAATCTGATTTCCACATTTGAGAGCTTTAAAACAGATGCCTCCTGACAGCGGCCCTGAGCCCAGGAGCCCAGGATACCTCCTTAATTAGACAAGTCATGGGACTGTGTCCAGCTCACAGTCATGCTGATGCCAGACATATTCTGATACCAGCTCTTAGCTTGCTGGCTCCAAACTTCTGAATCCCATTTCCTAACCCTTGACACAGTGGGATGCTTTCCAGAGCTCCGAGCTTCTCTTCCATGCGAACCTGGCTTTGCCATCTTTGACAGTTCTTACAGAATCACTGGGCATCTTCTCTGTAGGGAAAGGAAATGGGTCCCATACCTGGTAACTGTTGTCAGGACCCCTCTTGGAGACAGCCCTATACTCCCACTATTAACCTTCTCTGGGGATCAGTATCTCCAGCATCCTTGGGGTGGTGGTAGAGATAGGGTACTTCTCTCTATTCTCCTTATATTTCAGAATCAAACACCTTAGTACTAGCTTGGCTTTGAGCATCTTGGGAAAGGCAGTGAATCAGAGCAGCCTCTTCCAAAGCTTCTTGGGTAAGTCCAACTCTCCAAAGAGCCCAGGTTAGATGGGATATTTATATGCTGTTTTACTATGTACGTTTGAGAAATATATAATTCGAATCGTTCCTGAGAAAGAGAAAATGGGGGTGGGGTAGAGATTAGGTTGTCAATCATGAAGCAAGTTGGAGCTGAGTGAAGGAAAGGCTGAGATGGCGGGTGGGTTCTAGTCTGGTGCGAAAGGCAAGTTTGGTCATGCAGAAGGCGAGTCTGCACTTCAGTCCAGGTCCTGTCTACTCCACGCTGGTCGCTGGTCGGGGAGTGACTAGATGTAGCAAGGTTAGATGCTACTCAGTAGTGTTCTGTAAAAGTTGCAGTGGGATTGGGATAGCTCATTCATCACGTTTGCATCTCTTAGAGCATGAGAGTGAGTTTCAGATCCCAGAATCCTTGTAGAAAAAGCTGTGTTTGGCTGGGCAGTGGTGGTGCACGCCTGTAATCCCAGCACTCGGGAGGCAGAGGCCAGCCTGGTGGTCTACAGAGTGAGTTCCAGGACAGCCAGAGCTACACAGAGAAACCCTGTCTCGGAAAGAAAACAAAAGACAAACAAACAAACAAACAAAAAGCTGTGTTTGTAATACTAGTGCTGGGGAGGCTGGGCAGCCTGCGGGGCTTGCTGACCAGTCAGCCCAGCCTTCTAGGAGTTTTTAGGCCAATGTAATGACTGTCAACAAAACCAAAAATGATGGACAGCCCCTGAAGAACAGCATCCAAAGTTGTCCTCTGTCCTGAACAACTGTGTGCACACAAGAGTAAACATGCCCCCGCTTCTCACACACATACACACACACACACACATACCAGTTAAAGTATGCAGTTTCCTATTTTCAGAATTATAATCCTTATCATGATTATAAGGGAAGGCAGTAAAGTCCTCGCTCTAGAACAGTAACAGAACAAACACCCATGGAAGGCCTTCCCGTTAGTGTGGCTATGGGTGGCCCAGGTCAGTAAGCCTCTGGAACTTACTGGGTCTATGGAGTTTTTACAGTCACATTATCTGACTGGTTTGTTGTCCACCCACACTGTCTCTTGCTTGGAGACATTTCTGCCATGGGCAAGACCTTCCTGGTGGTCTTTGGTTACTATGTATAGTGATTTGACAAAGAACGGTCCCCTTAGGTTCATATATTTGAATGCTTGGTTCCCAGTTAGTGGAACTGTTTGGGAAAGGTTACTAGGCATGACCCTGTTGGTGTAGGTGTGGTCTTGTTGGAGGAGGTATGTCACTGGATAAACACTTTCCCTTTCTCCCCCTCTTTCTATATATCTCTGTCTCTGTCTTCATCTCTACCTCTACCTCTATGCTCGCTGATTGATATAAAGTTCTCAGCCAACTGCTCCAGTGCCATGCCTGTCTGTTCACTATCAAGATGATCACAGACTAATCCTCTAACACTCTAAGCCAGTCCCCCAATTAAAGGCTTTCTTTTTTAAAGAGTTGACTTGGTCATAGTGTCTCTTCACAGCTATAGAACTGTAACAGATACACTAAGAAAGGTAACCAGCCTGTGGATGATGTCACTGAAAACACAGCCAGTGTGCCTTCCTGGGGTCTGGTTTGCATGCCCTGTGGCTGGAGAAAGCCAACAGGACAGAGTTGTGACTGGGCATTATTGGGTTCTGGTGGGCTGATTTCAGCAGGATTCTCTCTAGTGTTAGTGTGGGCGGCATGTTCCCCTGGGCATAGATAGAGTCACCTCCCCTGCAAGGAAGCAATGCACACACACCTCAAGTCCCACAGTGCCTGTGGGATGGGGAATTCCAATTCCAGGGGCTGTTCTGCCCCGTGGCAGTTTAGAGACTCCATGACATAGCTTGGGTCAGCTAGAGTCTCCTGAGGTTCCTTCAAAGAACCAGTCTTGCTGCTGCTCCTGAGTTTGTGTGGGCCGATTCCAGGAAGCCTCCTGACACCTAGTGTGGCTCAAACAGGGAACTGTTTAACTACATCTGTATTTCATAAGGTTAGAACGTTCACTGGACCCTTAGGCTTTATGGGTAAAGATTCTTATGAACTGTCTTTTGCTATTTGTTCCCCCATCTGCCTTCACACTCCATACCCCTACCAAAAATCTGAGCTCTCAGGTACTGTCTGATGCCCGCTTCACCTTCAGGTTCCCTTGGAAGGCAACTTTATACACCCCAAGTCTTCTGCCATACCCCCCCCACACACACACTAGCGTGTACCTTGGGCTTCTGCATATATTACAAAGTGGGTGCAGGTTTCCAAGAAGGTTACAAAGCCTGTCCAGGGAGCTCTCGCATTCTCAGGTTCCCCAGTGAGTGGCTTCCTTGCAGCTGCCCAGTGCAGTGCTGGAAGTCAGGACACAGAAGTGCTGAGCTGATTACCCGGAAGGCTTTCTCACGTTGTACCATCAGTGATGTGACTGACATCTGTCTTCTGGGCCAGGCTGTAGACTATGGCAGGCTTGTACATTGTCTTCAGAGCCCCTCTGCCTTGGTCCCTTCTAAATTCAAATTCCAGTGTTGGAGTCAACAACCTTTGCCTGCCAAAGACCAGGTGAAATGATGTTAGGTATTTCGAACTGAAATATCTTATCGTAAGTGTTCTGTCTTGTGTGGGTATGTAGTGCATTTTGGGGGTGGGGACAGGGCACACATGCCATACAGAGTGTGCCAGATTTAAACACTGGGTCCTCTCACTATCTGTTCCCTTGGGACAGGGTCTCTCACTGAAGCTGGGCCTAGGCTGGCAGCCAGCAATACCTAGACACGCTGCTGTCTCCACACTCCACAGTGCTGGCCTCACAGGCACATGACCCAGCCTGGCCTTTCACGGGACTTGGCAGTTCTTACCCAGGTGAGCATTCCCAGCTGTGGAACCATCTCCCGTTATCCAATTAGTTTTATTTGTCCTAAGTGAACACCAGGCAAAATCTAGGCCAATAGGTTGTGGGGGTGGCAAAGGGTTCCTGGGCCAGTGTTTCCTCAGCTGCACACCAGCCATTTAAATTGATTGTGTTATGCACTGACTGCCCAGATGAGAGAGGGGAGAGGCTAGGTCCAGGTGCTGGGGGTGAGGGTGTCTCATCCTCATTTGGGGAAGATGTGGGAAGGGGGTGTCAGGATTGAGTACAACCTAGGCAGTGTGACAGATGGCCTCGCCAAACAGCTGTATCTACTTTGATCCTGTTTGCTTGAGACAGAGTCTTCTCACCATGTAGCATGGCCTGGCCTTGAACTGTTGGTGATCCTCCTGCCTCAGTCTACTGAGCGCTGAGATGGCAGGCCTGTACCACCATGCTGGATTTCTAGGCCAAAGCTATCAGATACCAATTAAAGACAAGACTTCACTCTCTCCCATCAGAGTGACAAGACCAGGACTAGTGGGGCATGACTACACCACCAACCCTCAGGAGTTTGGGGGCTAGAAGATCACGATGTCAATGCTAACCTTGGCCTTAAGCTCCATAGCGAATCTGAGGCCAACCCAGGCTCCATGAGACCCTGTCTTTAAAACTGAAAAACAAAACAAGACAAAAAACCCAACACACACACACACACACACACACACACACACACACACACACACATACACGCACTTCAGATTTTCAGATTTCTTCCCATCCCATAGCTTAGTTTACCAAGTGAGACCCTCAGAATCCCAGCCAGGCAGAGTCAGCTGGGGACAGTGGTGTGGGGGTTGGGGGTAGGAGTAATAAGGTGGGAGAGGGGTGCACCTTTCCAGCAATCAAAGCTGCCATTGTTCCCAAAGAGCTAACCAGAATACCAAGCTTGCAATTAGCAGGGAATAATGGGGTGTGATGGGCGGAGAAGGAGGAAGGGCTGGAACTGATTTCAGCCTTCCAGTGAGAAGCTGCCTGCTGGTTCCCTCTTCCCTCCAGTGTGCTGCTAGCAGACTCAGTAGAGCAGAAATCCTTTGGGGGCGGGGCTGTGCTGGGGGAGCAATCTGTCTTTGAATAATTTAAACACCGCAGTGCCGCCAAACTAAATGGAGCTTATCAAATGTTACACCTCTGCGAGCTGCACCCGCGGGTGGAGGGATATTAGCTGTAAAGCTGACTCGGCTCAGAGAGCCCCAGAACCCGGGCTGTGAGCTCCTGCAAGGAAGGTGGGGACTGGTGGGGGAGGGGAGAGGAGGGTGTGTGTGTGGCTGGTTCTGAAGCCCCAGACCAAGAAGCAAGCATCTGAGTATATCCATTGAACACCTACTGTGTGCAGACCTGATGGCCCCTTTCCACAGACTTCTCCCAGCAACCTTTACCACAGTTCTACAACACATTGGTTTAGCATGGAATTCTCTACCCTCTTGTCTCCGTCTTCTAGGTGCCGTGATTACATGCATGCACCATCATACCTAGCTTTGTATGCAGTTTTATTTTATTTTATTTTATTTTAGATTTATTTTTATTTACTGGTATGTTCATGTCCATATGAGTGTGTGTCCTACCCACGTGGGTGCCCACAGAGGTCAGAAGTTGGGGTAGGATGACCTGGAGCTTTTTGCAGGCAGACATGAATGCTGGGAACTGAGCTTGGCTCTTTGGGACTTGTGGGACACGTTCTTAATTGTTGAGCCAGCTCTCCAGATCTGTGTTCAGTTTTATTTATTTTTATTTATGTTTTTGTTTTTGTTTTTTGTTTTTTCGAGACAGGGTTTCTCTGTATAACCCTGGCTGTCCTGGAACTCACTCTGTAGACCAGGCTGGCCTCGAACTAAGAAATCCACCTGCCTCTGCCTCCCAAGTGCTGGGATTAAAGGCTTGCACCACCACCGCCCGGCTCTGTGTTCAGTTTTAACAGGTAGACACCCTTCTTATCCTTGTCACTGCTGAACACCCACTGTCCTGAGTGGAGAGATTTGGTTCCTCGCTTCTTAAAACATTTGTTTGTTTGTTTGTTTAGTGTGTGTGTGTGTGTGTGTGTGTGTGTGTGTCTGTGTCTGTGTACACAACTTGCCAGAATTGTTTTTCTCCTTTTACCATGTGACTCCTGGGGACTGAACTCAGGTCCTCAGACTTGGCACCAATCCCTTTTTCCCACTGAGCCATTTTGTCAGCCCCGGTTCCTCTACTGTGCAGTGAAGAAGTCTAATGGGTTAGCTCCACACACAGTCAAATACTGTCACTCGGATCAGTCCCCAAACCCATCTCTGCACTACTTTCTGCTGAGGTGACTTTGGGTCCAGATCCTTTGAAACAGTTAAGTGGTGGCAGTTACCTGATCCTCTTAGGCCCAAGCACCGCCAGCACAAACAGCTTTGCTCTGAAGCCTGAGCAGGACCAATCTTCATCACCGGACACAATAGACTGGCAAGGACTAAGTTTACTCTCACATTAAGCAAATGAAAACCAGCACAGGCACATTAACAGGCTTTTAGACAAGGAACTGCAGGCAGCGCAGGACAGGGGCTTTGGAGAGAGGAGTTGCTCTGCCCCGTTTGTGTTTGCGTGGGAGTCCTTGAGCTTCTGTAGTAGGGCAGCCCATGGGGAGCCTGGTGGAGAGGTGCATGGAGGGGGTGGCTTGGGAATTTCACAGGGTCAAGGTAGCCAGAGCGCAGAGCAGAGGTGAGGAGAGCTCTGCAGAGCCGGCAGGCTCTCCCCTGTTATCTAGCAGAGCACAGAGGGATGCATTTGTGCAAGGAGCCGCCTGGTTCCTAGGGAAGGAGCCCCTTGACAGAACGGGCATTGTCAGAAGCCTCACAGACCAACAGCAGTTCCTCTGGTGCATGGGCACCTCGGAAGTCACGGATTTGGTTGTGGGAATTAGTTCATTTTGCCCTGCACTTGAGGCTGCTCTGGTCCCAGTGGCTCTCCTTCAAGTCTTAAAAAGGATAGACTGCTCTTCTGTTACTCACCTGGTGCCTAGAAAAAAAGTCCCAGAACAATAAAAGATAGGGAATCCCAAAAGGCAACATTCACACAGGCAATTTACAATCAGAGTGCTTACAAAGCCGGGACGGGCCACACCTTCAACTGCAGGACTCAAGAGGCTGAGAGGATTATGAGTTCAAAACCAACCCGAGGAGTATAGCAAGCCCTGTACCACAAACAAACAACCAGCCAACCAATGAACCAATCAAAAAGCAAACAAAACAAAACCAACACCCCACAATCAAAAAGGGTCTGGGAAGATGGCTCTTTAGAACCCAACTTCAGATTCTCAACTCCTATGTAATATCAGGTGTGGTGTTGTGTGCCCAATGCTGAGGGGGAGGAGACAGGAGCTTGCTGGCCACCTAGTCTAGCACTCACTGAGCTCCAAGTTCAGTGACAGACCTTGTCTCAAAAATACGTTGGAAGGGCTGGAGGGATGGCTCAGCAGTTAAGAGCACTGGCTGCTCTTCCAGAGGACCTGGGTTCTTCTGCACCCACATGGCAGCTCACCACTGGTTGTAACTCCAGTTCCAGTGATCCAGTGCCCTCTTTTGAATTCTACAGGCATCAGTCATACAGGTGAAACAGACACACATGCAGAAAAACACCAATACACATAAAAGAATAAAATAAAAATAAACAAAGTAGAAAGGTGATTGAGAAAGATGCCAGATGTCAACCTCTGGCCTCCAGATGTGCATGCACACACACACACACACACACACACACACACACACACGCGCGCGCGCGCGCGATGAGGGAGGAGTGCAGTCACATATAGACACACACAGAGAGAAAATAAACACACACAGATTAAAAAGTAAATCTATAAAAAGTAATTAAAAGGGGCTGAAGAGATGGCTCAGTGGTTAAGAGCACTTGCTACTCTTGCAGAAGACCTGAGTTCAGTTCCCAGCACCCACATGGCAGCTCACAATCATCTGGAACTGCAGTCCCAGGGCATCCTATGCCTTCTTCTGGCCTACATGGGCACTGTGGGTAAACGAAACAAGACAATCAGCGCATATCCAAAGAAGCAGGAAAATGGAGCGCAAGAGGAGCAGAAACAAGTCCAGAAATGACCCAGCAGTTAGGACCCACAGACAAGTCACTACACCTGCTGCTGTACTTTCCACATGCAGAGAGGGTAAAGAAAAAGCAGGAGCACTGGATAAATACAGGGAAGATTTAAATAGACCCCAACTCCCTTATGAGATGGAGGAACGAGCTAACAAATCATTTGTCACATGAGAGACTGGGCGGGGTAAATCACAGCTTAGACGCTGCAGGAAGAAAGGAGTGAACCTGAAGAAGTCACAATGGAAACTGTCCAAACTGAAATGGAGTAGAGCTGATGAGAAGGCAGAGGTATAACACCGCCAACACCGTCAAGGACGACGGCTGAACACACACCGGAGCAAGTCTCGGGAGGAGGCAGTCGCACGGGGTCTCGCTGCTTCCCTTGGAGAGGTCTGACTGAAGGGATCATTTACTGAATGCTGCTATTGCATTATGGTCTTGATTTTTTTTTTCTGCCTATAGCATTGCTGTGTTGGTAGCAGTCATAGGAATGAGATGCTACTGACGCTCAGGACTAAGTCATGGATCTGGAAGTGCAGACATCCTTATACGCCTTCCCTTCATGATTGTGCACTTAATCACTACCCTTACATAGCAGAAGATGCAGGCATACAGAGTCACTCTGTCTCATAAGGCAGAGCAGGGCCAGGTGTCTCGGGCAATCCTGTGTAAGTGTGTAAATTCGATCGTTTTGTGAGCAGTCAGGATACTGTACAGACCCAGGAGTGTGGATAGGAACCCAGCTCTGGTTCCATCCCATAGTTAACCTGTGTGAGTAGCCAACGTTTTCTGCCTCTGGGCTCACATTTCTGTCCTATGAAGTAAGAGCGTTAGAGACGATGGTCACTTATACTGGTTTCCATCACGAGTGCATTCCTTTCCCCAGGGGCTTATCTCATTCTCCTGAGCGCTATCCTGGTGGTGTAGCTATCTAGGGACCAATTCGCTATTCCTAGCTGAGGCCACAGGGAACCAGTCCTCATGTTGGAAAAAATGCAGTTTTGGAGTATCCATGAAACCTCCATTACCAATATCAAGGGACTGGGCAGTTATGGTGGTTTGAGCAGGAATCTTGCCCCCGGCGGCTCAGATGTTTGAACAGTTGGTCCCTAGTTGGTGTTGGTGACATTTGGGTAGGCTGAGGAGGTGTGGGTTTGCTGGCGGAAGTATGTTACTGTGGGCAGGCTTCTCTCTGCTTCCAGTTTGTGGTTCAGGATCCTCATCTTTCTGCTCCGACTGCCAAACCTGCTGCCTGCTGCCATGCTTCCCAGCCGTGATGGAGTCAGCATCCTAGAACAGTAAGCCAAAACAGAGTTTTTCATTGAGATGTTGCCTTGGTCATGCTGTTATATCACAACAGTAGAAAAAAATAACTAAAATAGTAGAGTGTGTGTTGGGTGGATCCCTGGGACACATAGCCAGGTTAGGTGACAAAGGCTGAAGTTTTGTTTGTTTGTTTGTTTGTTTGATTGTTTGTTTTTAGGAGATTCAAAGAAGATGACCCCAAACTTGGAGTATTTAAAGGGATGGTTAGTGTGGCCAGGGGTCTCTTTTTGCCATTCAAACTGTCGTGACTTGGCATGCAGCCTCCACTAAGCCAGAAATAACCAATCATGTGACAAAGTCATGAAGGACTTGAACACGGGCCATAGACACCTCGATGTGACTCCACTTTTCCATCAGCAGGAGCCCAGCAGCTGCCGTCACTCTCAGGAGAGAACTGCTGTCGCCTCAGTGCCCCTAACTTGCAGGTTCTCTCAATAGCGTATGTCCTCCACCACTCTGTATTTTACACTAAAGCACTTTGAAGGGAAGTGCAGAACTCACCACACAGCATCGTTACTTCCAAAGGTACCTCTGACAACTATTTCCCCACTCAGTCAGAATAGCAACACAATATCCACACAGGACTGGTCACCTCACAGAACCACCGCCACCTCTCCGGATTCCCGTTTCTACAAATGGTTCGACTCCAGGGTTCAGTCTGTGGCCATGTGTGTCACCTGGCAATATGGATTTGCTCAAGATTAGAATCAATGGTCCTAGGCAATTTCCAGGTCTCTGTCTGGGATTTTCTGGCTTTTGTTTCTGCCCAGGGTGTCTTTCAGCTTACTGCTGTGTCCCCTGTCTGTTCTTCCTTTCAACTTCTGAACTGGGCATTCCTCCTAGTTGCAGAAGCCTTCTTCACAGAAAGCCCACACCGTGGTTCCAATATTAGGCTGTCCTTTGTCTTCCCTGTCCTTGACCAGCTCTCTTCTGAACAACCCTACAGTTTAGTTTGGTTCAATTTGACAAAAAGGTATTGAGTTCCCACTTGTGCCAGTCAGAAATAGGGGACCAGGTCTCCAAGTTGGATAAGACCTAACCCTTGAAATCAACTAGTGGCTACAATCAGATGCCACCAACACACAAAGACAGGTTTTTTGTTTTGTGGTGTGTGTGTGTGTGTGTGTGTGTGTGTGTGTGTGTGTGTTTATGGAGGATGTGGAGCACTGGGGTGCAGGGAAGCAGGGGCCCCTTACTTTAGTCTGAAGTCAAAGTTTCTAGGACATGTCTCCTGAGATAGTTTTGAAGAATGGATGGGCATTATACCAGCAGAAGAAGGTGAGATGCACATCCCAGGCAGAGAGAAGACCCAGGTAGAGGCATGAGTGCAGGACACAGCAGGATCCTACACACAGTAGGATACAAGCGTGGGAGAGTATGAAAGACTAGAGATGAAAAGAGTGGCCTCGGGGAAGCAGTGTTCTCAGAATGAACTTGGACTTTAGTTGGAGAGTGGTAGGGACTTAGTGAGAGATGTCAAGAGAGTGAAGCCAGGTCAAGTCTGCGTGTTAAGGGGCTCATGTTGGTGTACTGGGCCAGGGAGGGTAGGATGTAGGGAGGGGAATCATCCAGGTAGGAGGCTAGTTCAGAACTGACGGGGTCTGGGCAGTAGAAAGGAATGGGTGGACCTGAAGTAGGGAGGCCCTATTGTTTTTTGCGGGGGGGTGTGGGTGTGGGGGGTGGTGAGGGAGGACATAAAGACCACCTGTAGATGTCTGACACAGATCACTAGGTGGATGCTTGTGCCCATTATTAAAGGGAGGGGACAGAATGTGAGAAAGAGACCAGGGTGACTTAGGAATCATTCTTAGAAATGCCTTATGTGTGGTGTCTGAAGAGCTTTCATTACAGCTTCCTCATTGGGGTTGGGTGGGTTTAGGTTAGTGTGCTGCTTGGGTGCTCAAGTATGTATGCCTGAGCTCTGGGGGACATGTGAAAAGCACACATGTGGCCAGAAGGGAAATAGCAACCGTCATTCTGAGAATCATGGTTGCCGACACTGCTGGGAAGAGTTTTAAGAACAGTATAGAGATTCATTGCATTCAGTTCTAAAGATCCAAGAAGTCAGAGCCCCCAAACAGCACCATAAATTGGGGAACAGGCAGGAGGTCACAGGTGTCATTTGCCAATGTCATTTGGCTTAAAAGGAAGAAAAGAGCGGTGCTCTTGGGCCAGTCTTCCAGCTTGGGCACTCTGTCCCAGGAGATGGAAAGGGGTAGAGAAGCTAAAGCAATGGGGTGAAAGAAATCTCAAGTTAAAATATTGGAGCTAGGCAGTTGACACACCAAAACGGTTGACCCAGCCACATGTTTGTCTGGAAGCCAAGCCTCTCATGTGCTCCTTGAGAGTCATGGGGACCCACTAAGCCTGTGTCCTTCTTTCCAGAAAATACCACAGATTGGCTTGGAGGATAGTGGCTCTCCCACCTTGAGCACTGGCTGTTCCTCAGCCTGTCTCCCTCTCCAGCATCTGAGCACCTCTGGGTCTGCCCCCCCTCTTTCAAGCTCAGCCCTTTGGAAGGCCTCTCTCTATATCAGAAAAAAATGGCACCCCAATAATCCTGATCCAGTTCGCTATGCTTTTTACCGTCCACTTTTCTCTCTCACCCAGCTGAGGTTTTTCCAGGTCAAAGTAGACATTTTGGGGTTGGATACCTTCTGTTGTAGTTGTTTTTATTAGTTGACCCAGCATCTTACTGTAGAACCTTAACTCCATCCTCTTTCTACCTCATCCTCTTCATCGCTAGAATGACAAGCATAACCCGCTACACTTAGAAAACCACAACCAAGAGCTGAGTGTGGCAATTCGTGTTTTTAGTCGCAGCAAAGGCAGGTAGATCTCTGATTTTGAGGCCAGACTGACCCACAGAGTGAGTTCCAGGACAGCCAGAGAAACCCTGTCTCAAAATCAAAAAAGTAAATAAATAAAAATTGTCAAATAAAATGGAGCCCAGTTCCAAGGATACAGTTACAAAACAATTCCCACACCTAAAGTCCAGGGAACATTGGATAAGAGGGGATGGGAAGTTTGTTAAGAGACAGGAGGTCAGGGAGTTTGCAGAGACTGGGTCTCTTAGTGCACTGGCTGGTTGTGTGTGTCAACTTGACACAGGCTGGAGTTACCACAGAGAAAAGAGCTTCAGTTGGGGAAGTGCCTCCATGAGATCCAGCTGTGGGGCATTTTCTCAATTAGTGATCAAGGTGGGAGGGCCCCTTGTGGGTGGTACCACCTCTGGGCTGGTATTCTTGGGTTCTATAAGAGAGCAGGTTGAGCAAGCCAGGGGAAGCAAGCCAGTAAGTAACATCCCTCCATAGCCTCTGCATCAGCTCCTGCTTCCTGACCTGCTTGAGTTCTAGTCCTGACTTCTTTCCGTAATGAACAGCAGTATGGAAGTGTAAGCTGAATAAACCCTTTCCTCCCCAGCTTGCTTCTTGGTCATGATGCTTGTACAGGAATAGAAACCCTGACTAAGACATCTAGTAATGTCAAAATCTACACCCATAAAGTCTCAGCAACATGATTACCTAAACAGTAACTGAATGAGGACAACAGTGGACGGGCCAAGGTGGTTTAAGGAAAACGTCTGGGGCCTCGACCCTACACACAGAACCACAGGCAACTAAGGAACGCAGAGTGAGAGAAATAGTCTTCTTCAGGGAAGAGAACACCAGTTGGTTTTCCAATACCAAATGGTCAGCTTTGTGCACACGCACAGACGAGCTAACGTTATACAGACCGAGCAGGTTACATTTAGAAATATACATGTGTATACATATATGGATTTAACACCTATTAATAAAAAAGAGGCCATGGATTTGAAAGAGAGGAAGGAGGGTTTGGAGCAAGGAAAGGGAAGGGCAAAATGATGTAATTATAATCTGAAAAAAAGAGTAAAATAAACCAAAAACCACCCACCCCGGATTCTGGCTAAGATGGAGGTCCAATGGAAAGATGTCTTCAAGTGAGACTTGAAGCCTCTGGGCTGGTTCCAGATGCAGGCTATTGGATCCTCTTGCCTCTGTCCCCTGAGTGCTGGGAGTACAGGTATGTGCCACTATGCCATGCTTTAAAATTGGAGGTTCAAATAAACTGACAGAGTCTCCTGTATCCCAGGCTGACCTTGAGCTTGCTATGTAACTGAATGTCCTTGAATGTCTGCTCCTCCTCCATTCTCCTCCCTAGTACAGCAATCGTAGGCACACGTCCTCATTCTCACAACTAGGAACTTAGCCTCACAAAGTGGATGGCTCTCTACGTCCTTCCCAACACAAGGGCATAGATACACACCTACACAGACTGACCCATTGGCACACTGACCAACAGATGTATGTAGTGGCACATGTATACAGACACTGTCACATGGTCACAGACACATTGATGCACACATACACACACACACACACACACACACACACGTATGGTACATGCACATTCTGACTCACTTAGTCACTGTCACACACGCATTGACATGCATGTGCACACGCTCAGAGGTCACAGCCACAGTGGTAGCTGTAGAAGTATCACCAAGGCACCTTTATTTTTCTTGTCCTTGCTTAGCGTCTATAGCATTTGGAAAATGTTAGGCGTAGGAGGCCTTTCAGTTTTGGGTTAGGCTAAAACTCCCTACTCATATTTGGAGGGTGTCCAGGCCCTGTGAGCATGCTCACGGAGCAGATAACAGCGACCTTGTTGTCAGGGAGGATGGCCCACCGGGGCCAGGGAGCTGTGCTGGCTGCTGAGGTCACCTCTCCTCCCTGCTGCACCTGGGCTGGCTCTGATGCCAAGACCCCATCCCGGCACTCAGCTCTCAGCCTTCTGGGCCCGTGTCCTTTGGTGGGAAGCGGGGCTCAGCTCCCTAGGAGGAGGCAGGGTGCTGACCTTGCAGAATCAAGGTAGAGCAGAGCCCAGACCTCCCCAGGACCTGCTGGCTGCTGGCCAAACGCCCCCACCCCACCCCCCATTTTGCCTTTTAAGAAAAGCAAAGCAGGTCTTTATAAAATGGTGATTGGTTTCTTAGGGTTTAATGTAGCTCAACCCAGCTCAGTACTATGAGGCCCAAGGCTAGTAGTGGCTCTGACTAAAATGCACGTGGTGTGTTTGTGTGTGCGAACTAATTCTCAAAGTCTGGCGCTAGAAATCCAGGGGTCGGATCATCAAATAAATCCTCTGCACTCCCCTTTGGGTATCCAGTTCAGAGAGAAAGGTGATAGGGGAACTTCACACTCTCCTGGTTCCTGTCTCTGTTGCTTCCCTGACTATTGAACCACCTAGGTCAGGACTGAAAAACTCTTCCTACACGACAGTGTTTATTCTTCAAACATATGTATGTATGTATGTATGTATGTATGTATGTATGTACACACTTGTGTGTGTGTATGCATGTGTGGGTGTATGTGCATGTGTGTGTGTGTGTGTGTGTGTGTGTGTGTGTGTGTCTGCACTCCAGAAGATGAGGTCAGGTGTTCCCCTCTATCTCTGCCTATCCTTTGAGGCTGGGACTCTCTTTGAATCTGGGGCTTACATTTTCTTGCTTAGGCTGAAAGCCTGTAAGCCCCAGAGATCTTCCTGCTCCAACTCTAATCAGAGTGGGGGTTGTAGGCATCTGTAGGACACTCATCTTGCTGTATGGTTGCCAGGAGATCTAAACTCTGGTTCTCAAGATGGTGAAAGAAGTACCCTTAACTGACAAGCTGTTTCTCCAACTCTGTCTTTAAGAGCAGGCATCATACATTTAGAAAACACTCATGGAGAGACTGGCTGAGAGCGGAGGACGGCTGCGTGTCTGGCCACAGCAGTCGATGAGGTAGTGAAGGAAGATCATGGGAAGGCATTAGTTGACTCAGATGGGGGTCAGGTCCTCCAGGCACTTCAGACTGAGGGGAAAGGAGAGCCGTGTGACTCCTTGACTTGAGCAAGGGTGGGCGTCACCATACAGGTGGAGAGAGGGCTCAGGGACACCCACTGTCTTGGCCAGGGTTCAGAAGGCCTTGCTGCGGTGACTGGTGTGGGAGGAGGCAGGGGGTAGAGCTGAGACCTGGCCAGGCCTCCCGCTGCACGTAGCTCCTGGCTCCACGCTGACAGCCCACCAACAGCTGGACGTCCCTCCCAGTCAGCCGGCACCTCTGCCGAGCGAGACTTCCCTTTCCGTGGAACGTTCGACTGTTGTGCACAGGGTAGAACACAGCATCTTAGAGGGAGATTTAACATTCGACCGTCCCCCTGGTCTCCATCCTGTTACCAGTTGACATTAGCCCTGTGGCAGCCATAATCACAGCCAGCTCACACCACATGGCCTCTGGGAACCAGAATCTCCCCCCACCTGGCCTCTCAAGGCTGTGCTCCTGGACTGGAGTGTGGAGGTCTGTGTCACACACTCTTAGGAAGGCACATTTAATGTTAGGTACAGCCATCCCTCCGGGGTTCAGGCGTATCACATCTACCCCGCTGTGTAAATCCGGGAAGCCTGGAGCTTTGGCTTCTGTGTTGACGGTGACTTTCAGTTTTGTTCCACAAATGGGTAGAAGAAAACAAACACTGCCTTTTCATTCCATGGGACTGCAAAGAAACTTGAATATATGCATATATTGGCAGATACTATTAATTGTATATGCTAATGGGTTCATTACATTCATTGTGGCGCTTTCATATAGATATATGATGTATTTCAGTTATATTCTCTCTGCCCCCCCCCAATCTCTGTTTTTAAATTAAGAGCTCTATTTTATACGTATGGGTGTTTTGCCTGCACTTGTCTGTGCGATACATATGTGCAATGCCTACAGTGGTTGAAAGAAGGTGTTAGATCATCTGAAACTGGAGGTACAGATGGTCCTGAGCCATCATGATGGTGCTGGGAACCGAACCTGGGTCCTCTGGAAGAGCAGCCAGGGCACTTAAGCCCTGAACAACCTCTCCAGCCTCCGCCTTCTCTTTCCCCCCACCCCATTCCCATTAATCTTCCTCTTCTCAATTCATTCCCTTACCATTCCACATCCTTTTGTGTGTATGACCCAGTGAGTTTCGGCCAGGAGGCTTACAGGAGCATGGCCTTACAATGGCCACATCACTGGAGAACGTCTCCCTTCTACCCCTAAAGGACACTGGCTGCCAATAGCACTTCAGGGAATGGCATGACTTCCTACTTGAAGAAATATTTCCTAAAAGTTGCTATGGAGAACTTTTTTCTTTTTTCATTTTATTTTGAGGAGACAGTACGCTACTTGGGATATAGACCAGGTAGGGAAACCCGTTGGCTCTGCCCACCTTCTGGAAGCCCCAGCTGGTCTTCAAGCTGCCTTGTGACCCACCAAATAAACTCCAGAAGGACTTAGCTTTCAAGATAGACTCTTCTCCTAAGATTGCTCTACTCCCCAGAGAGAGAGAGGCTGGCCGGATGTCCTCCTTTCTGAGACCTCTGGAAGAAGGAAAGGGGATTGGAGGGGTGTGTGTGTGTGTGTGTGTGTGTGTGTGTGTGTGTGTGTGTAGTGGGGGGTCAGGTTATTAGGGGTGGAGGGAAGGGAACTGTTTGATTAATGGGTGTCCTGTGAACCTGCACATTTGCCCAAGGCTGCATTCCTGGGCTTTCAAACTCAGGGCAGTCTGATAAGCTGAGACCAAAGTCCCCTTTCCTCCCAACAAGGAGAGCAAACAGGGCTACTCACTAATCCCAACCCTGGCCTCCAGGGCCGTTTCTCAGGAACCAGTCTGCCAAGTGGCCTTTCACAGGCCAATCAATGAGGCAGCCCTAGTCTTCTGGGAAACCGTGGCCAGTTCGTGGTATAGCCTCTTGCCTGAAAGGAGGGCTCTGAGGAAGGAGGTCACGGCTTGCAGCGCCTGGCCATCGATCTGAAGGCCCTTCCATGCTGAGCACCTGTCATTGAGCCAGCTTTCCTTCCCCTGGACTCTCCTGGGACGCTCCTTCCCCTCCTCTTCCGGCAGCAGTCCTACCAGAGTGGAGAGGCAGCTTATCAGCAGGCCTCTTTCCATCCCTCCAGGGCCTCTCTGAAGGTTCGTTCCAAGCACCTGGCCTACTTCTTTCTCATTTAAGGAGGCTTTCTTGCCTCTCAAGCCCATGTGAGGCCCCCCCCCCGAAACCCATGTGGGGCCCTTCCTCCTTTGGCCTCCTCTGGCTCCCAGTGTCACACCTCAGAGCTGAGGGAACACAGACTGTCCCCCACTCTGTCTGCGTCTTGGTATAGTATCACCAACTCCAGAGGAAGAACATTAAATTCAGTGCTTCAAGTTGGGGTGGGCCCTCAGAGGAGGGTACACCGCTAACTTTGGCAGCATCAGACTGAAGAAGTGGGCATGCAGCAGAAGACAGGTCCAGGGCAAGAGGTGGGAAGCATCCAGGCTAAAGGAACCAATCAGACAGATAGAAGGAAAGGTTGCTCGACATGGAAGACAGCCTGGAGTTAGGGAAAATAGCTGTCTCTCCAAAGTCCCAGGAGATGCCTGTGGGGTTGAGTCTAGCCTCGGCCAGCTCCCATTCTCCTGGCTAAGCATTCTTTCTTCTGGTAGGACCCATGCTCTGTAGCATGTTTTCAATTGTGTCCCTTATTCTCAACCAGAGATAACTGGTAGCCATGATGGACCCTAAGGGGCCTTAGAGTTTCCTGTCTAGAGACTTGAGCAGAGTCATGTTTCGATGTCAGATGTTTGACTCTGATGGGACTTAAAGTAGTTTGGGTTTGACTTTACACTGGAAGGGGCCGGGAGTCGGTCTGCAAGAGAGGAGAGCAGCTGGAATAGAAGGCACACAGTGGGCCCACAGTCACATTTACTCCATATCGCCCTGGAGTTGCTGAATCCTGAGAGGAGATGCTGGTAACAGTTTCCTTGTGGTCTTAGAGAGGATAAGTGACTCCTCTTGGCACTGTTCCTGATGTTCCTGCCTTTGCCCAGGCAGAGCAGCAACATAGGGTCAGGCTCATGTCCTGCCCTGTCCATAGATCCCACTTTGAAATAATTTTGATCAAAAACATGAAACATAGGTTTGGCTTTGCTTTTCTGGTCTCTCTCTCTGTCTCTCTCTCCCTCTACAGTTCAAGGAGACTTATAACTCACTACTTGGCCCACACTGGCTTTGAACTCAGAGCATTCTTGTCTGTGTTTCCCAAGTGCCTGAATTAAGTATATATTACCATACCTGGTTTTTTGTTTGTTTTGTTTTGTTTTGTTTTACCTGTCTGCCTGTCTGTTCATCTTCCCTGCTATTTATCTATTTTCTCTCCAATTTACTTATCAATCTATGCACCTACCCACTTAACTGTGCTTCTAATCCACCCACCCATCCATCTCCCCATCTCCCCTCCATCCATCCACCCATCCACCCATCCACCCATCCATCCATCCATCCATCCATCCATCCATCCATCCATCCATCCATCTACCCATCCATCCACCCATCCACCCATCCATCCATCCATCCATCCATCCATCCATCCATCCATCCATCCATCTATCCAGTTGACATAGCTAGCCAATTGGCCACCACCAGTTGTGTTCTGAGCTCTTTCATGTATGCCATGGTGACACTCACAGGAATATTCTTTAGTTCTTCCCACTGGGAGAGATGCTGGGCTGTGGTAGATGTCCACATTTCTAAACTGCATGGCCAGAGAGGCCATTGTTCTTAGTAGGATTCCTGTGTGGAGAGATTACAAATACAGGCTCTGGGCTCTATTCAGAGGGCAAGCGCAGCTCTGATAACTGCTTTCCTAGAAAATTCCCAGAGAAGTGTGCTGTAGGTAATGCCTAGGTAGAATCTTGGATAAGAGTTTTTAGGAAAGCAAAGGTGGGAGCAGAGGTTGTAGGGAGGAATGAGGGAGGGAGAGAAAGGAGAGAAGATGAAGGAGAAGAAGGAGGAGGAGAGGGAGAAGAAGAGGGAGGAGAAGGAGAAGGGGGAGAGGGAGAGGGAAAAGAAGAGGGAGGAGGAAAACAACAACAGCAACAACAGCACCACCACCACCACCACCACCACCAACGGATGACAAGAGTGAATTCAGTGAAGCCTGAGGTCCCGAGGGAAGACCTCCTCTGATATCTCCTAAAAGTCCCTACTAATGTCTGGGGCTTATAGGGGGAGAAAAGGCCAGTGCATCACGCAGCCTGGGTAAGTTCCAAGCATCCTTTATGACAGCGAGGAACCTGCTAACATTGCCAGAGGACTTTTTTTTTTTTTTTTTTTTTTTTTTTTTTTTTAGGAAATTGAGAGAAGAGAAAATGGTTAACTTTAGCTTCTGTCCAATAATAAAAATGTTGCTCACCCCTAAATGCTGAATGGACCGCTTGTAAGTGAAGAGTCCAGGTGATGACTCCTCTGTGATCCAGGTCTGAAGAAACAAAGGGAAAATGGTGAAGGTGGGACTGGGGAAGCTGGAGGCTTTAGTGACGACACTGCCTGTCCTCATGGGGAAGCTGGAGGCTCTAGCAACTGCTTGTCCTCAGCATTCTTAGCATGATCTGGTCTTCCAGTGCCATGTGTGCTATAGGCAGTGAGACCCACAACCTGCTCTAACAAGGTGGCTGCATTTTGGCTTCTCCCATACAGGTCCCAAGCCACGCATATAGGAGAGAGTCATCTTTGACTCTCTTTGACAGAAGAGAGTGTCAGCTCACTCAAAGCCTTACTAGGCCTGGATGTGACATTACTGAGACACTGTTACTAGGGTTCTAAGCTCCCACCTAATATCCTGGGGTGAGGTCGTGTGTCACCTCATTCTCCATTTTCCCTGACATTAGTGTCCAAGCCTAGCTGTCACCCAGCAAGCGTTTCACTCTCCAGCCTTGAGAGTAACACATCTTAGGACCCTGCCTCCCCAGCTTGCCCCCGTCCCCAGACCACTTTCTCCCCCTTTCCTCAATAGTGTGTGAAAAGAAAAGGAATTCCTGTTATCCCAAAGCCTCCAGAAGGACAGGCCTCAAAGTGTGAACAGAAAGCTCTTGCCAAGTGTGCCCAAGTGGTTATTTTAATCGTGTGGAACAGCCCCCTCTTCATGGAAAATTTTCTACTCTAACACCTGCAGCATTAAAGGCGTCCTGGCTCCTTCTCCCCTGTGCTCGCAGGACGCACTCTCTCACCGGGCAGGATGCCAGCTCAGGTAATTATTCTTGCCCTTCCGTCCCCCCAGCCCCCTTCCTTCCCACCCCACCCCCTGTCCTGTGGGAGCAATTCTGTGCGATTTCTTACTTTTTTGGCTTCCAGGACCCACATTCAGACAAGAGTGGTGCCTGCCTCCTCACCAAAGGCTTCTCCAGGGTTCTTTAATCAGGTTTTTCCTTGCCCTCCTCTGGTTGTGTTCCTCTGCTTCCTTCCTATTTCGTTTGGACAGCACAAAGAACCTGGAGCTTGATTTGTGTAGGACTGAAGCAGTGTCTTTGTGGAGTAAATCCATGGGTGCCTTGTCCCTCAACTTAAACCTCATCTGCTTCGTGCTTCTGAGCTTACTGAATAGGACCGACCAAGCAGTGTTGCTGCCAGGATTCTCTGAGTCATTTAAGATGTTTCCTGTCTTGTCTTCAGCCATGGGCAATCCATTAGCTGTCCACGTGCTGTGTGCCAGCTAGCATCATCTCCACGGCAGCCATAAATGATCCACCCACACACCAACATCAGCACAAGTGAGGCAGGGCCAGTAAAGGAGAGATGGTGGAGACTGACTGACTGATTTACTGATTCTCCAGTTTCCAGATTAGAATTTGGATGATCACCCCGGACAGAGTGTCCTATGGAGCTGCACTAATTTAGAAACTGCATGCCAGGTTTTAACTAACCAATACAGACAGCTATGTTGCTTTATATATGTGGTAGCTGAGAGTGTGTTTGTGTGTCTGTGTGTGTACTTGAGTGCACATGTGGGTGTATGTTGAGACTAGAGATCTAGTGTTTTCTTCAGGCACTCTTCACCTTATGTTTGAGACAGGGTCTCTCACTGAACCTTGAGCTTACAGATTCTGGTGCACTGGCTGGCCAGAAAGCCCCAGGATCCTCCTGCCTCTGTCTCCCCAGTATTAGAATTATGGGTACAGGCCACCTTACATGGCTTCTATGTGAGTACTGGGCATGGAACTCAGGTCCTCATGTTACTTCATTGACTGAACCATCCCCACAGTTCCAAGTAGCGCATCTTTTGTGTGCAGTGCTCTATCTTCCTGTTAGACCAGTCGGAGAACCATTTCTGTTTATGGCTGAGAACTAGTGTATAGTCCAGGAGTCATAGGGGAGGCCTTGAAAACAGTCTGGACTATGGGACTAGAGAAATGATTCAGTGATGAAGAGCACTGCCTGCACTTCCAGAGATCCTGAGTTCAATTCCCAGCATCCACATAGTGGCTCACAACCATCCATAATGGGATCTGATGGCCTCTTCTGGCACATAGCTGTACATGCAGATAGAACACTTATATATAAAGGAAAAGAAAAAAGAAAAACAATAGTCTGGAATAATTCTGACTAAAACTGTCACCAACCAGCTGCCTGTAGGGCTCAAGTATCAGTGGTAAAAATGTCCACAGTAGCCAGCAAGAAAGCACCTTATGGTGTCAGTCCAACAACTTGGGTTTGATCCTGGAACCCAGAATGGTAGGAAATAACAGACTCTTGGAAGTTGTGCCCTGACTGCCACATGTATGGTGTGACACATATACATCCGCCCTCACAGTTCACACCACACATATGCACACACACTTTTTTCTTACACAAAGTCTGAGGTGATTGGGACAGGAAGTAGGAGGCCATTGGGTACAGGACAGTGGGGTCCAGTATAAAGAAAAGAACCAGGGACCTGATATGGAGTAGGTGACACAGGAAAAGACTGTGACTGGAAAGAAGCAGCACCACAGATGCCCCCAAACAGCCTGAGATGTGTGTATTCACTTAGCTTGGGCAAAAGCTAAAATACATGTTTCCTCTCCAAGTTCCTTTGGTTCCGCTGTTTATCATAACAGTGCAAAGTGTGATGGTTTGAATGTGCTTGAAGCAGCACTATTAGGAGGCGTGGCCTTGTTGGAGTAGGTGTGGCCTTGTTGGAGGGAGTGTGTCATCATGAGGTTGGGCTTTGAGGTCTTCTAGTGCTCAAACTCCACACAGTGTGGAAGATAGTCTCCTCCTAACTGCCTACAGAAGAGTGTTTTCTCCTGTCTGCCTTCAGATCTTGATATAGACTCAGTTCCTCCAGCACCTTGTCTGCTTGCCACCGTGATGATAATGGATTGAACCTCCAAAACTGTAAGCAGCCCCAATTAAATGTTTTCATTTATAAGAGTTGCCTTGGTCATGGTGTCTCTTCACAACAATAAGACCCTAACTAAGACAGAAAGCATTACTATAACACTTGGAACCTATAGCAAGAGCAACTCAAGAAAGGAAGGCTTTATCAACCTCTCTTTGCTTCCTGACTAGATGCCATGTGACCAGTTGCCCACACCCCTGCTGCCATGAATTCCCCACCTTGAGGGACAGTTCCATCAAACTGTGAGCCAAAACAATCCCTTCCATTCTTGAGTTGCTCTTGCTTCGGGTTCCAAGGTATACTAGGATGCTTTCTGATGTTGTGATAAACAGCATGGCCAAAAGCATTTGAGGAGGAAAAGGGTTATTTTAGCTGACAGGTTAGTCAGTCATCAAGGGAAGCCAGGTGGGAACTAAAGCAGGAACCTAAAAGAAGAAATCGAAGCAGAGACCTTGGAGGAATGCTGCTTGCTGACTTGGTCTCAGGCTCACATTCAGCTTTATATCATATACATCTCAAGCTCGCCTGCATAGGGATGGTACTGCCCACAATGCACTGGGCCCTCCTATATCAATTAGAAATCAAGAAAATGCTCAGACGTGCCCACAGGCCAATCTGATGGGGACAATTTTTTTTATTGAGGTTCCCTCTTCCCAGGTGTATTAAGATGACAATCAAAATAAGTCACTACACAGGGGATCAAACTCAGGTTGTTGCAGAAAAAAGAGAATTAATATAATACCTAATATAAAATAGCTGTAAAATAATATAAAAATGAAAATAATACCTAAGTCATTTACTGGCCCTGTTGGCCAGCACAAGCTGGACTCATCTTTGTTTCTTCAGGGCTAAAGTACTTGATGTTGCTATGTACGTTGTGGTAGTCTGCAGAGCCTGTGGTTTCTGCCTTCACTCACTAAGGATCACTTGTTCTGGGCTTCTGTTCCTCATACCTGAGTCTTGACTGACACAGTGGTTATCACTAGTAAGACCTTGAGACTTTGAGTCCCATTGGGTAGCATAAGGAATCTCAGGCAGCTTAGAGAAAATAGAAAGGATTTGGTGAGAGGGAATTCTTCTCTACTGCTATAATTTGGAGGTTAACTCGAAAAAGAAGTACTTAGAGGAAGACAGGGAGCCCAGTATACTTGCCAAGTCTGGCCACAGGTACCAATACCGAGATGTGGTGTGTTGCTATGTATTGTAATGCATCCTGGCCCCTAAGATCTGGTTGCCCCTGAGGAGGAGATCCTTACATACACCACTGATGTTACATAACCTTGATCCTTAATTTAAAACTATTGGTTGAATAAAGATGCCGATAGCCTATAGCTGGGCAGAAGAGAGGTAGGGAGCCTTTGGTTGCAGGGCTCTGAGTCTGAGGAGAGACCAGAGAGGAGAGGAGAAGAAATAAGAAAACACCACAGGGTAGGTGGATCCTGAGAACCAGCCCAGGCAGAACACGGCAAGTTAGATCCTGGGGTTATTGACAGAGAAGTAGACAAAATAACATAAAGGGTAGATATTTGCCAAGCTCTAGTGGTGTTAAGGTTTATTATCAATATAAAGGTTTTGTGCGGGCAGTGGTGGCACATGCCTTTAATCCCAGCATTTGGGAAGCAGAGGCAGGCGGATTTCTGAGTTCAAGGCCAGCCTGGCCTACAGAGTGAGTTTCAGGACAGTCAGAACTATACAGAGAAACCCTGTCTGGAAAAAAAATTTTTTTAAAAGGTTTTGTGGTTTTTTTGGAGGGAACTAAATGATCAAGGTGGGTAAAAACCCCCAAATAATATTTATTACACCAACCAAGAGGGCAGAATTCCAGGAAACATAGCCAAGGTGAGTAGAGATCCTAAGGTTGAGGACAGGGTCAAATGCCAGGGGCTGCTCCATCTCACCCTCCCTTCATCCACCCACCTCGGTGGGCAGCACTGTTTCCATCTCTTGCTACACCTGTTCATCTTACACTCACATCTATAGCCTCGTGGAAACCACCACTGTGTCGTGCTGGGCTGCAGGTCCTCCAGTCCTAACCCCTTGTCTCCCCACCTCATGCTTCCCACTAAGAGGTCTTTCCAGATGGCACTAAGAGGTCTTTCCAGATCGCTGCTCTGTTCTGCCAAGGTTATAGTGGAGAAAGCAATGGCATTGCTGCAGACCTCACAGGATAATGTCTAGTAGAGAGAGTGATCAGAGAAGTAGACAGAAAGCAGAAAGCAGAGGTGCCCCACCAGCTGAGGTAGAGGGAGACATCACTGAAGAGCGATGCTTAGATTCACGCAAGTACAAAATGCCTAGATGCGTGAACTGTATTTTCTACTTTTGCTGTTTTAGACATGTCTCATTACACAGCCCAGGCTAGCCTTAAACTCGCGGTCCTCCTGCCTGAGCTTCCCCAGATGCGGGAATTGCAGATATGTGCTGCTATGTCCAACAGAATCGATATCTTGTGAGGGAAAATGAGTAGCTGTAGCCACCCACACTATACGATCATTATCAAATATCAGGACTGGCATACAAAAGACAGTCAGAAACTGTATCCATGGACCTTACCCAGTCCGGATAAGGAAGAGAGGGCAAACTAAATTTCCACTCAGTCTAACGGCTGTGACTTCATTTTCTGTTCTGATTGAAAAGGACGGGGTGTCTGGAATGTGGATATGAGCATGGTGAAAAAGGGGTGACCTCCACTTGTTTGGGTGATCCTCTCAGTTCCGCAGATGTCTGGTGAGCATGCACTGAGTGAGCGGCCACCCAGCGTTCCTGCTGATTAATTATTTTAAAAGCCATCTCTTTGTCTTAGTATTTGAAAACATATCTTTGATTTTATGTAAACAGTTCTCTGGCCACCTTTTTTTTGGATAGTAAACCATATGCGGTCAGGGGCTACATATTTGAAGTCTAGTTAAACAAATCCCATAGTATTTATTAAGTGCCAGCCATGTACCAAGGAAGGGCCGTGCTGTGATGCCTGACAGTCTGGACTTTGACCGCAAAGATCCCCCGAGAGTCTTCCTCAGAGTTTGGTGGGAGCAGAGTAGTGAGTGTTTCAATCAAAATCTGAAGGCATCTCCTCCACCTGAGTTTTCTTCTCCAGAGCCTCACGAAGGCAAGGACATCCTATTAGCAGGGCTGGAGAATGGGGCTGGACACAAGAAGATAAGGATGCTTGCTATCTTGCAGCAGAGATGTGGGTGGCACAGATAAACTAGAGAAGCCACTTTCTCTACATGGTACAGAATTCTTTGTTGTTGCTCTAGTTTGGGGTGTTGTTGTTGTTGTTGTTGTTGCTATTGCTGTTTTTGTTTTTGAGACAGGGTCTTCTGTATCCCAAGCTGGTTTCGAACTCACAAAGCAGCCAAGGATGGCCCTTAACTTCTGACTTTGAACCTCTGAGCTTGCTGCCTCCACTCCCAAGTGCTGGGATTAGAGGCCAGCGCCTTCACACCCTGTTTTATGCAGTGAACTCAGGGCTCCTTGCATGCCACACAGGCAGTGTGCCAGCTGAGCTACATGCCCAGCCCTGAGAACTCTGCTCTCTGGAGGAATCAAAGGGCCCAGGAACAGAACAGAAGGAATGGCTGGGCACTGCATACAAGCCTTGGGAGAGGAGGAAGTGAGTGACTGCCATGACAGTCCCTGCAGAGACTGCTCTCTCTCTCTCTCTCTCTCTCTCTCTCTCTCTCTCTCTCTCTCTCTCTCTCTCTCTCTCTCCCCTAAGGGGAAGAGGGAAGGGGCTTCCAACTACAGCGGGTTTCAACTGTGTAAAAGCAGACAACTGATTGTTACTGCAGAGGGAGATCCTGGGGCGCTAAGAGATGCACGCGCTCTCCGATTACAACCTGCTTCCCAGCATAAAGTCTAATGTTTCCAAATACTGTGCCTGTTCCTGGACATCCTGAGCTTCCGCACTGAGTACGACCAGGCAAATAACTCGGTGTGCTTCAGCCTGACGCCAAACAGCGGCTGCTCTTGCACGTTCATGTCCCAGTCGACTTGAGTTCCTGAGGCGGAATCCTTCCAGTCTCAGGAGCACCCCCGGAGCACCACCGGCACTTCCCTTTTGTTTTCTGGGTATCTGGATAACCTAATGAAGGAGGAAGTGCTAATTTAATACAAACAACACATCAACAAGTGCTGGTGAGCAGCCAGACGCATCCTCTCCGTGCAAAAAGTTAAAGCTCGGTTGGTTGGCAGAGTGTGAGCTTAGCATGCGCAAAACCTTAGATTCAATCCCCAGCACCCACGAAAGCCTCGTGCATAACTTAATTCCAGCACTAGAAAAGTAGAGGCAGGAGGATCAGAAGTTCAAGGCTGTTTTCAGCTATGTAGTCAGTTTAAGACTAGCCTGGGCTACTCCCCTTAACACCCTTTCCCTGAAATAAAAGAAGCCATATTATGGTTGGAATAAGAGAGTTTCTTAACTGTTCCACGTCTGAAAGTGTGCAGCTCGAAGCAATCAGATAAACGTGAGGACCGTGTGGCTTCCCATTTGTGGTTCTTCTGCTAGTTCGGCTAAAAACGGAGCATGATATACAAGGCTCCCATTTGTAAACCCCGTGCGGGCTATCAGACACTTCTTCACCCCTCATGGTCCGTCAGTGGAGGGAAACAGAAAGGCTAGAGACGGGTCACAGCTGAGGACGCGGCTTAGTGGACCAGAACTTGACCAGCATGCAAAGGGCCACCATCCCAGCCTCGGCAACAAAAGGCACAGATCTTAGATTTCTAGGGAGTGGCAAAGGTGGGCAGTAAACAGGGTTGAAGAACAGTAAGAATGTATGAAAATATCGTGACACTAAAAATATTTTTTTTTTTAAAAAAGTGGTGTATAAAGAGGTAGCCAAGTAGTGTGAGAAGCAGCAGAAGAAAAAAACCCATAGAAACCTGCAATTAATCAGTTTGTTTCAACAAGATATTTTTTTGATTAACAAGACTGGAGAGGTACAAGAATACCTTATACAGAAAAAGGAACACCAGAACTCAATGGGGAAATTTGTAGAATTTGTACATCAGCATAAAGCCGAAAGTGAGAAACTCCCAGAAAAGTAGAAATAGGATGATTGACGTACCTGGCCAGGTCTCTAACGTCCTGGCTGATAGAAACCCCAGAAAGGCAACAGAGAAACCATTGGTCGAGGTGAAAACTAGCTAAGAAATAGTAAACGCTTCTCACAGCACCTTCTCACAGCGCGCGTTTCTCTCCAGTACGCTGAAGGAGAAAAGCATTCTAAATGATATCAACATGGAGGCTCCCAAGGAGAAAGTCGGGAAATGAAGGGGGGACAGGTTGAGGGTGCCGAGGCCAGGGAGCAGCAACAGATTCAGTCCTGTGAGCACACAAAGAAAAGCTGGTTTCCAGCCTAGAATCCAGGACCTCAGCACGGAAAAACCTGCAGTCTTCACCGGGGAGACCGAAGGAGCACAGATTCAAATGAGGACAAAGATTCAAGAAACGAGCTCCCAGAAATATTTTTATTCTCAGAATAATCAGTGATGATTATTTAGCTCAACCATTGCAATGGTATTGAGTGGATGTGGGGGAGGAAGCGTGCAGTTTGGAAGGGAAGACAGGACAGCTTGGCTCCTAATTCAGAAATGAAGCCTCACAACTGGACCGGCAGCTGGGTTCTAACGCTGGTTTCCAGGGGGCGGAGCCTGAGAGAGGGGTGCAGAGGGAGGTGGTGGATGGTAAGATGCTCATTACTTTTCTTCTGTTGTTAAAATTCTTTTTATCATTAACCGATTTCAAATACAACCACCATGTTTGCAACTTACTTTGATCAAAACTAAAATTCTATGGACCCTGTTCTCGAGGCTATGGCTCAGTCGGTAGAGTGTTTTTTTTAGCACACAGGAGACACTGGGTTTGATCCTCAGCAAACAAGAAAATAAACCTTGTAGCACAAAGGCACGTGTCTTGAGAAGAGCATGGAGAAAGATGGAAGGTTGAATTCCTTTTCTGTCGGAGCCTGCTACAGACCCAGGATGAAGGTCTGCGGGCACACCCCAAAGGCTTCTGGGAAGGGATACACCAGGCGCCAGGCAGCTCAACCCTCCCACCCCCACCCCAGGCAATTTGCAAGACTTGGTTCTGTAGCACTTGTGGCCTCTCTGCTCACTGGGTCTCCTCCTGTTGCCCTCCGCCCTCCTCCTGTCCCCTCCCCCCATGCCTCACAAGGTCTCCCGGGCTCTGGAATCCCTGCCGCCCCGGGACTCAGCTGACACCCGACAGACAATGGTATTTCCCATCAGTCTGAGTATCAGGAGCCGGGCCTTATCCACTGCTGTTTTTCTATTAGTCTAACACCCCATTGTCCACTCCTTATCACTGAAATGTTGATGTCATGCCTGGCTTGGAAGTGGTTTCTGCACCGGGGCTGCGACACAACCTCTGCTTTAATTGAGAGAGGGGGAGGGGTGAAGGAGCCCATTTATCAGAATTCTCATGAGAATTCACCCTGTTTCCCCCTAACAGTGGGCGCCACAACGGGGTGGATTTGCCCCCTCCCCCCTCTATCCCCCGCCCCCATCCCCTTTCTTTCTGGCCTCCATGGACTAGCATCCCTCAGAGCTGAGAGGCCAGAATGTGGAAAGGACTTTTGAGCTCTCTGTGAGATCTGGGACTTAGCACACCTATATGATCTTGGCAAAAGGTGAGCCCAGAGCCACCCTGGGTTTTTCTTGTTTTTCATGCCTTGCATCCTCTGCAGAATCCACCAGGGTCAGGAGCCAGATAAACACACTGGGACAATTTGGGTCAAGATCAGTCTGAGCACCCAGGTTCTAACCTTATGGATGCTTTGTGTGCTCCCTGCTGCTGGCCCTCTTGGGATTGAGCTTATTCATATAGAGACTGGCCTGTGCACATGTATATGTGTTTACATGTGCGCGTGCACACATACATGTGCTGCTACAGTTATCACAAAGCATCCTGGGCAGAATATCTGGCTGACAGAGAAAGAAGCCCACGCAGGGCTGAGCGGGCCCTGTGCAGTGCACTAGACTGCCTTTCCTAGATTCAGCAAGGTCACTGTGAGGCAGGAAGGCATGGTAAGGCGACAGCTTCTGATGGGGAGTGGAGCTGTGCAGAGGCCAAGGAGGGACGATCATGGACATGACCACCTGTCTGGTCCTCAGAATGTGCTCAGTAAGTAGGAGCTGTGAATAATTTAGCTCTTGGGGACTGTGTTCCAAACCTAATGGGAAGAACTAGTGTCCGGGACAGAGTGGAAGGAAGGTGGAGGTTCCGGCTTCCCTTTTTGACAGCTGGAGCAGAGAAGAGGGACCCCATTGTTCTGGGTTGGCCTTCATTTGTAAAATAAGTCACCGAGTCTCAAGTTCTTACCCGATCTTTCAAAAGAAAACACAAGTGTGCTCCAGGCAGATCCAACCTGCCAAACGGAAGTTGACAATAGCCCCGAGAACGGCCTGACACAGAGTGGCAAAAATGACATAAAACACCACCAGGTCTGCCTTTGTGACACGGTTATGATATTCTCAAACCTGAGCTTCAGAGATTCAACACTGTGTTTCGATGTCCAAAGGTCGGACACACGTGTAAACATTTAGAGGTGCCCACTGCCTACAGAGTCAGAGTGTGTGTATAACAAGTACATTCAAGTGCCCCAAACACAGCGTTATCATTGAGCTCCAATTTGGGTTTTATTTGGTATTTGTTTAACTTATTGCACAGGCTGCTCTCAAACACACAATCTTCCAGACCCAGCCTCCCAAGTGCTGGGATCACAGGTGTCTGCCCCCATGGCCCACTCTAAAAGCTTCTTGGTAAGCAGAGTTTTACCAGTGCAATGTGGCACCAGACAGGGTACGTCCTGTTAAACATATCCACGCCAGCGTACTGCCCAGGAACGGGGGAGGTTTGGAGAGAAGTCTGACCATGGAGATTCACTGGAGATCTCGGGCCAGCGGGTGTCCTGCTTGTCTCATGGCAGCACAGCAGAATTGAAGCCGAGCCCCAGAGCTAAGCCAGCAAGTTCCAAGGACCAGGAGTACACGTGGGAATTCTGTTTACTAGGCTCTTGCCAGGCTTTAGAAGGTCTTCCAGGAAGAGCACTGTGCCAACCTGGTAGTCAAAGCCACTGCCTGTTACTAGAATTCAAATCTAGGTCTTTTGAGTCCAATTCAGGCCTTTTTCCATGACATCAGGAGGCAGAAGATAAGTCGCTTGGCTTTGTCTTAAACACACGTTCCTGGGATGGAAGGAGGCTTAGGAACAGGGCAGGGCTGCCTGCTCCACCCCAGCGGCGGCTTTCACTCCTCAGCAGCTTCCAGGGGCCCAGCGAGCACCTCCTGTCCTAGGGTTTTTAGCTCAGACATAGGCCAGGGTTTGAGAAGTCCAGGATGGGAAGGCCACCATCCCAGCGCCAGACTCCATGGGCTCACCCTCTCTTCCTAACAACACCACCCTCCTGGAGACTCCAGGGGCTCAGAATGGTGGCAGAAACTGGTGGGAAATGCACCAGTGTCATGTGATGGGAGATGTCCCTCTGTCTCCTGGCTCCATTTTTCCATCCTGGGAACCGATTCCAGGGGCCATTCTACCATTAAGGCTATTGTTTATTTATTTATCTATCTTCTTTGGATAACGCATGTGGCCTAGCTATATACTTACTATGTAGCTAGGAATGATCTTTAGCTTCTGATCTTCCTGCCTCTACCTTCCAAGAATTTGGGTTATAGGCATGTACCACCTCTCCGCAGTTTATATGGTGTTGGGAATCGGACTTGGGGGATTTATGAGTGCTGTGTAAGCATTCCAACTGAGGCTCATGCTCATTCGGATTCTCCGTGAAGTTTTCCTCCTTTCTGTCCTCCCTTCCTCCCTTCGTGTGTGTGTGTGTGTGTGTGTGTGTGTGTGTGTTTATATGTTTGTGTTTTGCATGTGTATATGTGTGTGTGTGACAGAGCATATATGTGTGAAAGAGAGTGTGTGTGATAGTGTGTTTCTGTGTGTAGGTATGCGCGACAGAGAATGCGTATCTGTGTGCATGTGTCTCTGTGTATATATGTGTGTGTGAGAGACAGAGAGTGTATGTATGTGTGTGTAATTATGTGTGTGAGAGTGTGTCTGTATGTGTATTTGTGAGAGAATTATTTGTGTGTGAGAGAAAATTTGTATATGTGTGAGAGAGAGACAGAGTGTATCTGTATGTGTGTGAGAGTGTGTCTGTATGTGGGTATGTATGTGTGTGTATGTGTATATGTATGTGAGTATGTGTGCAGATGTGTGTGTGAGAGACTGTGATGTGTGAGAGAGACCAAGAATGTATGTCTGTGAGTATGTATGTGTGTGTATGTATGTGTGCAGATAGGTGTGTGAGAGAGACTGTATGTGTGTGTGAGAGAGACAGAGATAGAGTGTGTCTGTATGTGAGTGTATATGTGTGTGCATGTGTGTGTATACGTGGGGTGTGTGTGTGTGTGAGAGAGAGAGAGAGAGAGAGAGAGAGAGAGAGAGAGAGAGAGAGATTGAACCAGGCCCTTTTGCACACTAGGCAATCTCTACCATAAAGCTTTACCCTCAGCCTTTATTTTGCTCTCACTTTGGAACAGGGTCTTGGTAAACTGTTCATGTTGCCTCGACCTCCTTCATTCTTCGTTCCCGGCTTTCCCTGTAGCTGGGATTATGAGCCTGTGCACCACCACGCCTGGCTGAAGCTGGTGGAGGGCAGCTTTTAAAAAAGTTCTTTTGCCTGAAGTCCTGCATCCTCCTACATGGATCGAGTAAAACCTCACCAATGACCCCTCTATTCATCCTACTTAAAAGCCCATACATGTGTGGTGAGGTCCAACACACTTTAACTCACTTGGCGTCTTCTGAGAGAGCTGGGTGTCGGGGAGAAGTGAGGATCACGGAGCAGGAGAGGCATGGTTTCCAGATTTGTTTTAGCAAGGGGTGTGTGACCTTTCCTGTTGAATTTCATGTTTAGGATGAATCCCTTTGGTTGGATCTTGGGGTTCAGGTGACATTTCCAAGGCATCCCTCTGCTCAATCACGTTTCTTAAGCCTCCCTCATCCCAGGGGCTGATTTCCGGGATGGGAGAGACTCACGCTGGGTTTCTCGGAAAATTCTTACAAACATTAAAGTGCTTTCTCCTCTTCCAGAACAAACAGCTTTGTTTAGAGAGTTATCAGAGCCCCACCTGGCCTTTGATTCCTGCCTCAGCATACAATGCCTGGAGGCTCTTCCCCCCTCTCTGCTCCGGCCTCTGACCTTGTCTTTCACCCAGCCTCTCCTTTCTCTCTCGGGATTTGCAATTCTACACATAGAATAATGACTCATTTGGGAAGTCATCGAACTCCTCCAGGAAAAAGCATATTCATCCTTGACCACACCCTTAAGGTGCTCGCTCCCTCTCCTCCTTCTCTTTTTCACAGATCTCTCCATAGCCCTGACTACTTTTGGTCTTTATTGTTGGATAATTTCCTGTCCCCTTTGTAGATGACAAGCCCCTGGGCAAGGGGTGTCCTTCTCCTTTCCACCACATTCCTACATCTGCACGAGGCATCGAGCGCACAGACGTGTGGGATGTGTGAGGTGTGTGGAGGTGAAAGCAGAGACAAAGCGTCACCCAAAGGCCTGGGCTTCAGAGGAGTGTGGACAGCTCCATGAGAAGGAACAGGATTTGAATCCCAACAGGGAGGCCCCAGGACCGAGAAAGCAGTAGTAATAATGGCCTCTTGCAACAGCGGTGGGGCTAAGAGACATTGGAGCCCATTGAGAAGGGAACGGAACACCGAGGCTCCCAGAGGGAGCCAATCTGCCATAGTCATAGGTTGAGAAGAGGAGGCAAGCACTCTTCAGAAAGTACTGCCTCACTCCCAGGCTCCACTCAGCGCCCAGGCCAGCCTGGCTCTGTGGGAAGCAGTATGGGTGAGGGGGGGCCAGTTTCCCTGCACAGTGAGGACAATCAGAACCCATGCACACACACGGTGGCCCTGCATAGAGGGGCAGCCTGGGGCTGTCAGTCATCAGGAGCTACACGGAGGAGTGCCCCCTGAGGAGGCAGAACCATCCTAGACAGAAGTCCACTATTTAAGACCAGACCTACCGAGGCCAGTGTCCCAAGAGGGTAATGCCCAAACCTGAGGTGACCGAGATCCCCACATAGTGGCTTCCGGAGAAGGGAAGGAATGAAAACCCATTTTCTTTCTTTCTTTCTTTCTTTCTTTCTTTCTTTCTTTCTTTCTCTCTCTCTCTCTCTTTCTTTCTTTCTTTGTTACTTCCTTCCTTTTTTTTTTTTTAAGATTTACTTATTTATGTATATGAGTACACTGTAGCTATCTTCAGACACACCAGAAGAGGGCATCAGATCTCATTACAGATGTTGGTGAGCCACCATGTGGTTGCTGGGAACTGAACTCAGGACCTCTGGAAGAGCAGGCAGTGCTCTTAACCACTGAGCCACCTCTCCAGCCCGAGAGCCCATTTTCAACTATCTTCAGAAAGACCAGTGAGGGAAGCCAGGCTTCTAACCAACTCAGGCTCCACAGCAGTTCCCCTCAGGGAATGAAGGACAGATTAGACCCTTGGCTGGGAAGGGTGAGAGCTGACTGGGCCTGCGCAAGCCCGTGAGGCCGTGGACTTCTCATGGCACTTGGCGGCGGCATAGACCAACATCAGCGTCCCAATAAGGCCATTTTGAGGCCTTTCCCTTCCTTCCCGTCTTCCTCATCCCTTGGCTGCTCCTCCCTGGCTCCGGGGTCTGTCTTTATCTTGTCCCGTGTTTCCACTGCTATCAGCCATTATCTAGGTGATGCCGCCAGCCTGGCAGAGCAGGAAGCCAGCCCGAGAGTCCTCTGGCCATTCCCCACCCTCTTCCTCCGCTAGAGACAAAAGCCGAAGCAGCCCGTTAACAGATGCGCATTTCCCTTGACTCTTTGACTCTGATTTCCCACTCTCATTTTTCCGCAGGCTCCGGCTTTCCACAGCCGGGCTGTCCTTAGGAGCCACCGCGTCCCCGGAGGCACGGAGGCCCACGGCTGTCACTTCCTCCAAGCGAGTCTGCAGAGGACCCAGCACAGCCCTCCAAACCCAAAGCAGCAGCCTTCTTATCCACAGTGAGATCAGCTGGACCAGAAAACAGCCCCGCACATCCGGCTGTTGGAGCCTGTCTGGGCTGGACACAGCTCTGGTCTTCCTCATGAACAGGTCTCCCCAGTGGCTCTTCCTCTCCCCGGCCTGGCTGGGGCTCTAGTGACAGTTGCAGGAGGGATGTATTGGTCAAAGGGCACTAAGCATCTTTTATTATCCCAGGATTCCCCTGGGCATTTACTGTGCCTGTCTTCCATTGCTACTAGACTCAGACATAAGGGGAACGCTCTCAAACAATACGTGGTCTGGGGAGAACAGGGAGGAAGTCAGGATGAATCACAGTGCCCTGAAGCCTGATTGAAGAGACCCAGAGTAACAAGAGGGTAAAAACTAAGTGCCTTCCTTGAGCAAGCACTGGGTGAGAGACGGGAGTTTTGAGGAGAGCTCATGGCACTTAATACTTTCTCTGTTAAAAAAAAACACAAAACTTTCTCTGTGCCAGACACAATGCCAAGGGCTTGGCATGCTTGTCTCCTTTAGTCCTTAGGCAAACCTGCATGGCAGGTGTGATTGCTGTCCCCAGATTGCACAGAGTCTGAGGCGTAGAGGAGTTAGGCAGTGCTGGTAAGGAAGACTCTGGGACTCAGAGCTAGGGCCTGAGTAGCTGAGATGCCAACATCCCCTCCCTTTGCTTCAGGGCCCGGTCTCTTGTGCCTGGTGAGTGACAGCAAGACGCTTAGTCATCCAGGGTCTCAGTTTTCCTTTCCTGTAAAAGGGGCTGAGCATCCCTCAGGTTTAAGGAGAGCTTTGAAGGAACAAGGCAGATCAGTGGCTCAGCAGTGCCCGATCTGGAGCACACGCGCCAGCCGAGTCATCCATGGTGGGTTTGTAATCTCTGTCTCCAGGTGCTCTGTCAGAGGCCACTGTCTGAATGATGCACATTCTGCAGCTTTCTCTCCTCCTGGCTTTCCCTCCCTTTCCCCTCTCTAGCTCTATCATGTCTCCCCAGGGCTCCAACAACCCTGTCACTTGAGTCACCTGGAGACCGAATCCCATTTTACTAAAACCGAAAGCAGAACGACATGCTAATAGTTTTAACTGCCTTAAAGGATAGAGCTCGGGGGCACTGAGAGCAGCCCTTATGGCTGTCACTGTCACCAAGACTTCCTTGTCTTCCCAGACTCCAACTTTGTCCCTACCAAGCACCATCTCCCCAGCCACGAGGTGCTGGCAACATCTGCTGACTGTCTCTCCCTGTCTGACGCATCCATTGACCTCTCTGTGATTGGTTTGTTTTCTGGAACATGGTGTGCTCAAGAGTTAATGACGTGGCACACATCAGAATGTCCTCCATTTTGGAGACTATATAATATCTCTTTTGTGGTTCTCACTCATTCACAGGGAAACATGAGCTAGTGCCATCCTTTTCATAAGGTGATGATGCAATGTAGACATGAACATACACACACTGTATCTGTTGGAATCTTTTGATTCATACATATATAACCACTTTATACCACAATGCCCATGATGTGTAATTGTTGGATAAAATGGCAATTCTGCTTAATGTGTGTGTATGCATATGTGCATATGTGTTCGTACATGTATGTATGTGCACATGTGTTTGCCTATGTACTCAAGTATGGAGGCCACAGTTGATATTGGGTGTCTTTCTCTACTTCATTTTATTTATTTATTTATTTATTTATTTATTTATTTATTTATTTATTTATATTTTATTTATTTATTTATTTATTTATTTATTTTGAGACAGGGTTTCTCTGTGTAGCCCTGGCTGTCCTGGAACTCACTCTGTAGACCAGGTTGGCCTCGAACTCAGAAATCCACTTGCCTCTGCCTCCCGAGTGCTGGGATTACAGGCGTGCGCCACCGCCTGGCCTCATTTATTTTTGAGATAAGACCTCACTATACCCTGCCTGGCCTGGAACTCACTCCGTAGACCAAGTTAGCTTTGAATTCCCTGAGCTCCATCTGCCTCTGCCACCAATGCTTGGGGAGTGTGCCACTATGCCTGGTTCCATCATTTTGATCTAAGATTTATTTTATTGTTATTATGTGCATGTGTGTTTCTGCGTGTGTGTATGTGTAAGTGAGTGTAGGTGCTTTCCGAGGTCAGAAGAGAGCATTCAGTCCCTTGGAGTCCCAGGCAGTTTTGGGCAGCCCAGCGTGGATACTGGGAACTGAACTCGGGTCCTATGGAAGAGCAGTACGTGCTTTCAACTGCTGGGCTACCTCTTCAACCCCTCTTCCTTATGCTTTTGAAACAGTTGCTCACTGAAACTGGTGCTCTCTGCCTGGCCTAGACTGTCTGGCTAACAAGCCCTAAGCACCCACCCTCCTGTCTCTAGCCCATGGTCCCAGCCAGCACTGGTGTTACAGGCATGCGCAGTGTACAGTGTCTGGATTTTTTTAGGGTGCTGGGGATCCAAACTCAGGTTCTTACGCTTGCACAGCAAGCACTAGATCCCCCGGGACACCTCCCCGGCAATGTTAATTTTTCCAGAAATTCTCTTCACGACATTTTTTTCATTGCTGCTGCATTAATTTACAACCATAGCAACAGGGCCCAGGGGCTCCGGCTTCAGCACAGCTCATCAGCGCTTGGTATTTTCTCTTTCTTTTCCTCCTAACAATAGCCATCTCAATGACTGTATGTGGGATCAGTTTCTGTTCAACCTTTTAATGAGAGAGAATCTTCTTAGTTCAGGGGACATTTTGTTCTTCAGGGAAGGATCTGTCCAAGTGTTGAGAAATTCTTTCTATCCTGAGTCAAAACGACACTGTACTTGTTCCTGACCAGCCTGGCTTTGCCCTGGGGATCACCCCCCCCCCGAGACTATTCCCTTGTTTTTGGTCTACAGAGGCATATGGACCTAGTATGCTAGTATCTCTGACTGTTAGCAGTCTGGCCTGTCCTAAACATGGGGAATGACAGACCAATGCTGTCTCTCCCTGACACACCCTGTGTCTCCCATGGGCACAGGCACCAGCATGGCTGGAGGATACCACCCCTCTCCCACGGAGTATCCGTTACTGGAGGCAGACTCTGGCTCCTTGAGGAGTTAAATCATCCCTTGACTCAGAGGAGAGCCCTTTGGCCCATGGGAGAGCATTTTTCATCCCGGCACCCCCGGGACCAGGCTCTGTGTCATGAAGAGTGCCTCTCCCATTCTTTCTCTCAGAAACTCGTAAATCATGCTTATTAGCACTTCAGCTCTTCACACAGACATGAGCAGCTGGACAGTACTAGGTCTCCTAAGTGCTTCTTGAGGGCAGAAAGCGATGCCCCAAGGGCCCCGGGGGACCTGTTCTTCATCCCCAGATGCCATAATTCTATTTGGTTCCCTTGGGTACGAGCCAAGACTCTTATTGCTAGTTCATGTAACACAGAGGTTGGCAGGGCTGGTGTTCCCAGGGCAGGAATGACCAACAAAGAGGGATCAGGGCTCCCAAGTGAGAGTTGTCTTGGGACATGTCTCCAGGTCACCGTGTCTGTTTGTGGCGACCACTTCCTTTGGTACTTCTTGGGCAAGTGTTGTGGATCTCTGCTGTGACGTCATGTGGTCTGCCCTGCTCCTCTGGCATCCTCATCCTTCTTCTTCATCTGTAAAATGAAGGGATTCTCTGGTGGCCACCAAGGCTCCACCCAGCTCCATTACCCCTGACTTGGCAGTTACGTGCTCGGAGTGAACGGTCCACAATTACAATTCCAGGAGGCACTAACTCTCATGGCCATTTTAACTGGAACAGTGAGACCGATATCGGCCATACTAGAGTATCTGAAAACAGAAGGAGAACTGGAGGGTAAGGGATTAGCCAGTCTGAAGAAACGAACCGGAAGTGTTTTTAATCAGAGAGGCACAACCCACACACAGACAGGTGAAAGCCTTTGCGGGACCCTGTGAGAGTGTGTGGTACCTATGTAGTACTCTTTGGTTTAGTGAAGGATAGAGCTTGACATTGTAGAGGGGTCCCTCTGGCACCCCCACACACATGTGAGGCAGCTTTGATGGGGCTGGTTATGTATGTTTTTAGTGTTTACATCGAAACCGTGGCATAAGATTGGTTCTCCACTCTGTGGTTTGACTGGTTCTCAAATGGCAGTGGTGAGCCCCCTAATTTAGTAAGGGATCAGGTTGCACAAATCCACCCCAACCACTAGGTCAGGAAGGGCTATCAGTGAGCTTGGGAATGTGAGCTGATGGGGGAGAAAGTTCTGGATTAGGAAGCAGAGGACTTGAGTGCTCCCTCCTTTCCCCAGCTATACCTCTGGTTAGCTGAGTGACCTAGCAGCCTGTGACAGGTGCAGTCTATTCCTGCTCTGCCACCCCACCCTGAGGTCATGTGACATGCCACTGCATCACATGTCTGGCCAATCACCAAACTCAATCCTGAGAGATAAGGATGGGTCCATGAGGCCAATGGGAGAATAGCGCCCCTTCATGGCTGTCAGAATGGAATGAGAAGTTTTTACTGAGCGTGTTAAGTGACCAAAGTCTATAGTCACCACAAATTCCTCCTCTATAGGAGGGAGCTTGCCGGGGTCAGGGTGCAATGAGCTAACATTCAAAGGGCAACAGAACTAAAGGATAGCTACAGGAGAAAGCCATGCACGTTTTCTTTCCATCTTTTTTTTTTTTTTTTTTTTTTTTGGTTTTTTTCGAGACAGGGTTTCTCTGTGTAGTCCTGGCTGTCCTGGAACTCACTCTGTAGACCAGCCTGGCCTTGAACTCAGAAATCTGCCTGCTTCTGCCTCCCAAGTGCTGGGATTACAGGCGTGCGCCACCACGCCCGGCTTCTTTCCATCTTAAGAACTGGCACTGCCTGAGGTCCCAAACACTCACTGTCACTGACTCTGGTGGCTTCAAGTCTTGATCACTAAAAAAGCTGTGACCCAGAAGATCACTTTGTGGAGAGGGTGCCGTGAAAATGAAGATAACAATAGAACGCTTCCAGATTCTTTTACTCATAAGGAGGGAGACATCGTGGTCCAGCTCACTCCCAACGTTTCCCATGAGACCTGAAAGCCAGGCTTTCTTCCCTTTGAAATCTTAATGTTCTCTGATGGGAGCAAGGTAGGAAGTTAGCAATCACTGTTTATGGCTAAGTTACTCTTGGCCACAAACTGCAGGCAGGCTTTCTGGTTTCAAGGTCTCCTTGGCTCCTCCTTGAAGGAGGTGTCACCTCTCTGTTTTGCAGGTGAGGAAGCTGAGACATGGGCAGGTCTCCTAACTGACTCAAGGTCACAAAGTCAGTGAAATGAGTGTTAGAGATAGGGTTAGACTCTAGATCTGACTCATGATGGGACCCTGGAAGTGGTACCCTGGAAGTAGGCTTTAGATGGCCTCACTGGCACCTTCTCTGTCTCTCTGTCCCTGTCTCTGTCTCTCTCCCTGCCTCCCCCTGTTGTATGTGGGTGTAAGGGTGCTACTATGAATGCACACACGTGCATATTTGTGTGTGCATATAGAGGCAAGAGGTCATTGCCAGGTATCCTCTTCAGTTGCTCTCCATTTTATTTATTTTACATGTATGAATGTTTTGCTTGCATGCGTGTGTGTAGACTGTGTGCATGTCTGGTGCCGGAGGAGGCAAGAAGAGGGCAGAGGATTCCTGGATGGTAGTTACAAATAGTGGTGAGTTGCCGTGTGTGTGTGTGTGTGTGTGTGTGTGTGTGTGTGTGTGTGTGTGCTGGAAACTGAACCTGTGTCCTCTGCAAGAACACCAAGTGCTCCTAACCACTGATCCATCTCTTCAGTCCCGCCTCCTTGTTTCTTGAGATTTGGCTGGAATGTCTGGCCAGTGGACTCTGGGGATCCCCATGTCTCTTCCTTCTTGCCTCCAGCACTGGGATGCCAGTCACATGTGGGTATACCTGACTTTTACATGGGTGCTAGGGATCTGGTCTTTATACTTGTATCACCTTCATGCTGGCAAGAAGTGGTCTCACCGAAGATGTGTTCTTTGATTGTTGGAAGCCAGATAATCCAAGTAGTTTGTCATCACCAAGGCCTCTAAGGTAGGGGGGCCTCTGTGTAAATGCTGTTCTTTTTTTTCCTTTTTCTTTTCTTTCTTTTTTGCTCCATGAAGCAGCCTTTTGTCCACTGGCCTTTAATGCTAGCATTCATTTCTCTCTGCTCCCTGACTGGGGGTTGCAACGTGACCTGTTACGTCACACTTCGGCTACCATGACTGCTCCAACATGGCGGAGTGTGCCCTCAGATGGCGAGCCTGAGTAAGCCCTTCGCCCTCCAGTTGGCATTTCCATTACTCCATACAGCAACGCAGAGAGTGAGTAATCCACTTCCTCCTACATCCCCAGCTCCGCCTCCGCCTCGGCCCTGCCCTGTCCTCACGGCCTCCTGTTTCACTTTGACTCACAGCATCTATGACTCTGGGGCCTCTTGTCTGTGCCAAGGGAGAACTGGGCTAGAATTCCTGCTGTGAATTGAATGGTGGCCCTCAAGGAGGTTGGCCTATGCGTGAGTCCAAGGATTAGAATCGTGAGATGGGATCATCTTGCATTTCTCACACGGATCCCAAGTCTAGGCCTGTTGGTTGTCATAGGAGATGGGAGAGAAGCAGACACAGACAAATCATGCTAAGACAAGAGAAGTTGGCGGTAGACCCAGGACGAGAAACGTGTGAGCCCCGGAAACTATGAAAGGCAGGCAGTGTCTCTCCTGAGACGGTGGAGGGACCACTGTGCTGTCGGCACCTAGTTTTTCAGGCTTCTGCTTCCGGAACGTCTCAAGAAGAAATGCCTGCTATCTGACGCACCAGGTGTGCTGCTGTTCATCATGGCAGTCACAGAGAACAAATACCACCCCTGCATCTGCTACAGTCGCTGTCAGGACAAACTCTGTGAGACCTGAACAGAGAGTTAGGACTGGGAGTGCCTTTAGTGTCACAGCCTCTCGCTGGACCTGTGTTTATGAAACAAAGACAACTTGGGAAGGATGAGAGGACACAGGTGTCCTTGGCTGCTCTGCATCCACCCGCGAGTGTAAGGCTGGGACATCTGACTTTACTGTTCCCGGGATGAAGAGAGATCAGTTGGTCCAGTGGCAACACCAGTGCCCATCCACATCATCTACAAAATAAGAGCAAATAAAATAAAATAAACTTCAGGTGATTTGTTATTGGAAATGCAAAGAAGAAGCTGCTGTGATTTGAGGGCTGTGTCCCCCTGAATCTCTTGTAGACATTTAGCCCCACAGTGAAGCATCGGGATGGTGGACACTTAGCCTGATGTAGTCCACAGACACTTTGGGAGCTTCATGCTTAGATGAGGTCGCCGGAGTGGAGTCCTGGCAGTTCTATATGAAGGACAGAGAGCCAAAGCAAACACACACTGTCTCCTCTTCTGTCTCTTATTGGGCAATTTACCAGCCTCAGTATATGCTGCAAGCAAGAAGGCTACCACTAGACTTAACTTCTTGACCTTGGGCATCTAGAACTATGAGCTAAAATACAATTCCATTTTTTTTATAAAGTGGCTCAGTCTACAGAATTCTCTTATTAGCCACAGAGAATGGACTGATACCAACCCCCAAATACCTGATTTTAAAAAAGCAGTCTTTTATGTATTCCAGGCTGGCCTCAAACTTGCTGTGCAACAGCACAGGGCCTTGAACTTGTGATCCTAATGCTTCTACCTCTCCCGTGCTGGGTGACGTGTGTACCACCCCTCCTGTTTTATGTAGAATTGAGCATTGAAACTAAAGCTTCATGTATGCTAGACAAGTGCTCTACCAACTGAGCTAAATCCCTGGCCTTTAGCCTCCAAATTTCTATAAGCAAATAGTTATATAAACCATAAACTGTCCTTACTTTAGATGCCCTATGTATAAGCCCACACTAGCTTAAATTGTACATATCACACAAATACATTGAAAGAAGTCTTTGGAGAGGGGGGAAAGTAAAGCGGTCAATGGGTATTTTCACTTCATCTGCTTATCTGAATCTCTCTCTCTCTCTCTCTCTCTCTCTCTCTCTCTCTCTCTCTCCCTCCCTCCCTCCCTCCCTCCCTCTGTGTGTGAGTGTGTCCATGTGTGTGTGTGTGTGTGTGTGTGTGTGTGTGTGTGTCCATCCATCCAATGACTTAACCACCATTTTAAGTGGTTAGACAAAATAAAGGGCTAGGGAGACAGACAGCTCAGTGTGTAAGAACACTGGCTGTGAAGATCAGAAGGCCTGAGGTCAACACCCACACTCAGGTAACAGTTGAGCACTGTCGTGGCCATGAGTACCTGTAACCTCAGCATCAGGGAGCGGAGACAGGTCAATTCCAGGAGAGCGCTGGCCAGCTAGGGACTGAATCAGCAAGCTCCAGGTTCAACGAGAGACCCGTATCTCCAAAACTAAGATAGAGAGCTTAGAGCAAGACACATGACATTCCCTTTTACACACACACACACACACACACACACACACACACACACACACACCACCTTCACCACCACCAAGAGAAGATATGAACTGAGCTGTAACAGTACAATGGCTGTGGTCTTACCCCAGGGATGGGCAGGGAGCCAGGCAGATTTGTTTTCTTCTATCTGATGCTCTAGGCTAGACGTGTGTGTGTGTGTGTGTGTGTATGTGTACACACAATATGTATGCATATATACATGTACACATACACACACACACATTGCTTCTGCTTTGGTGCATCTTCATGCTGATGCAAAACCAAACCCTAGAGTCCAGTGTTCAGAACCAAATCCTAGAACCCAGTGTTCGAAACATGAAGTGCAGTTCTATTGGAGTGAGGCAGGAAAATGGATCTGCCATAGCAACCCTTGCAGGTAGTCTGCAGTGGGATCCCTCATCCTGTTCTCCCCCCTCCTGAGACTACCCAGCTAGGTTCAGTGGCAGCATCTAATCCCAGGAGTCTGGGGATGGACACTGGAGCAGGGGGCAAGTCCTCAAAGGGAATGAGTGAGTGCTATGGACCGTGTGTATAGCCTGATCCATTCCCTGCTCTGCGGCCTGAGGAAGAACAGACTCTCATTTCTCCGAGGGACAGAAGCCCACGTGGGTGCCTGGGTCTAGACAAAGGCTCTGAGTGAGGACTGAGGGGTGCCACATGGAAGTGACCCCGAGTAAATGAATTCTCTCACATGCCTCTGATCCCCACTGGACCCATGAGCTCCTGATGGATTCATCTTTGACTCATCGTTTCTCCTTACACTCATCAAGCTGGGGAACTGTGTCTCCTGACATAGTCAAAATTACTATGAAGGCTTGTGTCCCTCCTGCCTTCTCCTGTCTCTCCTTTTCATCTTTTATTTTGTCTTGAGACAGTAAGGCAGTGTCTGACTGTAGCCTAGGCTGGCTTTAGTGACCCTCTGGTCTTAGCTCCCATTGCTAGGACTATAAGGCCGGCGCTTGTGTTTCCCCACCCCTCTCTCCCCTCATTCCCTTTTCTTCCTTCCTTCCTGAAAATGAGGACATGACCACTCTTAGGTATGGTTGAGGTAAAGGTTCTGTTGGAGATATGCGGGTGAGAGCAGCCAGAGGCATCTGGAATAGTCCAGACTGACTCGGGCCATGAGAAGAGAGAGAGAAGGGAAGAGTAAGGGAAGAAAGAAGAGAGAGAAGAGAGAGGAGGCCAAGAGGCCCAAGAGCTCATAGCCAAAATGGCGAAGCCCAGCCCCTGGGCTGGAGAGCTTTCAGGTTGGGGACTGTGTGAAAAGTGCTAGGATTTGCACTGAGGGTTGCACTAAGTCTGAGACTTAGGGATTCTTTGGGAACTAATCTTCCCTGCCTCTGTCTCTACCTTCCTCCCCCCCTTTTCTCCTTTCTCCCTCCCTCCCTCCTTCCTTTTAGCTCCACCTTCCAGGCTAGCCTGGGACTCATGAGGCCCCTGCCTCAGCCATTTCAGTGCTGCGATGCCCAGTATGTCTCTATACCCAGTTCCTGGGCTGGTTTTCTTTTGCTGTCACAGCAAAGGGTCACAGCCCTGGTTACTCAAACAATAGACGTTTATTCTCTCACAACTTTGCAGACCGGAAGCTCATGATCAAGGCTATGGCCAGCTCCTCCGAGGCCTTGCTGGCAGACGCCATCCTCCCCCACATCCTCACACAGTGTCCCTCTGTGAGTGCCTGTGCCCTGATCTCTTTGTATAAGGACATCAGCCATACTGGATGATTTTGTTTTACCTTAAATACCCCCTTAGAGATCCCCTGTCCAGATCCAGTGATACTCAGACTCTGACCTGGGATTGGAGGACTCAGCCCAGTCCCTAACAAAGTCCATGAGGATCCTTCTGATTGTGGAGCTCTGGGCAGGCTACAGAGGTGAGTGAGCTTGAGGGTTGATTCACTGTGGCAACACAAGGGTATAGCATATGGCAAAGGCCAGCTGGAGTCACAGAGCACGGTCAGTGTACAGGACAGAGCATGTGAGAGGGACTCCTGCTTGGGAAGTGTCTTCAGGGCCCAAGCTGAGGGAACTACTACAGAAATATGTGTATCATCACGAAGCTACTGAACCGTGCTTCTTGTCCGTGCCTCTGTTTTCTGGCCTTGACCACCTCCCCGCCCCCGCCACTCCCTGCCCCCGCTGAGCTCACGGTCTCTGTCTCCAGCTCCCATTTCTTGCCCACCATCACTATGGCCCGGTCCAGCCCACACAGCGTGTAACATCTTCAAGGTCGCGGGCTGCGAGGCAAGGGAGGCCCGGGATGAATGAGGCGAAGCTCACGCCCTTGAGCTGCCTTCTCAAGGGCACCGTGATGTCTCAGACAGCAGCTGCAGCTGGCCTGGGGGAGCCGCAAAGTTCTAGTGTATTGTGTGTAGAAGGGTTTGCTGCTGAGAAACAGCCATTCTAGGAAAGGGCCCCGTGAGCCCTGTTCTCCCCTGGTCCTTAGCCAACAATGGCCCCGGGAAGGCACGAGGACATTCGTGGGGCCAAGGTGAGCAGGAAGCATTTTGCAGACACTTGTTTTGTGACACCAACATTGCTGCTTTGAAGCATTCCACAGGTGGAGGCTGTTTTGTCTCAATATGCAGGACACCCCTCTGCACAACGCTAACACCCCTATGCACTCCATCTGCATGGGAAGCACTTGACAACCACACCTTCGTTATGTAGAAAAACCACCCAAGGCTTAGAATGGACAACCGGCTCCAGGTAGCTAAGCTTAGCTGGGTGAGGGGGCACTGATATGGGGCCTCTGAGTCTAACAGATCGCTTCAATGCCTGGAAAGGGGAGCCAAGGCCTATGGGGGGAGAGGCAGCCCAGGGCTATGCAGCCAGGCGGGGGCAGACTTGCTTCTTCTGACCTCAGACACAGGCATGTTTTCCTCTTCCAAGCCCCGTGATTAGTGGGCCAAGTAAAGGTAAGGCCATTTACTGCGCTAATGGCTCACTGTTCCACAGGGCGGTGACCAGGGTGGGTAGGCACTTGGCTTGGGAATGGCCCCACCAGTCGCAGCCAGCAGCAGTACTGGGGTTCTAAGTTGGGAGGAGCTGGCCTCGCACGCCATCCACTGGTGACCCGTCAGGCAAGGAGGCTAATTTCTTGGACAGGAAACAGGCTGTGGGATTCAGGTGGCTCCGAGTCAGCGACCAAGGGTGGGTGGCGACTGGATGAGCTCTGACTGGGGCAGGCTGATTGCTCTCAGCTCCCCATCTCTCTACCTGGAAGGTGACAACGGTGCCGGATGCTGGTGAGAGTGCTCAGAGGCAGAGCAGAGGGTGTCAGTCATCCAGGAACATGGATGATTGTACCTGGAACACGGAGGATGCTGCAAACAGGTGTCAGTCATCCAGGAACATGGATGATTGTACCTGGAACATGGAGGATGCTGCAAACAGGTGTCAGTCATCCAGGAACATGGATGATTGTACCTGGAACATGGAGGATGCTGTAAACAGGTGTCAGTCATCTAGGAACGTGGATGATTGTACCTGGAACACGGAGGATGCTGTAAACAGGGTGTCAGTCATCCGGCCTTGTACCTGGTAAACAGTAGATGCTGTCAACAACCGTTCCTCTGGCGGCCTGCCGGTATGATGGGTCCAGGGGCCTAGCCAAGGCAGAAGCTGCACAGCTCTCAGAGAGCTGGTGCCCTCAGGCTGGTACCCTGGCCCCATGTGCTCCTGTCATCCCTACATGTTCCCCCAGGGACAAAGGCTGTCCCTTTGGCCAAGTGGTACCATTTGCTAAACCTCCTCTCCTCCTTTTCAACCTGGAACTAGTAAAGATATCTTTTCCCCAGAGTCTGAAAGTTCATATGGGGCCACGAGTATGAGGGATGGGCACATGGACACAGAACATGCTTCATACATGTATTAGTTTCTGTCTCCATCAATCACAACACTAGCGTCAATACCACAGGCCATGTCTGAGTGTGATACATACAGCATCTGGACCTGAGGAGCCGGGAGTGAAGAGGTGGCCGGCCACAGATGCTATAAGCAGGCAAGGGGTGTACAATTTACTGACTGTGCTGGGTTTCCGTGAGCCCAGTCTAAACTGTGTCCCTGCCCTGTGTGGGGCCACCTCCCGTCTCTGTGAGTGGCTAACATGGATCCCTGAGCTCTTCTTAGCCCCAGCATTCCAGGACCCATAACTGGGGCTGCACTGAGCTGTGTATTACCACAGGAAGTGGCTGCTTGCCTGGCCCTCAGCGCCCAGGAGGTCAGCTGGGTTAGAAGTTGGTCAGCTAGGAGACTACTGCAGTAGCTCAGACCTAAGGAGCTGGACACCTGTGAGCCCTGAGTTATATCAGGGAGAAAAGTATTCAGCATGAAGCCGTGTGTTAGAGAGGATACTTTACACCCGTTCAGCCCACCCAGAGGCCACATACAAAGCTCAGCACAGGAATCCAAAGGAGGCTGTGTGTGTGTGTGTGTGTGTGTGTGTGTGTGTGTGCATGTGTGTGTGTGTGTGTGTGTGTGTGTGTGCACGTGTAATGGGCTGTTCTGTTTGCTTTCAGTTGTTGTTGATCTGAGACACAGTTTCAAGTAGCCCAGGTTTACCCTGAACTCAGTATGTAGCCAAGGATGGCGACCTTCCGGCCCCAGTGCTGGGATTGCAGGCAATGACAGCCTTGGGTCTACTGTTGAGGGCTCACCTGGCTTAGCTTTAAGGAAATTTCTATCTTTGTTTCCTTCAACTTAAGCACATGCCTAGAAGAGGGAAGAATTTCCTTCCTCCTAGTTATTCAGCCATTCACTGGGCCAGCAAGTGTGCCTGGCACGTAGCAGACACTCACTAAATATTAATGAACGCAATGGAATAATTATAGCCTCATAGAGGGCAGGGCATATAAACGGGGGAATAATCGGACTGGGTTTTGAAGGATAGGCAGGAGTCCATTGGGGGCATAATAGAAACAAAAGGATGTTTTAAAACTCCCATTTAGATCTCAAATTAACTTTTTGTTGATGACAGTTGAGACCTTTAAATCAGCTAAACATGGAGGTGAAAGTCTGAGCCGCAGGGAAGTTAGGACAGACGTCCTGTGGTGGCCACACCAGGCGGGACACTGATGAACACGAATAACATACCATCCATAGCTCTTATTTCTACCTGCTAGCCTCTGCTCTAGACAGTCCTCCCTTGAGATGAGCCTCTTCCTGCAGAAGGGCCTCCCTGATGGACAGGATTCCCACAGAGCCGGGACTTCCTTGGAGAGAGACCTCCCTTGGAGACAGCCAACCTGAGACATGGGCTTGCATGTGGCTGTCTCCTGCCTCTTTCCAGTCTGGCTGGACCTCTTTCCAGGACGGCACGGGGTATGGCCATCCTCACTGTGATTACACCGCCTTTTGTGAGAACTTCAAGGCCCAAGGGCAGAGCTTAAAATAAGCTCCAAGGATTTCTACCTAAAAAAAGAAGAAAAAAAAAAAAGAAAAGAAAAAATTAAACAGATTTTTTGGGCTGGGGAGGTGGATTAAGCTGTAAAGTGCTTGCCATGCAGCTCTGAGGACCTGAGTCCCCCAACCCACTTTTAAAAAGCCAGGGGCAATGGTGTGTGGCTATAATCCTTGTGCAGGGAAGACAGACAGGGGTATCCCTGCCCACTCTACCGGATCAGTGATCTGGTAAGCTGTGGATTTAGTGAGACACTCTGTTTCAAACAGTAAGGTGGGAAGACATGAACCTCTGACCCCCTCCCCAAGCTACACTCACACACACACACACACACACACACACACACAATCTTAAAAGATTTTGAGCCAGTGGTATTTATTTATTTATTTATTTATTTATTTATTGCTATATGTAAGTACACTGCACTTTCATACACTGTTGCTGTCTTCAGACACACAAGAAGAGGGCCTCATTACGCACGGTTGTGAACCACCATGTGGTTGTTGGGATTTGAACTCAGGACCTTCAGAAGAGCAGTCAGTGCTCCAAACCACTGAGCCATCTCTCCAGCCCAAGCCAGTGGTCTTCTATTCTCCACATTTCCTCTGCCTCTTCTTTGTTCTCCTTTGTCGAGCAAGGTTCCCCAAACACTAGTAGTCTGGTGGGGAGGTAGAGGAACGGCCGTGAGCTCATCACCAACTTTGGAAGGTTCGCAGGCCTGGAGGAGGGAAGGTGTTCCCAGCCCATCTCCCTGGAAGAGAAGGTCCAAATGCAGAGTGGAGGCGGTGAGGGCAGAGCAGGCAAGATAAGCTCCGGCCATTTGTCATTTTAATTGGCTCAAATGCTCTGAGGAGAGCTGGGCCCTCTCCTGGCTCTGTTCTGGATAGAGTCCAGGCTCAGACTGTGGGCTGCAGGGAGTCTCGGGCTGTGGTGCCCACGAAGGGCACTGAGGAGGAGAGGGTCAGGGCCAGGATGGGAGGCCCATGAGTGGTCAGAGGCAGCCTGGCTGCCCCTGCATCTCGGCATCTCAGAAATTTAAGACAGCAATGTAGCAACCAAAATAGACATGCTGTAAGGAATTCCTGGCATCTGAAGGGCCTTCCTAGCTCTCCTAACTCATTCCACAGCTAAAGAGGACCCTGCCAGCCAGCCAGGCTGAGCAAGCTCTGGGTACAGCAGGGAAAGGTGGTAGGTTAAACTTAGCTCCCTCTTCTAGACCATGACCAGGTACAGAACAGGACTCCAGAGATAGTTCTTACATTTACATTTACCCATTGTGTGTATGAGACCCTGTGTCCTTAGGAATAAAGACAGGACAGGCTTTGCTTCCCAAACTACAGGTGAGGCTACCGCAGCCCCAGAAGGGTATTTGATGCAGTCGAGGACCATGACCTGTCAGCTGTCTCACGCCAGTCTGTGCTCCATGATAGTATCTGGCTCCACAGAGCTTGTAGCCCCAAAGAGGACTTCTGAATTAGGTGGGGACTGTGATACCGATGTTGGCTCTGTATGTGACTTCTAGGGACAATGGGGTCCATGCAAGTCCCCACCCAGAAGTGTCCTGGTCAGGCTGTGGGATGAAAGGAAGGATATTACAAACATAAGGGTATAGGATGGGGCCCCTTAGCAGGTTTGGTCCAGAGCTATAAGGGCAGGGGAACATGAGTCCAGTGGGGACAGAAGTGTTTTAGACAGCGAGAAAGTAGGAAAAACTAGGCTTCAGTAGGCACTTGTGACAAGGGTCCTCAATGGGCCTCTGACACTCAAAGCAAAGCCTTGGGGCACTGGCCTTTACAGGACCGTTACAGCATATGCCCACCAGGTGGCAGTAGTGTGGCTTGGGACGTGCATCTTTCTAATCCACAGGAAGGCTCTCTGAGAGTTCGTGTTGGCCTGGGTAAGGTGAGTGGAATAGACAAAAAGTCCTCTCACCATTTGACAGGCATAGAGCAAGACCTGCTATGGACCTCATAAGAGATGTGAACACGGGCTGTGCCCGTTCTGCTTAGCCAGGAGCCAAGAGGAAAGCCCAGATTCCTGTCAACGTTTTGGGCAAACAGGTATCAGCCCAACACAGAAAGAACTTCCAGCAGCCAGAGTGTCAAAGATGGGAGGAAGTGAGACACCCATTGGCAGACACATTCGGGAGGGGACAGGTGAGGATTTCCTAGTGATACTGAAAAACAGAAATGTAAGAGAGAGAGAGAGAGAGAGAGAGAGAGAGAGAGAGAGAGTTGGCTTTGCAGGACCGCTTCCAACCCCATAGGAAGCTGTTGTAGGAAGAATCAGACTATTGGATGTGCCCTGTCACCATGCAGCTGTCACCACACACCTGTCCCCGTGACACGCATGGCGTGAGCTTGCCAGCCAATGGAGGGAGCTGAACAGACAGGCCAGTTGCGGGGTCAGAACCGCTGCTTGCTCTCCTGACCGGCGAGTGCATGGGACCTTTGTCCACCGCACTGTTGCCACTTGATAATTTGGGTGTCCACTCCTGTCCACGAACACTGGTTCCTGCCAACCTCACGTGTGGACTCCAGCAAGGACAGCAATCCTGTTTCCCTTCCTTTGTCCCTCAGCAGATGGAGCAAGATGGGAGAGGACAGTCGGGTTTGCCACAGCATGGAAAAACTCTCCCAAGGCAGCCATGACGCCCCAGGCTCTAAGAATGCCCGCCCCCAGCAAGCCCCAACTCCAAAACTCCTGACAGTAACCATATGTGACCTCGTGTTGGACAGCGAGACCTTGGCAAGTGTCGGCCACAGTTGAGTATAATCTCTGAGGAGGGGAGGCGGTACCAGAGGGACGAGCCTCTTCATCTACATCCCACAGATATAAACACCAACAAGGAGTAATGACAGGGAGATCCCTCGAAGCCAGCCCCCTGACTAACTTTTCCATGAAGAGTCCCCTGGAGCTCCGGCCCTAATGGTCTGGGATGGCAGCTCATTACTCTTATCTTCTGCAGGCCGAAGCACCCCTGTAAAGGCATTCCTGATGCCTCATTCTGGATGCCTCAGTAGTCCTCTCATTTATGTGTGTAGACAAGAAGATCAAAGCCCCCCGGGTGCATGAAGCATGTCAGGGTTGGGCTCTCCATCCATTAGAGCTGACAAATGCCTTGTTCAGCTGATGGCTCGCAGATAGCCACCCTGCCAGGGGATAGCCGTGAGCAGGGAGGTGGGGGCGGTGGCCAGAAGGCTACAGAGACAGGAGAGGGATTGGAGTGGCAGGCTGGAGAGAGGACTAGAGCTAGAGATACCCCCCAACGTGTGTGCATGCAGGCACGTATCTCTCTCTCTCTCTCTCTCTCTCTCTCTCTCTCTCTGTGTGTGTGTGTGTGTGTGTGTGTGTGTGTGTGTGTGTGTGTGCGCGTGTGTGCGTGTGCGTGCATGCATGTGTAGGTAGGTAGGCGAGAAGACAACCTTGCTGCTATTTCTCAAGAGTCACCTACTTTTTAAATTTAGTTATAGTTAATTAACTAATTAATGTGTGTGCGGGTGCTTTGCCTGCATGTATGTCTGTGCACCGCTGTGCGCCTGGTGCATGAGGACAGAAGGCATCAGATCGCCTGAGAACAGAGTGACAGACAAGTCGTGACTTTTTATCTTCATGGAAAGCGGTGCATATGAAAACGGCAGTGTTCCAAGAAGGCTTCCCATCAAGAGACCTCACCCTGTGGGTGTTGTGGATCTCCATAGACACCGAGGGGAGAGGGGCAGGCAGAGAGGAAAAGTGTGGGTGTGGTATCCCAAAGGGGAAGGGGGAGAGAGAAGGAATGAGAGAAGGAACTTGGTATCTGGGAGCTCCTGAGAACCGTATGACTCCACCCACTCCCGGTCCCGGTGTGCCCCAGCTCTTGCTCCCAGGTGAAGGTCTGTCCTCAAGCTTGCTGAGGTGTGAGTGGTGAGGAGAGAGAGAGAGAGAGAGAGAGAGAGAGAGAGAGAGAGAGAGAGAGAGAGAAAGAGAGAGAGAGAAAGAGAGAGAGAGAGAGAAGGAGAGAGAGCATGCTAGCCACAAGAGGACGAGGCTGACTGTGCTCAAGGAAAGAGCAAGAATGCTTCTCTACGAGCTTTTCATAGAACCTGATGAAGGGGCTCCAGTCTATCCCTGCGCTCCTGTGCTCCTTTGGGACTTCGGACTAGCCCACAGCGATGCTTTTAGAACCAGATGTTTACCCTGTGGGCCCTATGTCTGCAGCAGCAGTGGACCACAGTCGCTGGTCCACCCTCACACTTCCACCCATCCCAGCACACCTCTCTCAGATGCCAAACTCAGAGGAGATGGCTCAGGGGTGACATCGCCTGCGACAACAGCATTCTTCCCAGTTCCCCAAGCCCAAACCCCAAACCCCAAAACTGTGGTCTCAAGACCATGTACTTACAGTAAATGCTATATCTTATTACACACTTAGGATGAAAATAGAAGAAAACATTTAATAAAATGTTTCTTTTCCCCAGTTGCTTGTTTCTTAAGGAGAAATGACTTCACTCAAGAAAAGGTGGAAGGAAAGCCATGAAGACCCACATTTATGATAAATGCCCCCGATACCTACAAAGACAGTCCTATAGAAACTAGTGACATTTATTTTTAAAGGTACACTCTTCTTGCCACTATTCATAATGGCCGTGGTGGGATGAAGCCCAGGTGAATGGATAAAGGTGTGACACTCGTATACAAGGTAAGGCTATGCAGTCATAAAAAGCGCTGACTCCTGACACTAGCTGCAACATGACTAGAAATAGGGGACTTTATATTTACTGTAATTAGCCAGGCACAGAGGAATAGAATCCACATCCTGTCACTCACTCGAGTGGAATCTAAAAACGTAGTCAGAGTTGAGCAGAGGTCATAGGCGGCTGCGTCCAGCTCAGGTCCTGAACTTGCCCCTGGCTAGGCAAGGGCTCTAACCCCTGCGCTACCTCCCCGTTCTCTTGCTGTTCTTGTTTAATTGACCGAGTTGTCCAGTTGGCTTTGAACAATCTCTGTAACACAAGAAAGCCTTGAGTAGTCAGTTCTTCTGCCGCAGCCTTCCGAGTAGCTGGGACTGTAGATCTTCATCACCCAGCCTGGCTTGTTTGTCTGAGGAAGACAGGGTTTTTCTGGGTAGCCATGACTGTCCTGGAGCTTGCTCTGTAGCCCAGGCTGGCCTCAAACTCAAGAGATCTGCCTCTGCCTCCTGAGTGCTGAGAATAAAGGAGTGCGCCACCACTGCCTGGCTAGAGGGACCATTCCTCCTCAGAACACAGACGCTGAGAGCCTCCTGAGTTTGTCCCTGGAGGAGACAAGCTGCACAAACTCCTTTTGTGTTTTCTTCCAGGTTAGGAATTTACCTTAGTTTTGTTTACAATTTATTTTATTATGACAGAATGTATTCAGTAACAAAGATACCATCTTAATAGTTTTAAAGAGGACTTCCCCCCCCCCCAATGCCAAGAGCACGTTCACTCCGTCTAACCGTTTACTCCTACGTCTATTTCACTCCCACCAAACTGAGGTTTAGGACTTTGTAGACGCTCATCCTGCATCTCCCACATCCCCCACACCATCAGCCCCCATCATCCTCCTTTCTGTGTCTATGCATGTCACTGCCCTTGGAATGATGGGCCCAGGACCCTGGGAAGAGGGGTAGAGTGGAGTGCAGGCCACTACACAGCAGAGAGAGAGGGAGAGAGAGAGAGAGAGAGAGAGAGAGAGAGAGAGAGAGAGAGAGAGAGAGAGAGAGAGAGAGAGAAAGCCTGAATGCTGTTAATGTGAGCTTTGCTTCTCCATGGTGCCATCCCCACTTCCCCTCAATGCTGGTCTCAGGTGGCCCTGGGCTGGGTACCCTGTCTTCTATGAGTCTGGAGACAGTCCTGGTAAGTCTGGTTCCAGGAAAAACTGGGGGACATTGACTTACTGGGACCTTTAACAGCAATGAAAACAGCAACTATCACTATCTACCTGTCAACCTCCCCTCCAAAGAAAACAAAACAAAACAAAACAAAACAAAACAAAACAAAACAAAACAAAACAAAACAGAGGCTAGAGTTTACAAAGCGTTTTCTGATCCCCCAGCCTCTGCTGCTGTGGTATAATCACCACACCCAGAACAAGACACGGAAGTCCAGGGCAGGGAGCTCTGGCCTCAGGCCCTCACGGCCAATATGTGGCCATCACCACACGTGGGCCTTATCCACAAGTCCTGCTGCAGTGAACAGAATGTCTATGGACCCTCCATACACGTTGAACTAATGTGGAATCTTTGGGAAGCAATTAGGTTTGGAGCCCTCAGGAATGGGGTTTGTGACTTTATAAAAGGGACCCAGAGAGCTCGCTGGTCCTCTTTCCATCATGTGAGGACAAAGAAGACGGCCAGCTACGGCTCAGAAGAGGACACTGGGCAGAACTCCAGCATGCTGGCATCCTGGTGTCCACTGTTTAGTGTTGTAAGCTTCAGTTGCATGGAAGCCACCCCGTGGGACTTTGTTATTTACAGCCCCAAGGGACACGGTTCCAGAGGGCCTTTCCAAGTTGTTAGCATGCAAGTCTGAGGACTGTAGTTCAGATTCCCAGAAACCCACGTAAAGTTAGGTGGGCGTGGCAGCCCCTCTGCAATTTCAACCTCAGAAGCAGAGACAGGATACCTGGAGCTCTCTGGCTAGCAAAAGTAGCTGTATCGATGAACTCTGGGTTTGATTCATGGCTTTCACCTAACTGAACAGGAGAGAGAGAGAGAGAGAGAGAGAGAGAGAGAGAGAGAGAGAGAGAGAGAGAGAGAGAGAAGGGGGTGGGAATAGGGTATAGGAATGGCACTTGGACCATGTTAACCCAGCTCTGAGTTGGCCTCTCAGCTTCCATGTTCTTTCTCAGCAGATGCCTTACGGGATGCATCTCTGGCCTTTCCCTTATCATCTTGGAAATGGACATTTGGAGGGGCAGAATTGAGTGTCCCCCATCCCAAAGTGCAATGATAGTGCTGCTCAGTGCTTACAGCTACTCAAGACTAGGCAAGAAGGAGCACGCTTCTCTGCTTGCAGAACAGGAGATTAAGGCTCACAGGGGTCGTGTAATCCGTGGGGCAGATGAGAAGTGTCACAAGAAGCTGTGGGAACAGAGTTTGGGAGGGTGAGCCTCAGGACGACATCTGTAACGCATCCCGCACAAGGTTCCTGTGAGCGCATGCATGGCAGAGCTGGTTCCTGGGGCAGGACCCCCAAGCTGTGCTGCTGCAGATAGGCCTGAGGCGCCCAGATGAGGGCAAGGTGCTTCCGGTCTGTGCAAAGTAGCTGTGGGTGCTTAGTGTTTACAGTCTCCTGTGAGATGAGAGACCTGAGCCTCCAGCACCACCCCTCCCAGCAGCAGGGAGAGTGGACAGCTGCCAGCCCCAGTTGACCTGTTTGACCCAGAGCTATCACAGGAAGACAGTCTTGCCGTGGCCTAAGACCACCCATGATGCGGTCAGCCCAGGGTGGCCAGAGAGCAAAGAAGGAAACCGCAGGAATATTCCTCACGCCTTGGGCCAAGCTGTCCCCATAGTAGGTGCAAAACATACACCTGATGCCCTAATGGACAGGGATTGAAATCCTAAATCCCACTTCCTGAGCCCTTCCACACCCCCATCCCATTCCCCTGGAGGAGTCACTATTAGGCTCCGCACTGGACGCACAGTCAGGGTTAATATCCTGCCTGAAGTTACGATGCCCCAGCGTGTGGTAGAAGCAGAATTTCCAGGCAGGTCTGTCTACCCTTGAAGCCCACACCTCCCTGCACAGGTCCCCAACAGAGTCCACAGGAATTTCTGTTAGGGCCTTGTACCCAAGCCTGGGACTGAGAGCCCTTGTCTAACACAAGAACTTTTGGAGAGAAGTGAGGAGGCTGAGCGTCCTTGGGGTTGGTGGACAGAGTGCTCATCACCTGAATCTTCACCAAGGAACACCGTTGCCATGGGAACACTCATCCAGCCTCAGGTGTGTGTGTGGGGGAGCGGTAGCAGCTATAGACACGTCTTCATGAGGGTTAGTCACAGCTGCAACCAAACTCCAGAGAGAAAGTCACAGCACAGCCCCAGGCTGGAGAGAGGGCTCAGCGGTTAAGAGGTCCTGAGTTCAATTCCCAGTAACCACATGGTGGCTCACAACCATCCATAATGAGATCTGATGCCCTCTTCTGGTGGAAGATAACTATAGTGTACTTAGATATAACAATAAAATAAATTTAAAAAAAAAAAGAAAGAAAGAAAAAAAGAAAAGAAAAAAAGAAAAGAAAAAAGGAAAGTCCCAGCATCACCAAGATGACCAAGGTCATCTCCTGAAGCCCCTGCCACAGCGTACATGTCTGGCCTTTGAGTCGAGGATGTCTCAGACTAAAGAGAAGGGTCTATCACAGGCTTCTGGGCTCTTATCACAATCAAGGTAAATTAAACCAAGTCCTGTTGATGTATTCATTTAACAGCAAAATCAGAGCTGGGGATCAAGCTCAGTGCCCCTTCCATGGTCACACTGACTCTGCCACTGAGTCACACCCCCAAGTCCTTTAGTCCTTTTGGTCAGTAGCCCCGGTGATTCCATAGCCTGTAGGCCAATATCCAAGCGCATCGTGTGAACCTAAGAGGATCTGATGGAAAATCCCAACTGGGACTCTCACATCACACTGACGTGAGTGCCCTGCACTGAACCGTCTCAGCCTTTGGTAGAATAATCTCCCTAGCACTGGTACTGGGCGAGCACGGCACCTCGTCTGTCAGCCCACCTTACCTCCTGAGCTGGAGAGAAAAAGATACAAACCCAGAAACCAGGAGCCATGTCAGTCTGGTGGTTACTATGCCCACTCCCTGACCTCGGTATCCTCTTTTGAGCTCCCTCAAGGGGCATAGATCAGAGAGACACGGGTGATCTCCCCAGCTTCAGACAGGCCCCCAGCCAGCGGCTGCTGAGGTCCCGGGTGAGGTGGAGGAGAACTACGTTCAACCAATGCAGAGCTGCTGGGAAGACCCATGGCTGGACTCTGACCGTTCATTCCAGCCTCTCTCCCAAACCCTAGTCCTGAGGAGCCCCAGCAGGAGCCTGCAGCCACTGATGGCCAGAGGCGTGTGGATCGTGGCCTCTCTCCATCCATGTTCTTGGTCTGTTCCACCAGGCTGCTTGTAGATTATGGTTAGAGGCTTCATAAGTACAGCCAGGTCTGTTGGTAGGGAACTCTGGGTTAAGGGGCTGACTGCCCTCTGCTCCAGGTCCAGCCCTCTAAGGTCATAAGGAGTGATCCACACATCCCTCCCTTAGACCATCCCTTGTGCCACGCACACCCTGACCCTCCGTGACCTACTTGTCTCTCCCATGACACATCCTTTGACTTCACGCCCCTCTTCAGTACCATATGCATCCTACCCTCTGTCTCTTCTTGGGCACTGCATGGGGTCCCTGTATTGTCAGCTGCTCTGGGAACAGATCCAGCAAATACATAGCCATCATCATTGGTGCCTGGGGAATGAAGATGGTGGTGGATTCCCCCAAATCAGCTCTTCTAGGTTTCCATCATTGTCCCCCCACACCCCCCCCACACACAGCCAGGGTACATAGAGTAAGGGCTTTCTAAGGGCAGTCCTCACCCTGCCTCCGGAGGTAGGAGGACTAAACTAAACTAAACTAAACTAAACTAAACTAAACTAAACCAAACCAAACTAAACACCAATATGCAAACTATTTGGATGACTGCTAGAAATCCCAGAGTTTGAATGTCTAGACAAGTGACCAGGGGACTGTGAAGTCCTCCAGCACTGAGGGTCCAAGGGTCTCTGCTTAGCCATGGAACACCATCTTCCTCTCAGAAATGGCAGCAGAACACAGAGGGAGCTGGGATTTCAAAACCGAGTGAGGACAAAACTAAATCTCTGAGATTCCGGCGAGACCTCTGTAAAGAAAGAATCGTGCTGTCTGGACCCCTTGGTTTTCACCCAGGATTTTGTCCAAATCCTAGATGCCTGAGCACTTCTCTGAGAGGCCACCTGGCAGGGTCCTCCTTCTGGAAGCTATGCTTGCTCCTGGGGTTGGGGCGGGTGGAACCTGAATTCACATCCTAGCCTTTGTGCTGTCAAACTGAAGCTCTTAAGAGTAAGGCTTCCTAGGAGATAACATGTCTGGAGAAGGACTAGCAGCATCTCCAGGGCTGGCTTTTAAAGACTGGGCAGCTCCTAAACACCTCTGGCGGGTCTCGGGAGGCTTTGTAAATCCGCACCCCAGACTGAAAACCTTCTCTAGCTGACTCTTTTTCACCAGCTTGGAAAACGCTCTTTCCCCAAGAACAGTTTCTAAGAAACTCCGCTTCGGTTTGTCGTAATTACATAGTTAGAAGAAATGTGAAATACATCATACATTGTTTTAAAATTAGGGGGCAAGCAGAGGTGCAGAGAATAGTAGTCACTGGTGACAAGAAGAGGATGATTAGTTAAGATGATGATGAAGGAGATGGTGATGATGATGATGAAGGTGATGGTGCTGGGCACAGTGGAGATAATGGTGATCGCGTGGTGGTGATAACAGTGATGGTGGAGGTGATGGTGACGATGATGACAATGATGGCCATGGTGGAGATAATGGTGGTGGTAGTGATGGTGACCATGAGGGATACAGATGATTGCTTCCTGACCTTGGGAGTTCAGCTGGGTTCTAAGTGCAAGAATTCCTGGATTCCCACGGGCCAGCCAGAACACACCTGACACTTCCCTTATTCCCACAGGGCACTTTCCCTGCACTTGTCTTGCCAGTGGGACAGTGTGGCTGGCAAGCCGCCTGGCTCAGTTCAGAGCAGCCCGGGTACCAGGAGGCCCTGCCAGGGCATCGATCCATCCCACCAAGAGCTCCTTCACTCCTCTCACCGCCTCAACCCGGTAGATCCACATTCACGGCGGCTGGCTTGTTAATGGCATTTGTTTATGCTCTCCTCCTCCTCCAGCCTAACTTCACTTCCAAGGACAGAGAGACAGAGTGAGTCACTGGCGGGGTAAGAGGCACAAGAGGAGAGCCAGGGCTGACACTGCTGTGGTCCGCTGGGGCCTGAACAGAAGTCCTTGTCCGCCCACGGATACACAGTGACAGTACCCTAGGTCCCTACTCTAACATGTGTTTTCTGGTGGCTCAGTCCCTTGCCATCTCTGAGCACTTCTTCATCTGTGAAGGGGCACTCTGGGACTGACCCGACAGGACTCTAAAGATGATATCGCTTCACTCAGGACTCGGTGCAGAGCAGGGACACATGTAAAGCCTGGTGCATAGGAAAGGAGGGGGACAAAAGGACAGCTGTCTCTGAGCTGTCTGGGTCTGGTGGGTGCCTTCGAATAGTCCCCCCGCCCCCCCCACTGGCTCCGCCCCCGTGTACCTTTGTCTGGGGCTGGGGCATGAGCTTTCTGGATCTCCCCCCTGCTTCCCCCTCATTGGAGGAATAACACAGCAGAAAGCAGGTAACAGGGACAACCACCTCGGGAATGGACTGGAGTGGCTGGGGAGGAGCCCAGCTGGTGCACAAGGCCTGGTTCTGAGCTCCAGGGTGGAACCCAACCCCTGTAGGGGTCACATTGTCCGTTCCCTGCCACCAGGCAAGACTGCACAGATCATCCGTCACTAGTGTATCCAGGGAGTGAGCTAACGGCACATTCACTCCCAGGGTAGCCCAGGAAGCCCACCACCCCTCTCTAGAGGTCAGGACATTCTCCTGGATGGGTATCACGTGGTCCTTCATTGCATACTTACATAAGTATGTGGCTAACAGATACAGCTGTGCATGCGATCAGTCCAGGGGTGGTTTCTGCTTCCCATCCTGTGTCTCTATCTCACACCTTCCCATCCTGGCACGTCGACCAGCCCACGCATCCAAAAGCAGTCAGTTAACATCCCTGAAGCCTTTTCATGCCTGAACATCAAGGTTCTGAAGGCAGGCCCTTGCCTGTTTGTCTTTGGAGAAAGTGTATGCTTTGCTGAAGGGTAGCTTCCCAGATGTGCATGCATACGTGCGTGTGCATGTGCATGTGTGTATGCGTGCATGTGTGTGCATGTGTGTGTGTGTGTGCATGCATGCATCTGTGTGTGCGCATGTGTGTACTTGAGTGTTCGTGTGTGCGAATTCATGTGCATGCATATGTCTACATGTGCGTGTGTTTGCACATGTGTGCATATGAATGTGTGTGCATACATGCATCTCTGTGCACATGTGCGCACTTGAGTTTGTGTGCAAGTGCATGAATGTGCATGCATGTGTCTGTGTGCATGCACGTGTGGGTGTGCGCACATGTGTGCATGTGTGTGTGATGAGCATGCACAGAGCACTCACATCACCTTATGACATCAATGGTCCCCTGCATGTTCTGCAGGTGTTGTCCTGGCACAAATGCCACCTTGCTGTCCTGTGGCCTGATGCACCTGTGTTTAGTTTGCTTTTCCTTGCACGGTGCACCACCGAGCACTGTTTCTGTTTCCAGGCTGCGAGGGGCTCTCCCGACAGACACCGCTCTACTCTTATCTACCCCTTGTCTCCAGGGTGTTTAGGAACAGGAAGCCCCCACCCCACCCTTGGGTTTTCTTTGCGGTAATCCTTTGTTTTACAGGCTCTGCAAATATTTTCTTCCCCGATGACACTTACCTTAACTTTGATCAGAGGTCACTCAGAGAGTCGCCAGCAGGACTCATGGGCAGGGCATCTGCTTTAGGCTGTTTAATTCATCATCTCTCCCCACCCCCAGCACCAACTCAATCTGTAAAACCCTAGCGGCCACCTCACAGAGCGTCATGCTGTGGTACGGAGGGCTTCAGAGGCCTGTCACACCCATCTGGCTCCTGCTTAGAGAATGCACATGCCAGACGGAAGCTGAACTTGAGACTGACTTGCAGAAGGCCACAGGGCGAGCAGGCTGGAGCCTGGGCATGTCTGGCCTGCACTGGTGAACAGTGAGATTCTTCTGTCTCAGCTCTCCCTGCATTCCAGCCTGTACTGAACCCTGCTCCCCGGGATTATTCCGATTCAATGTGTCATTATCTATGGGCTGTGGACAAAGAGTAAAATATTGGCTCCCCGACCATTCAGTCATATAGGGCAAACACAATGGAGTCTTTCCTGTGCCGTGGGGCTGGGGTCATAGTGAGAAACAGAGACTGCCTTGCTCACCAGAGGGCAGAGCCTGGCCAAAGAGCCTTCTGCTCTTCCTGGCTTACTTAACTTAGACACATCCCAACACTGCCTGGCATGTGGGAGTAAGAGTGGGGAGTGGGGCTACTGTGCAGCCGTGGGGCCAGAAATATCCTGAGGAACATCATCGGCTGTCACACGGGAATCTGGGAGGTGAGTGAGACAGCGTAATGGAGTGGAACTAATAAGCTAACAGGATTTTACCGTCACTCCCTGCCTGGGTTTCCTGGGTTGACTGGCTGCTTGCGTGTACACACGCAGCCTGTACACACCTGTGCCCTGCCATCTTCACCTCCAGAACAGTCTTATCTGCAGTCTCCTGCTCTCTGGAGAATAACGGGCACAAAGCCCAGCCCGGGTCTCTGACAGACCAAGTCCTGGAGGTTCATGGGAAAAGGCCACTCACAGTCCGGGGCAATGATCAGGAGGCTAATTTTAACCACAAGAGCAGACTGACCTTGGTGCTGGCAAGGGCTCCAACAGAGATGGCCCTAGATGGTACCCTGGCCCTTCTGGAAGGCAGCAGTCTGAGATAGTGTATTCCCCTCGCCCTCCTACCTCCTCTGTCCCTGTCAGTTGCTGGCCAGTGTTCCTTCCACCTCATCAGTCCTCGGGAATCTTCCTCCAGCCCCGAGACTGGCTCCTGTCAGCCCCCATCAGCCTGTGCAGCCCACACAGACCTGGGGGTCCAGGGGCCAAGGTGCAAGTTGGACAGGAGGGAGAACAGGTCGGGAGCTGGAATCTGACACGTTAGGCCCCTGGGTGACTTCAAGGAAGGTGTTACAGACTGGCTTCCCACTGTCAAGTGTGTCTGAGGAAGGGAATGTGTGTGTATTGACATCCAGGTGCATGCCGGGCCCTGTGCCTGAAGATTTCAGTGCTTTGTGCCGATCCCCGTGAGACGGAGAAGAAAAGTAACCCGGCCCAGCTGAAGCAGAGCTGAGGAGTGGCTCCTTCATAGCTAGATCCTCTGTGGCGAGACCCAGGCATGGCAAGGTGGACAGGGGCTGAGGCCAGGCCCTGGGAATTCAAAGGCCACCCTCTGCCCAGGCTGCAGTTTTCTGTGTAATCCGCTTCCACTCCTCTGGGGACACACTAGCGGAGGAAAGCACCGCAGAGTCAGGGAGAGGCTCCGCCCACCTGTCAGGGTCCCAGCAAGGACGACTGGCAGGAAGCCCACCTTGAGAGTCTTGGTTTGTCCATCGGCAAAGTGAGAGCAGGACTGCAGTCTACGCGCCCACGGAAGTGGCCTGGGAACATGTCTGAGGTCTAGATACAGTGACACACAGGTGGCCCTGATGGCCTGGGGGATGTCCTAGCATTCTTGTTGGGGAGCATGGTATCCTTGCTTCATGGGGTGGATGAAGATCCTTGGGGACCCTGTCTTATTCCTGGATGTTTCTCCTCAGGGTTAAGTGTGACCCCTGAAGGTAATAAAGTCACCACCTTCCGTGACAGCGATATGGCTCGCACACCCACAACTCGCCAGTGATATCAGGCAGAGATGTGACTCTATGAATCCTGGGATGATGACTTCATGAAGAGGGACTCTTCAAGACAGGGACAGCTGGGACCCCATCCAACGGCAGAGCCTGTCAGGCTGGAGGCCGCAGCAGGGCCTGCCTCTCCCTTTCTTGGTTCCTTCCTGTCATTTTTTTTTACGATCCCTCAGCCCCCTTGCCGGCCTGCGGTTTGCTTGATGCCTGGGGCATGCCCCTGTTCCCCATTTCTCATAGGAATGTTATCCTCTGCACCCCCCACCCCCCACCATGGCTGTATTCAACAGTGCCGGGCACTCAGCCGGTGTTGGGAGCAAAGGTCCCCACTCCATTTCCTAGGGGTACAGTGGTGAACCACAGACTGGGTGTCTCTTTCTGTCTGCTGTCTAGATAACACATCCAAGGGCAGACTCGGCACGGGAAGACCCTACAAACTGTAAGTGCCCTGCTGGCCCAAGTGCAGCTCTGTTTGTAGGTGTGACTGTTGTAAAGACACCATCATGTGCTCGTGCTCATAATAGAAGCGCCTCGTGGCTGGAGGGAACAGGACTTCTCCTCGAGCAGCCAGTCTGACTGGAGAGTTCACAAATGTCGATGTCATCACATCTGTCGCCAAGAAGCTGAGGTAACTGGCCAAGCAGATTTCCCCTGCTACCCACCCCAGACCCTCAGGGAAACTCTTCCTTTGACCTCCATTTCACACTTGTGAGAGGCTCAAGCTCATACTGGGACAGAGAAGAGGTTTCCAGAAAGCATTTAGGAGTGGGACTGTGTTCCGTCCAATATCCTTTACAAGGCAGCTGTGGAAGACAGACACATCGACAAGGACTGTGTGAGACGAGAGGAAACTTACTTCTTCCTCTCCTGACCCAGCACAAGGTGAGCTTCCTAACCCTGACAGCATCAGATTCTTTCTCCAAAGACGGATGCCTCTAACCAGCTGCACGGTAAGTTGACTTAACCCCTCTGGGCCTCGGTGTCATCTGTAGCATGGGAGCCTCCCAGGGTTGCACAAACTGGCACTTCACACTCAACGTTGACCGTTTATAAAAGTCCCATTTGCATAGTTTGAATATTCTAAACAGTGGTGTGGAGTGTCAACTTTTCTTTAATGTTCAGCTCAGACTTAACTTGCGTGTGGGAGGTCTGTGTGTCCCTCCTGTTTCCTGGGCTGCCTTCTGCACTGTTTCTCTGTCTCTTTATCACTTTGAGATGAAGGCTCAGAACAAGACACACCTGCTGTGTGCCCATTCCCCAAATGGAGAAACTGAGGCTCAGAGGTGTGAATCGTTGTACCACATATCCTGTGAGAGGGATCTCTTTGGCTTGAACTCAGGGTTTACCTGAACCCAGAAACCCACTCTCACCCATTTTGTAGGTGATGTGCCCAGGTTCGAGGAAAACAAATGTCTGTCTGATGTAAGAATGGCCCTAGGGTCCGCAGGCTCAGTCTGTGTCCTTCACCAGAGCTCTGGGCAAGGGGACAGCCATCACATGACCAGATGTTTCAGGAGTCCCCTCACTGGGGGCTCACATGGCCACCACTGTGTTGGGAGAACACAACAGGCTCCACAGTCACTTCCCCTATAAGCTCCCATCCCCCATGTGTTTCCCATTCCTATTTCCTCCGTTTCCCGTTTTTCTTTACATATACTTCCTCCGCTCTGCTCCGTGACCTTCTGATTGGGATATGGTAGGTCCTTTGTCCTGAATAAATGTGAACTAGAACACACAGGAACCCTTATTCATTCAGTGCGGGCAAAGTGCGACCCCTTGTGGAGAGAACTCTTCCTGGTTTCTAAAAGGCTCCAGCAGCAACTAGCCAGGGAAAAGACCCCCTGCTTTGCAGGAGCGTAAGCCAGCCTTTGATGTCACCTCTACAGCAGAGCTGGGCGAAGCTGCGGGGAGTTCACATGGAGCCGGAATTCCTGGAAAATAAGATTGCTCTGTAGCTCACTCAGCTCAACTGCCAAACTCTGGATCCTGGGCAGTCCCAGGCCTGGGCAGCTGGTGCTGAGGACATTTAAATACGAAGCCACAGGTTGTGGAAAGGGCTCAGGGAGAATGCTTGCACTGCACACATGAATCCCCAGCCCTCATGTAAAATGCCAAGCATGAGCGTGGGTGCCTGTGACCTCAGCATGAGGGGAGATGCTGGGGGATTCCGAGGCCAGGAAGACTCTTCTGTGTAATTTGGGCTTGATGGAGCTTTGATTGGGCTTTGGCGGTGCAAACCCAAGTGTGAAGTGTGTTGAGGGTTTCTGGAGACTGGACCCCTTTCTACTTATTTTTCTATAAACAAACCCCCAACCCCGCCTATATAAACAAGTCAGGATGAACAGGAGACAGGAAAAAGAGGCGAGAGAGCTGCTACCCTTGGGGATGTCACTACCCCATCTCATGTTCTGTCCACCTTCTAGGGAAACTTGGAACTCAAGGTGCTTGCTTCCACGGAGTCCCGGAGACAGGATTTGTGGGGTGAGATCGCCACCTGCTGGCCAGGAGAGACAGTGTCAGCCATGCAGTATCCTTTGCTGGGGGGAGGGGGGAGGAGCAAGGTGCTCCCCACCTCCTACACACATCTCGTGTGCCTCGTCTGATCATGTCGCCATTAAAGACCAGGGAAAAGGTAAAACTCTCATGACTTTATTTTAGAAAAGTCCCAAAGTGGGCAGGCAGGGGAGGGAAGGGGGGGTGACACACAGCCAGGGCTTCCTGGAGGATTGGCCCATAGTTCTGGAGCAGCAGAGAGGGAGGCACTTGCTGTTGAGGCTTTCGAGGTGAGAGAAACGGGCGCTCTGATCGCCTGCCACCAGCCACCCTCTGGGTTATGAAAGTCTTACAAACTGTCCATCGCTAACTGGTCAAACTGATCTCAGCACCGTCCCGGCTCTGAACACAACTGGAGGTAAGTTCTAACACAATCCTTCCTTGTTTTACGTTCAAGAAATAAAAGACATGGAGCAGCTAAGTAACTTGCCCAAAGGTACACAGCCAGTGAAGGGTGGACCAAGGTTGTGCCTTGAGATACCGTGCCCCATCACGAAACCATGTTTGTCTCCTGGGTCTCTCACTTGAGAAGCAGGCACGTCATTGCACTCTGACTCTGCAGCCTACCTGGTCTGGAAGAAGAGCTAAGTGTGAACGTGTTAACCCAAAGTCAAAGTTCAACAGGAGGCTCAGGCAGGGGGCCCGGAAGAGCCCATTGGTTGCTAGGGCTGCTCAGGCAGGGGGCCCCGAAGAGCCCATTGGTTGCTAGGGCTGCTCAGGCAGGGGGCCCCGAAGAGCCCATTGGTTGCTAGGGCTGCAGCTCATATTGGCCCTCTGTGGCTGTGTAGAAGTCCTCCAGCACCGACTGCAGGAACTCAAAGGTGGGCCGCTCCTCCGGCTGGCCTCGCCAGCACTCGGTGATGATGTCACGGTATAACTCCGGTGGACACGTCTCTGGGCACGGCATTCGGTAGCCGTGCTCCAGGCTACGGATGACCTCAGGATTGCTCATTCCTGCAGGAGAGTGGACAGGGAGCTTCAGGGCAGGTGGTGCTCCAGTCCCCGGCCCTGAGGGGCACTAGAAGGGAGAGAGCAGGCTCTCATACGCTGTGGCCAGTGTTAACTCTGGCGGGCCACATCACATAGGTGTCAGGATCGTAGTACCACTTTGGTTTTTCAGACAGGTTCAAAGCATGACTAGCTTTGAACTCAAGATCTATCTGTCTCAGCCTCCCAAGGGCTCGAATCACAAGCTCGAGCCATTATGTCTGGCTGGGATGACATCTAATCCCACCCTATTCTCTCTGTCCCTCCCTCCCTGCCTCTCTCTCACTCTGCTCCCCTCTTGTGTGTGTGTGTGTGTGTGTGTGTGTGTGTGTGTGTGTCGGGGACAGCCTCCAGTGTCTGTCCTTGCCTTCATTCATGTTTGAGACCTCGACTTCACTTCAGGGCCTCTCCCATCACTACCCCTGTCTCATTGTAGGGATGTCAGAGTTTCAGACATGCTCTGTCGTGCTCAGCATCACCCCTGGGCTCTGGAGAACCAGGATCAGGCCCTCTATGCGTGTCTACTGAGCACTTTACCCCTAAAGCCATCTTCCCAGCCCTGGTGCCATAGTTAAGGATGTGCTTTGCATTATTTGGAGAAGAGTTGAGAAGGAGATGTAAGATTTCCCATGATCGGAGGCAGCTTCTGTTGGATGTGACCCATGTAAGTATTCACTGGAGGGAGATGCTGTGGACACACCCACCCACAGCTGTTATCTGGGCCCTCCTGGCTTAGGCAGGGGTCCAGGTCCTTGACTCAGTACTGGACTTTGGAGATCCCACCCTGAAAACCTTGCCCTCAACATACTACAAGCCATGCCTTGGCATTCACCATACTTGTTCCTGGGGATTTACCTGAGCTCTGTCCAAGGAAAAGATGAAGTCCTGCGGCCCTGAGCAATGTTTGGAAGGAGAGGAAGCCCACAACTAGAATGCAGGTCTGGACTCAGTCCCCGTGACAGGACCCTGCTCTCACCAGTATGACATACCCATAGCCAGTGAGTCTGGGGAGTCACTATCAGGATGTCCCAGGAGGTCAGTGGGAAGGACAGGGACAGTGCCTACCTGGGTAGGGAACACGTCCGTATGTGACGATCTCCATCAGCAAGACTCCGAAGGACCACACATCAGCCTTGATGGTAAACACCCCGAAGTGGATGGCCTCCGGGGCAGTCCACTTGATGGGGAACTTGGCCCCTGTCAGGAAAGTGCAGTAGCTCCAGGGACTGCCAACCCTCCACCCACGGCAGCCCCGCCCTATCTGCCTGCTCCCACTGCGGGATACACAAGGATACAGGAAGACACAGTCACTTGCTACTATCCTGGGAGTCCTTCAAAACAGTGTCGATGCCACTGGTGGTGGTAGTGCACACCTTTAATCCCAGCACTTAGGAGGCAGAGGTAGTTGGATTTCTGAGTTTAAGGCTAGCCTGGTCTACAGAGCAAGTTCAAGGACAGCCAGGGCTACACAGAGAAACCCTATCTCAAGAAACCAAAAAAAAAAAAAAAAAAAAAAAAGCAAAAACAAAACCAACAAAAAAACGGGGACACCCATACATACTTCCATCTGGTTTATTGTTTTGTTTGCTCCTGATTTTTTTGGAGACAGGGTCTTGTGTATTCCAGACTGCCCTCAAACTTAAGAGTAGCCAGAAGTAACCTTGAACTCCTAATCCTGCCATCACCCTCCAGAGTGCTGGGATCACAGCCATGCCCCAGCGCATCCATTTATACTCTACTGGATACGAACTCATGGGCTTTGTGCCAGGGAGGCACTCTGCTGACTGAGCTATGTCCCCAGCCCCGTGCATGTCCATCTGGGATGGAAGCGTCCTTCCCTATCTCCCTAGGCCTTGTCCAGTGGCAGGGATCATGGTACGGGTGAGCTTCAGTCAGTGCTTTCCTGCAAAAGGCAGACCTGATACTCAGACACCTCTGAGGGCCATTGTGTGGAAGGGTAGCAAGGCCCGCTGGCAGTTCAGGCCATGACGGCTACAGCCTTGGTTGACACTGGGAGCAAACCAGCTAGAACTCCCCTGAGTGGGGGTGGTATCAGGTCTGCAAGACGTGGCTTTCCTCCTGACTCCACTGATTAATGCATAACTGATACTGCTTGCTTGGTCAGTGCACCAGACCCTCCTGCAAAGTCAATTTTCCTCACTCATCGTAACAGAGAGGTGCGTCCACGGCAACCGTTCCGGGGCAAGGGTTGGATGCTCGCGCTTTAGTCAGAGCCATATTCTCCAAAGTGTGCTCCGCAACACCCACCTTCCACAGGAGGATTTTCTCAATTTAGTCTGGGGATCAGCGAGTGGAACAAGGAGAGGGAAGCGCAGGCCTTCTCCTCCGTCCTGTCCCGTTACTGGAGTCATAGGCACCAGAGGAGTCTCCAGGATGGGGAGGAGATAGCCGAGCACTCCAAGGCCAGTCTGAATGAAGACTCCAAAGGGCTTGAGGTGCTTCTCTGCCACCCCAACCCCCATCCAGGGAACAGAAGTTCTGTGCTAGCTGGGAAAGGCCCAAACTCAAGGACCATGGGTCTCCCTGGTTACCTCCAACAGCAAGGAGACATTCAAGGGGGCTCCAAGGAGTTGAGGCATTCAAAGGCTCACATGTCTGTCTGTCTGTCTGTCTGTCTGTCTGTCTGTCTCTCTCTCTCTCTCTCTCTCTGTGTGTGTGTGTGTGTGTGTGTGTGTGTGTGTGTGTACACTCGCACACATGCTCTGCTCACCCTCTTGGGCAGTGTATTCACTGTCAATGATCCTGGCCAAGCCGAAGTCAGCAATTTTGCAGCACAGGGTCTCAGACACCAGGATGTTGGCTGCCCGCAGGTCACGGTGGATGGAATTCATACGCTCTATATAAGCCATCCCTTCTGCAACCTGAGGGGACAGGCCACACAGTCAAGGACAGCAAGGATAGAGCCTACCAGCCCGGACGTAAAGCCAGTCTCCCATTCCCTGCCCAGTGAGAACGACCAGGGCTGAGAGGGAGTGGGGCGAGAGAAGGTACCCACCCCTTCCCATGAGGCCAACCCGGACTCGGGGGAGCAGGGAAGCTGTCAGCGAACAGCTAGGCTGACATCCCCACCCCCTGTCCTCCCTTTTCAGACAATTGTCTCCAAGGCTCTATGGGCTGGGACTATGGACAGCCTCCATGAGACAGGGAGAAGAAAGGACGGAACAGGCTTTAGGAGCAGAGCCCAGGACAGCGCTCCTCCCTCGGGGGACTCTTCCCTCAGAGGAGCCAACCGTGCCATGGAATCACTAATGCCCAATGGGCCGGGTCACTTCCCTGGGAGGCTATAGTTGTGACCTGGAACATGAGAAGCCATCTCTAGGACACAGAGTTAAGGCCAGTGTTGAATCAGCTGACTGTGGTTGAGGCCCTGACCCTGCACCTGCCCAGGGTGAGCCTGGGTCGATCCAGAGGAGCAGACTCTCACTGAAGAGGAGCCTTGTCTGTCCCAAGCCCCTGGACTAGGCCATGAAGTCTTTAGTCACTCACTGATGGATAGAAAAGGTGACTTCAGCTCTCACCTGCTCCTGCAGGATGCCAGCATCTGAATGGATGCTACTTGCCCAGGAACTTGGGTACATATACTATCTGCCTCTCTCCTATTGAGCCGCACGCCACCCCTGGCCCTGCATCTGTTTCCACAGCCTGGTCTGAACTTTATGTATGAGTCTCCCCACTTACTCCCTTATGAAACTATTCCGTCAAAATGCATTTGCGAATGCTGGGCTGTGAGGGCTGAAAAGCCAGAGACTGAACAGCTTCTGTCTAGGTTAACACTTACGGATCAGCTTTAGGAAGAAAAAAAAAATCTGTACAGACATAGAAGACAGAGAGGCCAGTCCGTGCCTGTGGAAAGGATGCTGCGGAGGAAAGGGGGCTCTATAGATCTCCTCCCTGGTGCTTTGCACCCATCAAAGAGGCTTGTCCGTCCACTGGTGGGCAGCAAACAACTCAAGAGCAATAGCCCTCCTCCCTTGTCCAGAAAAGCCGTGGTAGACATGACTTCCGACAAGGGCCAGGCCTGGGCACTGGCTGGGAATCTGCACACAGGAAGAATCCAAGGCAGTCTGCACAGAGCAGGGACAGTTCTTGTGGCTGCAGAGGCCACACGGAGAGGGCCCAGTTTTTCCTTGGGGAAAGGGCCCGGTTTTTCTTTGTGGAGTGGGGTTAAAATAGAATGGGCAAGGAGAGAGGAGAAAAAGGCACAGCGGACGGGCTTCTGTCCACACAGTGCCTGCCTCAAAGCCAGTTGCCAGGGTTACGTTTCTGCATCCATCCCAACTGCTGCATCGACAGATCTCTGCTAGCCCAGTGGAAAAAGACACCGTGACCTCAGTTCCTGAGCTGATAGCAGCCGCAGATAATATGGGACAGGGTCGGAAGCTGAAGTGGGCAAGTGGGTTAAGATGTGGGCGAGAGGCCTCCCCGTTAGAGTGCTCTGTGTGTTGACAGCGTCTCACAGGCTGGCCACAGACCACAGCTTTCTTGCTGAGAGTCCCAGTTTCAACAGTCACCAGATGTGTCTTCCTGCCAGTTAGAACCCTCAGCTGAAATCCCTAGGGGAGAAAGATACCGCCCCATCTTGATTCTGCGCTCTCCCAGCCAAGGCTGGAGACATCTATACCTGGGTGGACTCAAAGGGAACCAAAGGCCAATCAATCCAGGACAGCTGCAGCCTGGCTCTTAAATTTTCCTGATGGTAGAACTGTGTGTGGTGTGTGTGTGTGTGTGTGTGTGTGTGTGTGTGTGTGTGCGACCCTAGAACATTTTGTGCCTTGTACTCTGTGTGGCTCATTCCTCATCAGGCTGAGGTCAGTTCCAGGGCTATACTAAGATTCAGGGGTCTCGGGACAGGATCAGAGCATTGGAGAAGGAAGTCAGAGCAAAGCATGCCTGCCTGCCTGCTAAACAGGATTCTTGCCTATTCTCCAGCTTTCCAACACCCACTGCCATCTCTCCCTTCCTAATAGAACTGCCCTACCCCATCATGGCTGCCCAGAATTGGAACTACATTTCCCAGACTCCCTTGCAGCCAAGTGGGTCGTTGAGGCAAGTAGAGTAGGGAGGCAAATGTAAGGGTGGTGGGAGGGACGTGTCCCTAGAGGAAAGGAGGTAGGATTTTTATTCCCACCCTTTTCTTTCAGGCTAAGAGGCAAGGGTGGGAAGCTTCAGCAGCTCCCTGTCATTCCTTGCTAGCAGGGAAGAAAAGGCTCTCATCTGTCCTCCTCTAGGGGTTTATATATTTCGTAGTCACTACTGCAGCCTTTCTGTCCTTCACAGACCAGCCCACGTGTGACCAGCACAGCCTCCTGCCAGGGAATTCAGTATAGTCAGGAAGTACAGAGTCCGGTGACAACCCTCCCCGCTTCCTCTGCGTCATAGCTCACCAACCTGGGCTGACATGTCAATCAGCCTTGGAAGGGACAATCTGCTGCCTTCATCGGTCTTCAGGAAATCCAGCAAGCACCCTAGGAGAAGAACGAGAACAACTGCAAAGTGGCTAGAGCCTGGCTCTGACGGCCTGGTGTGTGTGTGTGTGTGTGTGTGTGTGTGTGTGTGTGTATGGGGGGGGGTCTGCCCGTGGCTGAGGAGCCTCAGGCTTCAGGGAAACGCATGCTCCCAGACTTCCAAAAGTTAGTTCTCAGTCAAATTCGGGGACATGTCTGGGGTCTGTTGGGTCAGCAGAGCGGGAGTGGGCCAGCGCTGGGCCTAAGGTTAGTGTTCTTTTCCAGTACGGGGTTCCCATGTGTCTTCCTTGGTCCACTCCCCTCCTAGACAGACTTCCCCTGAGGACCAAACATTAACAAGAAAACACCAGAAGAGAGAGCTGGGGTGAGTAATAAGTGAGGCTCTTCCACGAAGCTCGCTGCCTGGGAGGAGTGTCCAGCCAGGAGGCAGGCACCAGCATAGCCTGCGATGCTGCCCCTCTTGGTAACAATTGCTATAGTTAGCATGGCAACACTGAGGACCCACAGGAGGAGTGGTGATGTCCGGGCCATGGCGGGAAGGTGAGGTCCCTTAGGTCGAAGGCTGACCCAGGTCTGGTCCAACTGCCCCCTGCGGAGGCACTGCCGAGGCTGCTCGGCCTCATTCCCCTCATCACCCACACTGTGACATGTTCACGGGCTTGCAAAAGTTCCCCTCACTGGGAAGAGGTGGAACTGGGATTATTAGATCCACCCTTGGGTGCCTGGTCTACAGCTCTTCCTAGTTTACAAGGCTCTGCCCACCACAGTGGGGATCGAAACAGGATGTGTGTGCCCTGGGTGCAAAAAAAAACAAAAAACAAAAACAAACAAACAAACAAAAAAAAAAAAAACGAGGTTATGGAAACACAGGGCTTGCTCTGGGAGTGGAAAACATACTCCACACTCCAGAAGAAAACGGGGGCCTTGGAAGGCTGAGCTTCCCCTGAGCCGAGAACACAGCTCTCTGCAATCTATTCTTCTTTCTCAGTCTCCCCTCTCATAAGACAAAGCTTGCGGATCCCCGACAGGAGCCCCCTGGGCCAGGCGAACCGAGCAGCGCGCTTCACTCTTGTTTCTGCCCTCTAAGCCCTGTTCTGTAGAGGGAGAGAGGACCCCACCTCTGGCCATGTATTCAGTGACGATGTAGATGGGCTCTCTGGTGACCACAGCATAGAGACGGACCAGCCTCTCATGCTGCAGGGTTTTCATCACGTTGGCCTCGCCCAGGAAAGCTTCTGGAGACATGGTTCCCTCCTTCAGGGTCTTGATGGCCACCTTCATGTTATTTTTGTAATAACCTGAAAAGGCAGGAGAGTGAAGATGCCATCCAGATGCTGAAGGAAGCCCTTGACCACAGATTCAAGCCGCACTCTATCTGGGCCCGAGGTCCCAGCTGGGACATGCAGTTCCTGCAGGGGATGATGGGAGTTCATATCTTGTGTAAGATGCCAGCTTCCCTCTGTAAATCCCACAACGGAGCCCCAGGATGTGTTGGGGTTCACGCAGTCTGAGGTGTGGGATGACACCCCACTAAAGTGTGTAAGGCAGTGGCCAGGGCTTGCTCTTCCCAGGGGTGCTGAGCCTCGGTGAGGACCAGGTCTGCAGCTCCGGATAGAGGAGCCTTAGTTCTGGGTAGGAGGCTCAAAGAGACACCAGAATGGAACTTTGAAACATGGACCAGAGCAGAACCGGACAAAAGGCCTTATGTTACACCTGGATAGTGCTTTACGTAAGCAGCAGCAGGCAGCAGCTATGACGGAACGGTGCGGCCACTGGGGTCGGGACCCCACACGCACACACCAGCAAGTGTGACTTCTGTTTTCATAGACCCTGGAGCTCCTGGCTCCTGGCTTCCAATATCTGATGTATGGCTTCTGTCTGGAGAGCTGGAGTTAAGAGGACTTAGTGAAATGGTCAAGTCAGCCACAAAGACAGCATCTGGCTGAGAATGAGAGGAACTGGCTTAAAAATTGGGAGAGCTGGATTCGAGTCTCTTCTACTATAGGGAAGAAAAATTAATGATGTAAGTCCCTTGGCATGTGGGCTTTATTAACTCATGTGTGAAGACACCTAGCTCTGCTCTGTTCTTCACAGGCCTCTCAGGAAAGGGTGCGTGCTGCCCATGTGGAGCTGCCCGCCTCCTACGGCCTCTTCAGGTTCAGATCAGAGAGTAGAGAGAGGTAACTTGGGATGCCACAACTCACCCATCCAGACTTCGCCAAACTGCCCAGACCCAAGTTTCCGGACCAACTTGAGAGACTGCCTGGGAATCTCCCATTCGTCTTGGGCCCAGGGGTTCTTCGGGGCCGGGTTCACACAGGGCGTGGTCAGCTTCTGACATAAACCATCCCCTTTCCCTGTTTCACGGAAGAAAGGAGGGTTCTGGAGGTCACCAGAGCAGATTCGCCTTAAGAGCCACACTGCCCGCAAGCGTGTCCCTTGTCTCCTCACTCCCATGGTGGCAGGCAGGACTTGAAGTCTGGCACCTGCACTCTCTGAGACTGCAGGCCTTTGCTACATTCTGAGTAGCCCCATACCAAGCACTAGCCCTCTCTGATCTTGAAATCATTAAGCTGAAAGTTGGGAAGACTCCCCCACCCAGTTGACTTGTACAGTTTAGGGTCATATACTCCTCTGGGACCCCTCCCCCCCCTGCTCTCCCCTCCCCACCCCGCCCCATGCCTCTTACTCGAATAGTGCTGCACCAGGGCCTGGAGGGTCGGGAAGGTGATCCGGGGGGAGATGTAATAGCCTCCGTCGTCCAGTGAGCGGATCTTGTAGTGCTTGACCACCTCCCCCTGGGTGGTGACATCTTTCACGGACAGGGAAAAGGCACCTAGAGGGTTAATAGACACGTGTGTGTGTGTGTGTGTGTGTGTGTGTGTGTGTGTGTGTGTGTGTGTGTGTGTAGTGAGACACGGTAATGTAACCCAGGGCTATAGTTGGGGCTTGTGAGATGTGGAGAAAGTTCCCAAATTCTGTATTCAGTTCTCAGCCATTTCAGCAAAGATTCCCTTCCTACTGTCTTAACTCTGCTCTCCCATAACACCTCCTATTGGCTGTCTGACCCGGACTTGTCCTTCAAGTCCATAAATCAGGGAATCAGGAACTCTGGCGCAGACAGGACCGTTTCTCAGCTATCTATGGGCCCTCTGTTGGGGTGCCTGGAGTACTGAGAAGTGAGAGGCCTCCGGAGGATTGGAGCTTAAATCTCTTTGATTTGAGGGCCGATGGTTTCCCCCCAGAGAATCAGGGCCTCCCGTGCAGATGGAAGCCCGGAAGCACAGGAAGCCATTCGCCAGAGGTCTTTTCAAATTCATGCGGTGCTTTTTACAGTCTTTGTTGACATTTTTGTTTAGACAAGGAAGCAGGTGGCAAGGCTCAGAGGAAGAATGTCCCGCTAAGAAACTTCTGTCCTTGAGCCTTTATAAAATGTCTCTGTCTAGCCCTGTGGCTGCCACAGAACCTACCATTTTCAAATTAGTTGTGAAATGGGGCCATTGCATGAAGGTTAGGAAAAGAGTTAGCAGTAGGCTTAGGGGTGCAGGGGTGGGGAGAGGGCACCCCACCCTTCCCATGGGCACATCTTTGAGGAGCAGTTCCACCCTCCGCCAGGAGGGGTCAGGACTGCACACCTTTCTGTATGAGGACCTTGATACTGTGTTGCGGATTGTTTCAGGTGCTTTCTAGGCACTTCTCAAGACTTTCTCCTCTGTGTCTTTCCTTGCCAATCTGTCTCTCACAAGCTACTTGCAAAAGCTCACCAAGAGGCTGCACTCCTGACCATCGCACCTGGAGGTTGCCACAGCATTTCCTGTGAGGAATCAGAGACCTGCCACTCTCTGACTAAGATGCTTTTTAAAGATTCTCCAATCTGACTCTTTGATTCCAAAATGTGCTGAGGGACTGGTGGCTGTCTGGTACCTTTCCTTTCTCAGTCCCCTTCTGCCTCAGTTCACTAGTTTGTGACCACTGCAGCATCGGGTCTTTCCACTACCCCTGCTATCCTGTGGTGCTAGGCTTGAGGCCAGGAGAAGAATACTTGGTGTGGACAGCCTCAAAGTAGCTCCTAGGCAGGGACTCGGGACAGAAGCCATGGAGCAGGTATCCCTGCCACTCCAGACCAAGGCCTCGGTGGGGGCTTCCCAGGACCATGCACACACAGCAAGGGGGCAGCAAGGCTCCTGGACCCACCTTTATTGCTCTCACTCTCTCTGATGAGAAAGGAGCCGGCCTTGTTCATCGGAGCCAGCAACTGCCTCTCAGCATCCTTCCGGCTGATGGTTCTGAAGAACCATCTGGAAAACAGCAAGAGTGGGTGAGCCTCAGAGTTGGTAATAGCCCTAAGCCTATCCTGAGATGTCCCTCATATCCCGTTCAGTCAGATGGCCCCTAGGTCCCTGCAACCCCACTCCATCCTACTGACTTCTAGGCTCACGTTTTGCCTGGATAAAGTGAGAGCATGGGTCAGGTAACCTTTGTTCATGTTTGTCTGAGAAACTGGTTCTGATCCACCACCCTTCTTCACCCCACCCCCCATCCCCCCAGCTAGTGGTGCTGTTTTGGGAGGCTGTGAAACCTTCGAGATATGAGGTCTAATCTGAGGCCATGGGAGTGGCACTTGAGGTGACAAGCCAGCTCAGCTGTCCCGATGGAGCTCACGCTGCTTCCTGGTCCACTGGGCTGTGAGAGGCATCCAGCGGTACACTCCTACCACCACGAACTCTCCGAACATCACGAGCATGGTGTATCTGTCCTACCGTGATAGACTGCACTCCCTCAAACCATGATCCAAAACGAATCCCCCCTTAAACGAAACAACTGATACAACACGGTTCTGGGGGGAACCCAGGGCCCGAGGGGTGTAGGAAGGGTAGGGAAGGAGGCAGTGTGGCTGCCATGAGGTGGGGCATGCTCATGTCTGCACCGCATGAGGGAGTAGGGGAAAGTCCCAGGTGGACCTTCCTGGTGCGTGAGAGCTGGTGATGAGAAAGCTCACGACGTCCTCTGAGGACTGAGCCTGTCTCTGGCAGTGCTGGGAGTGATCGCAGGACATAGAGCTTTGCTATGGATTCTGAAGGGGAGCAGACACTGTGGTAGTCTCACCCAGAGAAGCCAGGGATCAGTAGCTCTTCTTTCAGAGAGAAGACAGCATCCCTTGGCATCGCTCTAGAAGAGAGCCAGAAACTCCGACTCCAGGCCCCTCACCAACAGTCGCTAACAAGCTCGCTTCCTGGCCCTGCCATACCCTGACGCCTCTGGTTTGACGAAGTCTATCCACCTACTTTTCTACTTCCAGGGTCTCTACTGGGGCCACAAAGTTGCTCGGCACATATCCTTCTCTTCCTGTGACGAGTGACCTGGCCAACCACCAGTCTCCAGTGCTAGCAGAAGAAGAAGGGGGGGGTAGAAATATGTCAGAGGCTCACACAAGACGCGTAGGGCAGCTCCCAGAGCCCTACAGCAGATCCCAGCCTGGTAGGAAGCAGTAACGCAGAGACAGACAGCCCGGTGATCAGGAGGTGCCGAGGACTGACCCGCCCACTGGGATGAGCATGTGACAGGCAGAAGGGGTCACATGCAGAGGAGGAAGGGTGGATTTGTTTGTATAGCCTGATGGCCTGAGGACCGTGCCCTTTTCTAAGCAGCCCCTGTCTTAGTAATGGATGGGGCAGGTCCAAAAGTTACAGAATGAGCTGGAGCTGGCTAAGAAAACAAACCCGGGAGGGGTGATGACAAGGGAGGACCCGGAAAACTACGTCGAGTCTGAGATCGGGCACTCACTTACAGGTTCATCTCAAACCCACCGCAGACCTTTAAGAATAAAATCAGACCTTGGAGTCGCATGGGCCGGGCCTGAAGGGTGGAGGAAGGGAGAAGGGAGAAGACAAGCAGACGGGAGGGTGTTCTGAGGAAGAACGCGGGGAATAAGGCAAAGTGGAGTGGCCGTGTGGGATCTGGGCGGGCTTCCCGGTTTATCAGCAGCCCTGAAGGCCAGAAGGACTTGCCAGAAAGGCTTGGAGGGAAGGTCAATGGCTGAAGCCTGGGAGCCCTGGGACTCAGGAGGGGAAATGGCAAGAGAGAAGACCCTTTAGGGGTGCCCCGGGGTGGGGTGGGTGAACTAGGGAGGTAGACAGTAGGGGGACCTTGGTGACCTGGGACAGGATGCTGGACGTTTACCTCCTCAAGACCTGGAGCTTCTCTCCCTTCAGCACCTGAAGGTCCCTGTCGTTCACAGCGGCGTAGTCAAACAGGGCCACCACGAAACGTTCCTCTGGAAAGAACAAGGAAGAGATGACTATCACTGGGGTCCGCAACAGAAGTGGAGGTCTGGGGGGACTGTGTGGTGCGAGCCACCTTCCAGCTCCTAAGAGTGTTAGCAAGAGGAAAGCTACTTGTAGCCTCGTGTAGGGGGAATGAAGACAATGAGGAGAGGAAGTGACACCAGACCCACGGCTACTCTAGGAGTAGGCCGGTCCTCACTGCCTAGCTCATCTTCCTTTCAGACCTAAGGCCTAGACAAAGGTGGGGTGGGGAGCTACATGGAGGCAGCCATTGCCAGCCCTCAGAGGGCTGTAGGCCCACGTCTAAGAGCCAGCAGTTGATCCTGCATCCAACTTGCCTCTAAAGCATCCCCTCAGCAGCCCTTCCCAGCCTCTAACCCAAAGGCCATGTGACCACTCCAGCCCTGCGCTCTCTGTGGTACCCAGAGCTTTCCGGGGTCACCTCTGGCTTCCAGCACCGTGACCTTCCTGGCTCTGAGTCTCTCCTGGAGGAATGTTGACAAGCCGGTGGTCCTGAGGCAGCAGATGGTGCAGGAGCATGCTAGACCCCCTTTAAATGATCACCGTTTGAAAGCAAGGTTCCCCAATAACTGGCAGATTCTCTTGGAGACTTGTAGCTCACAGATGACCTAACATTGCCATGGATGAGTGGTATGGTCTGAGGCCGGGGGCTTCCCTTGGTGGGAGGAGGTTCAGCATGAACGGCAGGAGTCCTTCCGCGTTAAGACTCAAACCCTTGTGCCAAAAAGCAGTCAGTTATTCCCCTCCCTCGAGCCTCCATTTTAAAGATGAGACACCGTCTGCTAGAAAATGAAGGAGCACCTATCTGGTGGGAAAGATGGTGTTCTTAGCTGGGTAAGGCCATCAAATGACAACACACTGGTCCAGTCTAGCACTTGGCTCATAAAGGTGACAGGCTGAGCTCTCGCAGGACAGGAGAAGTGTGACATCTTGCTCAGTCTTGGGATACAGTGGTCTGTGTGCTGCCCGTTCCACATTGTGAGTGAGTGAGTGAGTGAGTGAGTGAGTGAGTGAGTGAGTGAAGGAATGCTTTGTATGGGTGGGTGACGCAGGATGACTTGAACAAGCCCCATCCAGGAAGCCCTCAGAGCCTGAGTCCGGCCCAAGGGGAGGTTCACTCGTCCTGTGACCACCATCGTCCCATCAGAGCATGGTGGAGTCTGGAATGAACAAGGTGGCCCAGATGGCTGGAAGGTTTCCAGGGGCGACTGAACATGGAAAGAGGGAGGCGAGAAGGTGTCCTCCACCTGGGCCAGACCTCGTGCTGAGAGGGAAGGACAGAGCAGACCCACTGCCCTTTAAGTTTAGGAACTAGAGTCTCCAAGCCAGGCCCTGACGGTGCCAGATACACTCCGGTAACGCCTTCCTTGTTCCCCTCTTAAGCTCTCAGCTTTCCCCTGCTGCTTTCCAGCTCCACAGGTTCCACCACAACTGCTCTGGTTCTAACACACCGTGTCCCTGGAGAGGGGCTCTCATGCCCCATTCTTACCTTCATCTGGGTCCTGGTCAGGAGGCGGAGGGGCAAGGTGGTTGAAGACAACCTTGGGCAGAAACACACTGGGTTAGTGAGCAGTCTTTAGCAAGGGCAGACAGAGGACACTGGAGAACCAGGTGAGGAGACTGCCGCCCTGAGGAAGGAGGGAAGCCACATACAGGGATACTCAGATACATTCTGTATACACTGTATCAGCTCCTTGGAGTACCGCTGTTACCCCAGGCCACCTGCCATCCTTGTCCTGATCATGTATGGAGGTGCCTAGCTTCAAAGGGGAAAAGCTCTGTCACCTCAGTCAAAATCCTGTCTCTACCGTTAAAGAAGAAGTTGTGGACAGGCATTTATTGGCAAAGAAAGATACTTGAAAACTGTGTTTCCCTAAAACTCAATAACTATTCACAGGGTGTCTATCCCATGAGCAGACTCCCGCACACTCGAGCCAGGCCATAGCACGGAGATATGCCTAGCATAGTAATAGTCACACATAAAAGTATTTTTCATCCTGGTAATAGCCCTCATGATCCGTGGCAGAACAATGAAATAGTGAGCTATATCTACCATGTATCAGTGTGGTTAAATCTCACAAACGCTGTGCTGGACCCTTGGACCATTATCCCCCTGGAACCGAAGCCCGAATAACCTTTCCTCTCTGAGTTGCCTCTGTCCCAGTATTTTACTACTGGAGCGAAGGCAGATACAATCAGAGCCTGTCTTAAGCTCCTGCTGACATGACCATCCATGATGGGCTGTAACTAGAACCATGAGCCGAATGATGAAGAAAGGGCCTTGGGGAAGGGCTCAGGAGTACCTAAGCCCTCTAAGTATCTCCTGCAAGTGAAATCGGCTGGAATTGTCATCTCTCTAAAGTACGGATGCAGTACACAGCTTTTAACAAGTGAAGCTCTGGGCGTCCGTTTGTTAGTGCGTCACTCCGGGGAAATAACTTGGCCTGTCTCAGTTTGAATTCGGCCATCTTCTCGTTCATTCATTCACTAAACAAACATCTCATTGCGCGCAGAGTACTGTATGATGTTTTGATATAGCTAGAGGAGAGGCCAGGGTTCATTTAGGAAAGGGAACCAGCAGTCTTTGCTTCCATCGGGTCTCTGTTAGGATCTTGGTGACGCCCACAGTGACAGACAGGGCAGGACGTGGGTCCAGACATGACTCCAAATACCCTAAACTAATAGATTTGTGACCAAGCAGGGAATGGAACAACACGGTGATCTAGACACAGGAGCCCAAGGGGGCTGGTTCAGGGAGGGCCTTGTGCTTTCAACAAAGGGGCCGATCACTCACCAGGGGCGGCAGGGGCGGGGGAGTCTTGCTCTGGGTGCGGACCTTCACGGGGCTCCAGCCCTTGCCCTTCTCACTGACCTGCCTCTTGCTGCTCAGCAGCCCCATCCTGTAGGAAAGCAGATGGAAAACAGTGACAGGAGACCGCAAGAGCCTGGTCCCTGCACCAAAGCCCTTCTGGTTAGAAATATGCGACAGTGCAGCTTCCTATATCAGAGCATGGAAGAGGCAGGAGAGCTGAGCTGGCTTCCATCTTTTTCTTCATGACCCGGAGAAGAAAATGACTGTTTTTAGGACCTGGACATCACCTGTCATGAGTCCCAGTTCTCAGGGACAAGAGCCTGACCCAATGTCTGGTGGTCTGGGTTTTAGGCTTATGTTGCCAGTGGGCCACCATGTTGCTGGGAAGCTCCCCTTCCTCCCTGGTCCCACAGGCTCCTCTGTCAATGGCGAGATCTTATGTGAGCATGTCTAATAGGGCGCCTTGAAGCCGGAGCTAGACGAATGCTTTATGCACAGGACAAACTGATAGACTCTACGGTCAGGTTTGCTCTCTGGTTAAGAATCTTAGCAGACGTAGGAAAGACCCGAATTCAGACAACAAAATGAACACATGTTTTCTTATTTCTTATTCTGATTATTGATAGAGGAAGGGTGCAGATTAAAATAAAAAAAAAACCCAACAACAACAAAATAAAGATGTGAAGAAATTTTTTAAACTAAAAAAAATTAAATTATGTATGTGAGGCTGTTAATGCAAAGCAATATCTCCCCAAAAGTATTCTAGAGTGTTAATATTGTTTACTTTGGATGATATAACTTCACGTGACTTTCATTTTCTTACATCTAACTGCCTATATTCCATGAGCACTTCAAGATTAAGTGCATACCCTTGGACAGAAGAAAAGTTAAAAGAACGTCTTAGCAACTTGCCTAGCAACCGTGGTACTTAGGACTGGGGAAAGGATAGTTCTTGGATGGACAGCACGTGGCTGGGTCTCAAGCATGACGTGATCTCCCCATGTCCCAGGCTCACCGATAAGTCAATGAGCAGCAGGTTCTAGAACATTCTCTGGACTTGAGCTTTTTGCTTCTGTCCAGATGACCACACTCATTTTCCATCTAGTCAGTCCCCACATGTGAGCCTCCTGGGAAAACATGGCCACTTACCCAACACACTTGAATATTTAGACCTTGACAGGGAGTCCGACTCCTATGATGAAATGACCCCAGTCCTTACAGTCCATGAACAACCCACTTTCCAGGGCTTTAGGGGATGCATACCTTCTCGATGAAGACTGACTACACCCTCGTCTCTCAGAAGGCTGTGTGACAAGGTTCCTGTGACCAGGCTGGGCTAACCCTGCGGTTTCAGGGTGGTTGAAATGAGAGTTCACCAGAGCAGAGGGAGCACATGTTACCCTGCTGTTCCAAGAGGCTTGGCTTCATCCAGTAGACCCAGCCTCCTTCCAGGAAAGGATGGGAGGAGGGCACAAATTTGCCTCTTTGTGCACTCATGAGTGCATGTGCATTTTCGTGTGTGTGTGTGTGTGTGTGTGTGTGTGTGTGTGTACATTTTGTGGGTTACCCAAAGGAGGATGTGAGATATTTGTTGCTTAGAAATAAATTTGACCTCCATGCAGATTCTCGCAAAGAGCTGAGAGGCCCCTGTCTGCCTCTGGGGAGGTGCTCGAAGCCCAAAACCAGCCTCAGCCGAACAGGGGATGTGGTGAAGGCAACAGTTAAATCAGAGCTGAAACCCCTTATCCACACCTGCTGTGTGTGTCATGGTTGAAGGGGGCTCGGCACCTCCAGTTTTGATGTTTGCGATAGCATCTGTGGCCTGGCAGCAATAGTCCTTGCATCGGAAGCCAGAGAGCCAAAGAGGCTTTCAGGTGACATGGAAGGTGGCAGAGCATCCGCTCACACAGGGAACAGGCGACCCTGTCAGGACAGTTCAGCCTTAAGTCTGGACCCCTGCAATCTCCCTGCATGGGATGCCCCTGCCTATGAAGCTTTCTAAGCTGCTTCCTTCTCCCCACTGTACCAGCAATGGCGGTCAGGGGTTCGGTGACCAGAGCTCAGAGCAGCCTGCCCACCGGCTTGGCGACCATGGGCAGATCATTTCACTTCCCCAAGTCTGTCTCCTGGTTGATGGGATGGGATGGGCCCATTCTTAGCACCTTAGACAAAACCCTCCGAGGAAGGCATCCTCGCACGTGGTTGAGAAAGTCGAATAACTGACTTCCCATCCGGGATAGAGGCTTAGCACTGTGAAAATGTCAATTCTGCCTTGTCTCTTTGGTTTGTCTCCACAGTCCATTTTCAGCTGGTCACAGATGCAGTTTAATTATGCTCTCTTGCGACAATTGACCGTGTCTACGTGTGTAAAATACAGGGAAAGTGTACCAAAGAATGAATACCAAGACAATCGTGTGAACACTGCTCCCTGCACAGAATTGTTGTCCTCACGGGGTGATTGTTTGTACACGTACTGAAGTGCGCCCGCCTAGGCTCAGTGCACGGATGTTTGCACAAGTTGATAAATAGAGAGCAGTACACAGGCTTAAGGTCAAAGGCCAACAACCTGTACATCATTAACGGACATTGCCAAGGCCCCCTCCACAGGGAGAAGACAAGAAAGCAAGGAACAAACCAGACACCCAATACATTTATGTTCTGGTTTTGTTTCTTTTATATTTTGGATTAACACAGGTGAGAGATTGTTTCTGGGTGTGGAGGAACTAGTGAGCAGCCTGTGGGATTCAGGGTTCTCTCCATTGTGGGGGCTTTATCATTTTCAAGATGGTTCTGAGATGTATTGGAATTGTCTGTCTTGTTTGTCTCCAGGGGCCAAGGATTGGTATAGCGAACCTGAAGGTTTGGTAGTAGGTTGAAAGACAGTGGCCAGTGCGATCCTTGGACCCAGCAAAGCAGTGAGCCATTTATGTACCTAAAGTGGCACCATTAACCTAGAAAGCCATGCTTACTAATCTAGAAACAGGGGACCCCTGTTTGAAAACAGATACCATGGATTATATCACTGCTAGGGTATAGTATATGGCTTCAGGTCTGTCTGACTCTGATTCATGATTTGGAGTGGCAGGGGCTGTCTGGTATTAGGTGCCATTTGCAACCATCCTGACACTCCACCCATAAACACTGTTTTGGGGGGGCACACCACATAGTAAGGAAGGTAGAGTACAAAATATCATTGTTTGTCCTTCAGTAAGTTGCTTAGGATTTTAGTGTGTTAATTTAGTGATTATTTCTGTCCCCGGGGTGTTATAAAGACTTAATTAGTATTACTCATTATTAGCATATTTTAGAACAGTGCCTAACTCACCTAAATGTCTAATAGGCACTGTGTTATGCTAGATACCAGAAGAACCAATGGTTACAGTAACTTCAGTGTCTTAGGGTTTTTATTCCTGGACAAAACATCATGACCAAGAAGCAAGTTGGGGAGGAAAGGGTTTATTCATCTTACACCTTCCACATTGCTGTTCATCACCAAAGGAAGTCAGGACTAGAACTCAAGCAGGTCAGGAAGCAGGAGCTAATGCAGAGGTCATGGAGAGATGTTTCTTACTGGCTTGCTTCCCCTGGCTTGCTCAGCCTGCCTTCTTATAGAACCCAGGACTACCAGCTCAGGGATGGCACCACCCACAAGGGGCCCTCCCCAACTTGATCACTAATTGAGAAAATGCACCACAGCTGGATCTCATGGAGGCACTTCCCCAACTGAAGCTCCTTTCTCTGTGATAACTCCAGCCTGTGTCAAGTTGATACACAAAACCAGCCAGTACATTCAGTAACCATGAGAAGTGTTACTGGTACCCTTTTGCAGATGGCAGTTAGGGACAGCAGGCGTCTTTCTACGGATTTGCAGTCAGGGACTAGCAAGCCCAGCCTCCAACGCAGTTGCAACTCTGTATTATCCCCTCCACACTTGAATTTGAAGCAGCCCCAGCTGTGGCTCTCAGAACTCTATAATCTTTTGTTCATTTGGTCTCAAACATTCCAGCTCTACCAACAACGTGCTGTGTCTTACACAGCAGAAGTTCATCCAATAGTCATCCGATTCTGATCTCATGCTAGCTTCTTGCTTGATTTGCCCTTGGGATTCCAACACAATCATACATAACATGTGATCACTAGTCTCTTGCCCCAACTTTGACAAACAGGTTCCATGTTCCTTGATTTGTAAACTACAAGTCCTAGAGAATGTTCTATACTTTGGACTTTGCTTCCTTGTTATAGTACCTATTCTCTCTCTCTCTCTCTCTCTCTCTCTCTCTCTCTCTCTCTCTCTCTCTCCCTCTTTCTTATACATGGACCAAAACCCACAGGTTCCATTTGATTCAGATGCATCTATTCCTGGTACAGATGTTATTTAAGGTGATGTGTGCTGTATAGGAGGCACACAAAAGTAGAGATGCTAAAATGGATCAAAGTTCAGGTAGTCTGTCCCGCACGTCCATCAAAATATTCTCGCCACCATTTCAGGGGATTTTCCCTTGACAGTTAGAAAAGCTAGAACTGTGATTTCCTCATGCGTTTCACATTTGTTAAGTGGGGCCTGAGAGAAGAAAAGCCACCCCGGAGAGACTGTCAGTCGATCTAACCACAGGCAAGTATTTTCCCAAGGACATTTGAGGAGGGAAAGGTATTCAGAAAATGTGGATTTTTTCCCCATTAACCTGATTGTAAAGTGTGAATCATAATTATTTAAGGCAACACAGTCCAAGTTGTGTGACATATTTTTTAAAGACTGGCCATTTGGGGCTGGAGAGAGAGCTCAGCTGTGCAAGGCACTGGCTGCTCTTCAGAGCACTCTGGTTTGATTCCCAGCAACCAAATAGCCATTCACAACCACCTCTAACTCTAGTCCCCGGGTATCTGAGATCCTCATTTGTGGTGCACAGACAGAGCACAAGCAAGCATGCAAACACATATTTTTTTTTTAGAGAGATGATCACTTCTGATACTCCCAAGTCGTCTCCCATCAAAGGATTTACCATGTGTAGTGGCTAATTTTAACCTGATACAAGTCTAAAGTTATCTAAGAGGTGTGAACCTCAATTATAACAATATTTCCCTAAGGTCAGACTGTGGCTAAGTGTTTAGGGCATTTTTGTAATTAGCGATTGGTGGGTGGAGTGTCCACACCCTTGTGTGTGGTGCCACCTGTGGGCTGTGGTCCTGGCTTCTATTAGACAGTGGGCTGAGCAAACCACGAGGGGCAAGCCAATCAGCAGCTCTCCTCCATGTCCTCTGCATCAGCCCCTGTCTCCGGGTTCCTGCCCTGCTTGAGTTCCTGTCCTGGATTCCTTTGATGATGGGGAAGTGTAAGCCAGATAAGCCCTTCTTCCCCAAACTGCTGCTTCGGTCATGATGTTTCATCAGAGCAACCCTAAGGCACCATGTCTGATCCTACTTAGCTCCGGAGCTGTCGATTTTCCCTGCATGAGCAATGGGCTTGTTAGGAAGATGTGGGTTTGTGCCATGTAGCTGAGTGAGTGAAGACCCCCGGGTATGTGTGGCTCCACATAAGGGGAAAAGCTATCCGTGATGGCCGAGGTGCAGTGAGTAGGAGGCACGCCTGCGGCCGTGTCAGTTTTATAAAACCAAATCTTTCCTGCTGTGGAAATGCTCCCACACCCTAATGCGGTAAATCTGGCAGAGAAGATTTTCTGATGATAAATAGTTTGAGGGTTCCGGGCAGAACTTCAGTGGGGAAGGTGACCTTGTGAAGCTGCTCAGAGCATGAGGCACGCCCCTTTATGGTCCATGGACTACGTGTCACTCGGAGAAGCCCAGCACACACTGGGTGGCTATACGCAAAATTAAATTCCTTTATGTGAATCAAAATCCTTGGAGGGAGATCCCATGGAAATTTATATTTTAAAATTCCCTATTGGTGATCACGGAAGCGTGTTAATGACCTGCTCCCGTGTCAACATAGCTACCTCCATGTCTTACTTTAGCGGCACAGAGGTTGTAATGAACCCTTTAATGTTTAGTTTCTTCCTTTTTTAAAATTGGATATTTTCTTTATTTACATTTCAAATGTTATCTCTTTCCAGGTCTCTCCCCCAGAAACCCCCCATCCCATCCTCTCTCCCCCTGCCTCTATGAGGATGCTCCCCGACCCACCCATCCACTCCCGCCTTCCCACCTTGGCATTCCCCTACACTGGAGCATCGAACCGCCGTAGGACCAAGGACTGATGTCTAACAAGGCCATCCTCTGCCACATACGTAGCTGGAGCCAGGGGTCCCTCCATGTGTATTCTTTGGTTGGTGGCCCATTCCCCCGGAGCTCCAGGGGATCTAGCTGGTCGATACTGTTGCTCCTCCCATAAGGGGCTGCAAGCCCCCTCAGCTCCTTCAGTCCCTCCTCCAACTCCTCCAGAATTTCTCTGTGTAGCCCTGGCTGTCCTGGAACTCGCTTTGCAGACTGGGCTGGCCTCGAACTCAGAGAGCCACCTGCCTTTGCCTCCAGAATGCTGAGATTAAAGGCATGTGCCACCACCGCCCAGCTAGTCTCTTGTAACTTTTAACTGTCCATTGCATCATTAAATCTGGAGCTCATTACTTCTTAACAGAGCAGGTTCTTTGTGTGGCAAAGGGTCTGAAACCTGGTTTTGTGCAGTAAGCAGCTGACCCCAAGTCCCATCCTAACAATTCAGCAACAAGATGAAGTGTGGTCCAGGATCCATGTTTCAGGATGTGATCGGACTGCATGCACTACATCACCTAGATAGATGGTTTTGTTTGCCTTTGCTTCCAGAGTAAGATTTGTAATGGGAACCAGTAATCCCACAGTTCCTTCTTTGAGTTTTCTATAAACGATGTTTATTAACCTCTTGTATATAAGTGAAATGCCTTTTTTTTTGTCCTCCATACAAATGTTTCTTATATGGTGCTATGTTTCCTGCATAGTTTCTTGGCAGGGGAAACAATTATTCTGGGCCAGCGTGTGCCTCTGTGGTACATCCCAGCTCGCAGAATACGTTCCTGTGCGCTTCTCCTATCCCTGCGTGCTTCTCCTATCCCTGGGTGCTTCTCCTATCCCTGCGCGCTTCTCCTATCCCTTCGTGGCTGCTTGCCTCTCTCCAACACAAGCATGAAAAGAACAGTCTTGAAAACGGAAAATAAGTGACTAAAACTATAAGATAGATATGGAGGGTATGGATGGAGTTTGAGCTCATGATCTAAAATACACATAGAACATGAAATCAATGCAAACACTAATGTAGAGGCAGCAAGGAGGTCTATTCGCACCACCCTGATCCAACATCATGTTAGGAGTCCTAGCAATAAAGGAAGAGAGCAAACAGCATACGGTTAAGAAGGAATAGAGATTGCCTTTACTCCTGGACAACGTGGTTCTTTGCATAAAGAAATCCCAAAGAATAACCAAAGGATGTAAAGATCTGGAGAGATGACCCAGTGGGCGAAGTACTTACCATCGAGTCTGACAAACTGATTCGGCCCCCAGATCATGATGGAAGGAGAGAGCTGGCCCCTGCAAGCTGTCCTCTGACCCCCTCTGAGTGTGTGCACATACTAGATAAATGTCAACAAATATAAATATATAAATGTGTAAAATTCTAAGGCGTCCTGCTGGATCTAATACGTGCGTATGTTCTCATGCACTTGTAAGGAACAATTGGAACTGAAATTCTGAAAAGCTCTCCCTGCATTAACACCGAAGGTTCTATATTTGAGTATAGATCCAATGAAATGTGTACTGAGAGCGTATGAAGGAAACTACACACCCCTGAGGGCAGATCTAAGGAAATGGAGGAGTTCTAGCCAGGTTCATGACCAGGAAGACTCCTTCGCCAACTGTGGATTCTTGAGCACAGATGAAATGCAACAAGGATCCCAGCTGGCAAGACTCTCAAGTGTCTATGAAGAGACAAGCTCAGAGGAGCAAACTTTACAGGGAAAAGCAAAATTGAGAGCCTCATCCTACCTGAACGCACACCTTACTCTCAAGATAGGAAGGGGCAGCATGAAAGAAAGGAAGTGAGAATTCCATAAAGAGCCCAGAAGCGCATCCCTGTAACTACGGTCTACTGCTCTTTGACAAGTGGTCACGGCAAGTCACCACAAGAGGTTCATCTCTTTGACAGATGAGAGGGATCGCTGAATACCACATGCCAAAGGAAAGATGAACTGCATCAACAAAAGCATCTCCTGCAAAAATAACTCAAGCCAGATCGTGAAACTAATTATGATTATGAAACTATAATTATAAAACGCAAAACTATAAAGCTTCTAGAAGACAACTTGGGAGAAATTAGGTGATCTTGGGTTTGGTTATGTCTTTAAATTTTTTTTAAAAGATTATTTATTTATTTTTGTTTTTTTCAAGACAGGGTTTCTCTCTGTAGTCCTTGCTGTCCTGGAACTCACTCTGTAGACCAGGCTGGCCTCGAACTCAGAAATCCGCCTGCCTCTGCCTCCCAAGTACTGGGATTACAGGCATGTGCCACCACGCCCGGCGATTATTTATTTATTATTATATGATTATTATATGTAAGTAAACTGTAGCTGTCTTTAGACACACCAAAAGAGGGCGTCAGATCCCATTACAGATGGTTGTGAGCCACATGTGGTTGCTGGGATTTGAACTCAGTTACCTTCAGAAGAGCAATCAGTGCTCTTATCCGCTGAGCCATCTCACTAGCTCATGTCTTTAAATTTTTAAAAATTACATCTATCATGTGTGTTTCCTGCACGTGTACATGTGTGTATGTACCTATACATGTGTGTATGTACTTATGTATGTGTGTATGTACCTATGTGTGTATGTAACTCTGTGTATGTGTATATGTGTGTATGTATCTATGTATGTGTGTATGTGTACAGGTATATGTGTGTATGTACCTATATATGTGTATATATACCCATGTGCATGTATACATGTATACATATGTGTATGTATATACACATATACATACATGCATTCAGCATGTGTGCATGTGTATATAAATATGCATACATGTGTGTCTCTCAGTGTATATGTGTGTATCTGTATGCACATAGATTTGCCCATACATGGCATCTGTGTGAAGGTCAGAGGACAACCCTGGAGCCAATGCTCTCTTTCCATAACATAGGCCCCAGAGATAGAACCCAGATCATCAGTGAGCACCTTCACCCACTGAGCCCTCTTTTCAGGCTTGGTAATGTCTTTTTTAAAAGCAAGGCTTTTTTTAAATTAAAATTTTTTACTGTATAAAATAGCAAGTTTCCTTATGACATCTTCATGAATACATATCTCACTGTAATAAATTACCTATTTTTTTTGTTTATCTTATTCATGAGACATTGTCTCATGAGACTAAATCAGGACTAGAACTCCCGACGGTCTTGCCTCCACCTCCCAAGTGCTGGGATCAGGGGCACGCACTCCCACATGTCTGGCTTGGTATGTCCTTTTAGCCGGAACCCTGACAGCGCCATCCATGAGGGATGAAGTCTGATGCTGGACTTCCAGTTACCATAGAGATGTGAAAGACAAGGAATACAGAGACCCTTGCCCATGTACCGTCACAGCAGTGTTACAAGCCAGCTTTCAACAAAAACAAAACAAAACAAAACAAAATGTCCATTAACTGTAAACAGATTAAAAAAAAATTGGACGTGATGAGTCACTGACATCTTCAGCAACACGACTAAGTCTGAGGGTGTTATGCTATGAGACAGAGGCTGAATGCACAAGAAAACATGCCATATTCTACCCCTGTGTGACACATGTGCTGCGTGGGAGAGGCCAGTGATCGGCACGGAGGGATGGTGAGGGGGACGGAGCGGGACAGAGCTAAGGGAACTTCAGGGGTGAGGGAAGTGTTTACGTGGGGGGAGGCCGCACAGGGTGTCCATTTTCACAGTCTCTGTTTGTTGGTTTGTTTGTTTATTGAGACAAAGTCTCACTCAGTATTGCAGACCAGCCTAGATGTCAATCCTTCTGCCTCAGCCTTCTAAATCCTGGGATTTACATATGCAAGCTCTGGTGCCTGACCAAGTGAGTTTATTTTTCACTAAGTCGCTTAAGCGTGCTCATTTATCTCCATGGAGTCATTCCACGTCATACCAAAAGCCAGGGGAAGCTCTTCTTGTACACGCAAGGAAGACCGGGAATACTGTGCTGAGGACCAGGATAGTGTGAGGTAGAGACACTGGCTGTGAAATGAACCCCTGAACACGGGGAGGAAAGCAAAGGGTGCCTCCCTCACGAGAGCTCTGCACCTGGCAATTTCCCCTCTGATGGCAAGTGTCACTCACACAGCCTTTGTGTGCGTCTAATTATTCTACTTGATGGGATAAAAACATCACCTAGGCATATTATTATAATGGTTGCTTTCTAGTTAATATTTTAGTACTAACTTCACAGAGGAGGCACAGTAAAACTAAGAAGAGCACAGAACAGAATATGAGTGCCTCAAGACTTAGTGTTTTACATATATTACATGTAATGATGTGATAACATATAGTATAAATATTATAATAAACATATAATAGCAGCATAGCAAAACAGAGGATGTGCAGCTCAAAGCAGAGACCATGTGGACAGACATGGTTGGAAGCTAATAGATGAAAGTGTCAGCATTTAAATGTGTCACTTTAAACCATAAAATCAGTCACTTAGTACAAGAGAAACCCAATGAAAAACCGGAAGAGCTGGGGAAGGAAGGGGAGGAGAGAGGGCTTGGGCGATGGCAGGCAAGGAAAGAGGGAGCAGGCCTCAGGTTTTTTTGGGGGGGCTAGCAAGCCCCAGGCACCTGTCTGTCTTCCCAGTGCTATGATTAAGAGCCCCTGCCTCCAAATCTTGCTGTTTTATACACCTGGGCATTGTGGGGCTGGAACTCAAGTTCTTATGACTGTATAACAAACACTTTAGTGACTAAGTGCTCTCCCCAGGCCCCAGACTCACGGAAGTTCTAATTGTAGCAAAAGCGGGTACACAGCTTAGTGGTTTGGGGGGAATACAGGGGAGCTTTGTTTGCCTTTAATCCCAGCAGCACTGAGGAGGCAGAGGCAGGAGGATCTCTGAGTTTGAGGCTAGCCTGGTGAGCTCCAGGATAGCCCGGGGCTACCCAGAAAAACCCTCAAAAAATCAAAACAGACAGACAAGCAAAAGAAAAAACATCCACCACTGTTTGCTTCTGGGGGGGGGGCGCCCTAAGGGATGGCTGGGAGGCAAACTTCCAGTTTTCAGCTGAACATCCTTTGGGGCTCTTGAAAACAAAACATATTCATGAATAGCCTATACAATCGAAACCTGTAGCCAAACGACAAACGCATGGGTGAAAATCAACTGTGTAGTAAGAGAGATGGGAACCAGGAAGGCAGAACGTCCAGAATACATTACGGTAAAGCAGAGGAAATTCCCGGGTGGTTTCATTACACAATCAAGATACATAAAGGGAAATAAGAGGGGCGTCGGTACATATGTAAAGAAAATCTGTGGAAATCTGTGGATCAAATCAAACTGCTAACATTAGCAGAGGTCATGCCTCTGCAAGGGCTTCCTTCCTAAATACCTTCTGCAGAGAGAAGCAAAATAAAGAAAACCAGGCAACCACTCAAAATTCTAAAGCAGAGTGTGTGTCCTGAACCCATCTGAGAAGGGCAGAGGGACAGGAGGAAGGTGACACCCCACTTCCGGCCAGCTCCGTCCACTCCACCGAACGAAACCTATTACGAATCAAATCAATGTCCTTTCTCTCTTACACAGTGATTTGTTTTTACCACAGGAAATTCAGAAAATAACATGGGAGATAGAAATTATCCCCAACACTATCATTCAGAGACAGCCATTGTTAACACTGGTATGTAATTTTCCAAGACTATTTTAGTTAAAAAAAAAAAAAAGCTAAAAAAAAAAAAAAAAAAAAAGGATCATTATCTGCATCCTGTTTTTCGACCTGCTTTTGAAAGAACACATCACAGTTGTCTTTTCCTGATGGTATCTGCTTTGTCTCCTTTACTGCCTGTCGGTCTATCAAGCCTCTTATTATTAGAGCTCAGTATTGTCTGTCCCTTTTATTACATACTAGTTTTACTTCTAACATGTTTTACACCCTAAATGTGTGTGTGTAAATGTCCAGGATCAAGGTCTTAATTCTGAATAAACCCCTCCACTAATTTGTCAAGGTTAAATGCTTGAAAGTGGAATTACCATAAGCATCGAGCGTCCTCTGATAAGTCACCAGGTGGCTCTTTGCAGTAGCGAGCGTAAAAGCTTCTATCCCTTTCTATGTTGGCTTATTAAAATGTATTACCTTTCTATTTCACCGTCCCCACCTCCTGCCCCTTAAGGTCCAACCTGAGATGCATGAGACCTTGTCTCAACCCAAAAACCAAAAACTAAAACTGAGATCACACTAAATAAAAATAGCTACACCAACAGAAAATTATTATAAATAGTTACCACTAACATAACCAGGGCTGTTACATAGACACACAAACATAAAATATCCAGACTGTTTATCTTGTTTAATAACTTGATTATTTCCATGAACACTACACTGTGAATTACATTTATAAGTAAATACGATTTATTTGTATTTATTAAATAATTAAAAATTAAATAGTTAAATAAAATTTAATTTATAAGTAAGTAAGTATAATTTTGATGGAAGTTTCCTAACTGCTACTCTATATATTTACCATTAATTTATGTAACTACTATTGGTCAAATAAATTACTTTCAATTTTGGGTGATTATAAATAAATTTATTATGAACAAACTTATAAAATATTAAGTGGCTTGTGCATTTAAAAGAATTGCAATTACACTTATGGATGGATGGATGGATGGATGGATGGATGGATGGATGGGTGGGTGGGTGGATGGATGGATGGATGGGTGGATGGATGGATGGTGTGTGTTTTTGTGTGGAGGTCAGAGAACAACTTACAGGAGTTGCTTCTCTCCTTTTACCATGTGGGTCCCGGGAATCAAACTCAGACCATCACGCTTAGCAGCAAGCCCCTTTCACCCTTCTGTCATCTCGCTTGCCCTTGAGTGATATTTTTAAAGCTATGATTCTGTAAGTAGGATTCAGTATCAAACATAGGTACATGGTTTTTTAGACTTCTGGTCTGTGATAGTAAGATTGATTTACGCTCTCAGAACTGAAGAAAAAGCTATTTTTCATTTTCTTGCCAGTGGAAAAAGAAAAAAGAAAAAAAGCTATCCTTGCCTACCCCTTAAATAGAAAGTGATAAATAGGAGTTTTAACTTATTTTTATAAAAATGTGTCATATTTGTTAACCACGGTTTCTAATGCTGTGATTTGGTTTCCTTATAAAACACCAGAGATTTTTATGTAAGACACATATGTTTAATACACGCATCATACACATATGTTTAATACGCGCATCAGTCTGTCATATGGTGTAGACATTTCCTCAGGTTAGCTCTGCTTCTCTCCTTTGTTTACGGTGCGCTGCGCAGAGGGTCGGGCTCTCTCCTTTGCTTACGGTGCGCTGCGCAGAGGGTCGGGCTCTATCCACTCAGTTTACTGGTCTTTCAGATCAGTCCTTTATACAGAAACGTGAACTGTTGAAACTTGCTCACTATCAAGGGTAAGTTTAAGATGTTTTTCATTGTATTTGCCATTATCATGTGTGAGCACGGCACGGTGCGTGTAGAAGCAGGTGTATGGAGATCTGAGGACGACTTTATGGAGTTAATTCTTTCCTTCCTTCTGTGGGTCCTGAATTCAGACCGCCGGGTTTGCATTGTGAGCACCTTTACCTCAGCAACAATGCAGCTGCGCGAGTATAATGGACATTGATGCTTCATTTTGCCCGGTTTTCTTCCTGACCCGTCTCCGTCCTCTGTGTTTTATTCATACGAAGGACACGACCGAGCTTGATCATTACCTTGTCCTCTGCTTCCCCACAGAGTGGTCGCTATCCTAAGGCTGGTGCGTGTTCTGTCAGGCACACTCTCCTACATCACTGGCATGGACCTGTTGTCACGGCAATGAGAATCTTTTGCTTTGTTTGAGATTGTTACAAAAATGACTCTATAATCTATGCAAACATTTTGTGATTTACTTTTGCTTTTTAAATCATATAATTAGGAGGTTTGTTTGTTGTAAGGTAGAGGTCCCTGGTTCTAAAACAACAACAACAGCAAAACCAAACAAACAAAAAACCTATTCAGGGGCTGGAGAGATGGCTCAGCGGTTAAGAGCACTGACTACTCTTCCAGAGGTCCTGAGTTCAAATCTCAGCAACCACATGGTGGCTCACAACCATCTGTAATGGGGGTCAGATGCACAATTACATGGTTGTCTGAAGAGAGTGACAGTGTACTCATATAAATAAAATGAATAAATAAGTATTAAACCTTTAAAAAGAAGAAACAGTATACTCATACAAACAAAATATATAAATTAAAAAAAAAAACAAAAAACCCTATTCAGTTATGCGACTTGTTTTATTTTTTCACCTTCTAAGGGTCTCTGCTTCCTGATCTTGAAAATGAACAGCACCCACAGGGCACAGTCAGCAGTCTCTCCAAAAACAAGGAGAATCTGTGTGTTGAATTGCCTTGGTGGGTATACAGGGCAGGGCAGTGGTACCGTGGATCCACCATGATCCCCGAGTGAGCCACCAGCAGACCCTGAGAGGCGCATTGTCCCCATTAGGTATCTCTAGATGATTATTTTACTCATAGAAGGGTGGCAAGTAGAGACTTTTTGCTTTAATTTGGTTTTGCCTGGTGAGTTTTAGCTTGCTAGGAATCACATTGACCTTTCCCGCTGTGTCGGCCTATTCATATTGGCTGGCCATTTAGAAACATCTTCCTATCTCCAACACTAAGCCAAGCAATACTTTATCTAGAAATACACCAAACAAAGGCTACGCAGACCTGTATAGAGATATGAATTTGTTGAAATTACTTTAAAGGTGTTTTTAAGGGAGGAGATTGAGTCATTGATCGCTAATTAAGAGGACTATAGTTCAGAGGTGAACCTTCCTTCCCTGGCCTCCAAATTGAGTCAAATGAGTTTTCTATCAATATTCCTGCAGAAACTGTACAAGATGGTTCTAAAGCTTGGTGGGTGATAAAAATGCTCAAGAATAGAAAAAAAAAACAATGAAAGAAAAGAATCAGATGTCAAAGAGGCCCCAGTAAAAGTTGCAATGATTGTGAGATAGCGAAGGGAAGCACATGGACACATAGGGAGACACACACACAGACACACACACAGACACACAAACACAGACTCACACAGTCACACTTACAAACACACACACAGTCACACTTATAGACACACACATCACACACAGACACACACATTGTACACACAATCACACACAGAGACACACAGACACATCACACATACAGACACACACATAGTACACACAAATCACACATAGACACACACATTGTACACACAATCATACACAGAGACACACAGACACATCACACACAGACACACATTGTACACACACATCACACACACAGACACACAGACACATCACACGCACACATCACATACACACACATTACACACACACACACACACACACACACACACACACACATCACACCACAAACACCACACAGCACACATACAGAAGCATGCTAGACATCAGACAAACACTGGGAATCACCAGAAAGACACTCAAGTGAACGGTGCTATAACACTAGATGTTTCTGTTGAGGCGTGAAGCTGTTCCCTCTCCTCACAACTGTGCCCTAATATCAAATCTACATTGATGAAAGATTTAACCATCAAAGGCTTTAAAAAATTAGAGGGGAGAATGAGAAACTAAATAAAGGTGATGGTTGAATCAGAAAGTCAAATATCATGTAATAAAAGTTTTAAATGCCCCATCTTTCTCCTAACAAAATCTTATCTCATGTTCTCCGGTCCATTCCTGGATGCCTCACGGCTGTTCTCTGCACAGACCCACACGTAGAATCTACCCCTGCACAGAGACCATGTAGCTCCTCACTGCACAGAAACCATGCAACTCCTCATTGCCAGGACTTTATTACTTACTATTTCTAATTTATTTTTCAAAAATAATTTAAGAATAATTTTGAGAAAAATGTATTAATTTTATTAGCATTGTATTTATGATCATATATTATTTTTGAAGAAGTGGCAAATTTTACGTTATATTCATTTGTGTGTGTGTGTGTGTGTGTGTGTGTGTTGTGTGTGCATGCACACACAAACTACAGGACATGTGTGGAGGCCAAAGGACAATCTATGGATATCATTCTTTCCTTCCGCCATGGGTTAAACTCTGGTAACCAGGCTTGAGGGCAAGCATCTTTACTTGGCCATCCCTTATGCCCAACCTTTCTCTGAGTCACAAGAACGCTGTGCAGGATGCTTCCAGGTCCTGTCTTATGTCTTCCACAGGCTCCCTCAGGACAGTCCTCAGTAAATTCCATTTTTACTTCTTGACAGCACACATTAGTGAGCTTCTCTTTTCATTGTAGAGTAAGTGTGTGTGTGTGTGTGTGTGTGTGTGTGTGTGTGCACATAGACACTAGTAATAAATAAAAAGAAATATTTCTTTTCTAAATCAATAAGGTGAACTTATATACATCTCTCATTTTGAGGCAGGCCCTTACCATGTAGAACATATTATTCTCAAACTCATGATCCTCCTGCCTCAGCTTTCTGAGTGCTGGAATTACAGACATGGCCTCCCTACACCTAACTTGATAGTTCATTTCTTGTACAACTCAAAAATTCATATGAAATAATATGCATTTATTACAAAGATGAACAATAGCACAGGAAATTATACAGGAAAGTATCTCTATGATTTTAATGTGATTATTTGAATTTGACTTATTCTTCTTTGGGGAAATGTGCTTTTTTTAAAAAAAAAAAATGGAACACAGATTAAATGGAGTTGGTGGAAGGAGAGTTACTGGCTTGTGTCCTGACATTATGGTTTGCAAAGTATAGCTCATTTGCTGGTGTCCTTGTCTCTAGAGTCTCCTTCCCTGCCAGGTATAGTCAAGGAGAGGATGATCAGTAGCTCACAGCGTCTCACAGAAAACTAGCCGAAGCTGAGTCTGACAGTCTCTGTGCTGTCTGCACAGCACTGACTGGCGCTTAGCCTGTAAGACTTTATTTTGTCTTTTATCACTCAAAATTTTATTGTAAGCTTCTTTCCTATCATTCGGACTTGAACACAATTTTGCAACTCCTCTTCCTGTGCATGTGTATACATGCATAAGCATTTGTGTGTGCGTGCTCACTTTCATCTGACACATGCGTGTGAGCTGGTTACTGGATCTCCCTGCACTTTCTGCAGAATTTCTAGGTTCTCTGGAGGAAAATCAGTTTGGACTAATCTCTGGAAACTGTCTCAGGATCCCTGACCCAAGCCACCAAGTTGCTTGCCAGAAAGACTGTGACATATCAGCTGCCTCCTGTGGTGGCAGCATGGCCTCTATCACCCAAGGCAATCCCAGAGGCGGCTTGATTCGTCTCCCTGAATATCCCACCATCCCTAAACAAATGCTTTCCAGAGCCAGGATGCGGGTGAGTACTGGGGCTACGAGAGCTAGTGTTCGAATGCCAGGGGATGAGGGCCAAGAGAAGACATTAGCAAGCAAACCAGTCGCTGAGCAGGAATTCCCAGCAGAGGTGAGTGTTAAGGAGAAAGTCCGTCCACCATCCCAGAGGGGCTGGATTGTTCAGATAAAACCTCTTCCAGGGTGTGGTGAAAGCCATCACCCTTGGGTCTGAGTGACAAGGAAGCATTGCTGGGTGGGGGGCGGGGGGTGGGGGGAGAAGAGGCAAAGCCCAAGTGTGGGCTCATCCAAGAGCAAAGACAGCACACCGGAGCGCAGTGCTGCATGGGCAGCAGAGGAAATAGGCCACAAGCCCAGGAGAGGCTGGGGATTTCATCAGTGATACCAGGGTGGCCCACCGCGTGCTCTGAAGAGCCGACGTACCTTTTACAAAGATCGCTGCAGCTGCTGCGTGGAGGAGAAATTGGGAATGGGAGCTGAAGATGGGGGTCCTCGGCAGGAGGAGAAGCGAGAGGTTGTGGCTGGGACCAGGTGTTGTCAGCAGCTTGGGGGCATGAATGGAAACAGTGTGATGCTACCAACACCCACCCGTGTGATGACCTTTGAGGGAGGAGCGGACTCTGCAGTGGGAAGGGCCACCTTACCCTTCTGAAGAAGATTACAATCTATGTTCTGAGTGAAGAGTCCCCCATCTCTGGCAGGCGCCTGAAACCCCAACCGCATTGAATAATCTCATGAAAGCAAGTGTCCATCTAGGCAGCATGAGATCGTATACAAGTCATGTCTGAAGTGCCATTGAGCCAACTCCTGGTCCCCTCGGGAGCCTAAGCTTAAGAGTCTGTGCCTTAGCCAGGCAGTGGTGGCGCACGCCTTTAATCCCAGCACTTGGGAGGCAGAGGCAGGCAGATTTCTGAGTTCAAGGCCAGCCTGGTCTACAGAGTGTTTATTCATGTGCGTGTGGGTGCACATGCATGCATGTCTGTGGAGGTCAGAGGTCTACCTGGAGTGTCAATCCTCAGGAATGTTCACTTTGTTTTGTGAGATAGGATTTCTCACCGGCCTGAGGCTCACGGATTCAGCTTGGCTGCTGGCAAGCCGTGGGGATTTGTCTGTCTGTCCCCCTGATGCTCCCATGAGAAGCATGTAGCATCATGTTTGGATTTTAAAACGTGGGTTCTAGGGATCAAACTCAGATCCTCATGCTTGTTCGAAACCGTCTCAACTCACCTCTAAGACTCTTAAAAGATGGCTCAGAACGAAAATGGCCAGAACTAAGCCTTTGACCCACTCCCCATCCCATTGGGCCCAGACCTTTCCCAAAGCTATGCCGTCTTAGACAGCCACTCTGTCTTCCTCCTACGTCCATGTACAACTAATTTCTATTGTGTGATTCTCAACATGATGGCATAATTGGACCGGTCTTGTGGCCTCCATCCCTGACACTTTACTTTATCTGAGCTGCTTTATCTTACTGAGACACTTGCAGGGTCCCCTCAGGTCTCTCTGCTCCTCCTCATGTCCCGCATCCAGCCCTTCCCAAGTTATCCACCTATGGCACTAAGTCAGCCCCTATCCCCACCTGCCTCATTTTATAACCAAGAAAACAGACTGGACAGATCAGCCAAGTGTGCCCAAGGTCCTTCAGGTAGATGGGAAGTGGGAGGGGACAAACACAGCCCACCATCCAAGGGGACCTCCAGGACCTCAGGCCTCCATACGCTATGTTCACCATTCTTCAGTTGTGATTTTACAGTTATAGAGAGGCATGAGTGCGTCTCTCATGGACTGACTGTTGGGATCCTCACATTTATTTCAAGGACAGGTTCTGGCTCTGACTTGGGTTGTGAGCTGGAATGACCACTTGACTCAGCCATGCATGGCACACAATCGTGACCAGGGACAGAGAACCCAAGAACTTTCCCAGATCCCATTCATTTATAAGCAGAGTTGTTCCTTATGCTATTGCCAAGAAGCTGAAGTAAAGTGGTCCTTGTACCAGAAAGAGATAAAGTGTGACTCTCACCAGAGCCTTCTACTTGTTCACCGTAACATGATGTTAAACTCATTGTGACTCAGAAAAAATCCTCAATAATTTTCTCACTAAAGGCAGGGCAGTGAGCGGGAGTCTCTCTGAGGCAGGCTTTTCCCATTGCAGTGATCCCAGATCTGGCTGAGGCCAGGCACCAGGCTGCTTTGCTGACCACATTCCCCTTCACACAGGGCCCACAGAGCCCCGAATTCCTTTTTGAATGGATGAGTGAACCAGTCAATCGATTGGTCAATCCCAAAAACCCATGCATAAAAAATGGCCACTTCTTCACCTCCCCAATACACTACTGCTACACAGAATGTACACTTTAACTTACAAAGACATCATTTATCTCCAGCCAAGCGTCTGTACACTGACTGGGGCAGTTAGCCCTTACATGGGGCTAACACACTGACCCGATGTTCAGTGGTGCTTTACATCACTACAGTACATCACCGACAGCCGAGATGCAAACATAACCAGCTCACTTGGACGCCATCACTGCTTGCCATAGCCTTTCTCCTTCAATGAGCTCATCTTAGTAGTAGTGACTGGGGAACATAGCACAGACTTCTGGGGAGATGGGAGTGTGTCCGTGCTTGGGGCCTCGGTCACACACGTTAAGGAGATCCAAGACAAGATTACCAAGGAAGGAGATCAGATACATTTAAGAAATCACTCAGGCACCAAGGGCGGGAGGAGAGCCTGTTGTTAATAAAAGCATCGATCTGAGAAGGAAAGAGCCATCCGACCATGGGCTTGAGGAAGCCAATGGACTAACAGGCTGGCGCATTCCACCGGGTGGCTGAGTGTTTGAGTTTGCTCTCCCGCATTTCAAATGGTTTATCTTTGCCCCTTCAACCTTAGCTGATAACATTTCAGGTGGATGCACAATTCGCTCAGCGGGAAGAGCTATCAGCAACCACAAGTGCTTGCGAGTTCTTCTCTCAGGAAGGAGACGGGAAGCTGGTGGAATCCATTTAGTCTAAAAACCGTCAACATGTTCTCCTTAACAAAGACCGTATGTACAGGGCTGTGTACTATGAGGCTGTGGATGCAGTTCTGTTGGCAGAATGCTTATGTAGTTCCGTCCTGGGTTCTGTCCTCGGAGTCTCAGAAATTGGATATGCTGGCACACACCTGTGATCCCAGCACTCTGGAGGTAGAGATGGGATGACAAGGAGGAGTTCAAAGTCATCATTATCCTCATAGCGAGTTTGAGGCCAGTCTGAGCTACTTAAGACTGTTTCCAAAAAGTATTTCAGTCTCCTTATAACTGAAATGAAATTGAAAATGATGTCTCCAGAAAAATACACTTACCACAAATATGCTAGTTCTAAAAAGTGACTGATTTTTTATCTTCAAAGTATAGTAAGAGAGCTTACTTTTGTTACTATCAAAATTAGCATATTAAAAACCTTTTCTTTAAAAGAAATTTATGGACTGGAAAGATGGCTCAGTGGTTAAGAGTACTTACTGCTCTTACAGAGAACTTGAGAGTCCTGCTTCCTGCATTACTAAGTCAGCTCACAACTTTCTGTAACTCCAGAGAGTCTGATGCCCTCTTCTGGCTTCTAAGGGCACACGCATGGCATTTGTCCTCACCCTAATCACAACACAGAGATGTGTGAGAGACAGAGATAGAGACAGAGACAAAGAGAGAAAGAGATGAGACAGAGACAGAGACAGACAGAGAGACACAGGGAGAGACAGAGAGACAGAGACTGACAGACACAAAGACTGATAGAGACAGACACAGAAAGAAAGAGATTTTTTTTTTTAAAACTGGAATTTCTATGCTAAATTTGGCACCCACTTTCAGGGACCCTTTTCCTGGCAAAGCCTCCAACGATTCACAGACTTCTGATTAAGAACAAACTAGCCCAAAGCTCTAGGGGTTGTTTCCTTATGAGTCACTTCATTTCCCAGGCAGGAAAGTCTGTTCTCCGGCCAAAGACCACATCACAGCACTGGCCAGCAAACATGGTTGTCGGGGAGCCAGATGACAGAGGATAAAACTCTCAGCCACCATCGTCACCACTTACAATGCAACTCGGTGCCAACCCCGCTCTGTCCCCAAATAAGCATTTTGAGTTCCCAGTTAATAGCCACTCCTTAGAGGGATCAGAGACGGACAGCCTCCGGTTGCACGATGCAGCTGATTAGCTTTGCCTGTGTGCTCTTTCATTTTTGAGCCACAACTCTCTATGTAATGGTTTAGAAAGAAAATCAAAGCAAATTAGAGGTCCAGTATTTATGCAGCCTCGAAAATGACCACTGTGCCATAGAGTCACGGGAAGATGCTTACGTTATGACAGAAAGAGAAGGGGGAAAAACAGAATCACAGAAATGTCTCTTGTGCATCAGTGATAAACTATGTCCAGGGTAAACCAATGAGAGCAGATTTTAGGACCAACAGAAGCAAAGGCAGCTGAATCAGAGGTCATGTCTGTTTCTAGCATTACCTTTGGGGTTACATAATTTTTACAGATTTGAAGTCAGGAGACAAATGATACATCTGTGTTAAATTAGCCTGCCCTCCCAGTGGCTCTGCCGCCCTGGTCTCAGCAGCCTGCTCCTCCTGCGGGCTTCCCTTGTGACTGGGCTTTGGGGGTAAGTGGCACCAGGGCTGAGCTAGCAGAACACCCCTCCAGCCGTCCCCCGCCCCCAGACTCAGGCCACAAACCCCAAGCCTAGCATTAGAAAGAGCAAAGAAGACACCATCAGCACTTCCAGGGTTCATCCTGGCTCCCCTCAGATCCCTCCTAGTTTATATCTTCAGAAGAGATTGGTTCCTCTAAACGAGGTGGGGGTGGGGTTCCATTTTTAAATTCATGAGGTTTGTGGAATAGACATGTTGTCTTGTTTTCTCAGGCCATCAGAGACTCTGATGTCCATATCACATGGCTCAAAAACAGACTGACATTTGGAGTCAGATGTGAATGGCTTGTCTGCGGTGACTGATTAGTGCTGAGAAACGTTACAGCCCCTTGGCTGCCAGACCCTGGCCTGGCTCAGCCTCCGCCTGGCATCTGCGGTCCTCATGATATCCCCATGAGAGCACGGAGTCAGCTACCCCTGCTCAAGCCACTGACAGAGGGCTGGATAGCTTCCTACAGCAGAATCTGAGGGAAGGAGACGGCTCCAACATACAGAGGCTCCGAGAGCTGCCACAAGTCTGCCGTCAGAGCCCTGCTGACCTCCTCTAGTTGGGCTCCCAAGAGCTTTTCTCGCATGGCCAGCCCTTCCTGCTGCAAGGGGAAGTGGGCAAGAGCCTAGGGGCCCCTCCTGCTTTCTGACCTCATTGCTCATTTGCCTCTGGACTCACAAGCGACCTGACTTCCTTCTCTGCTGTCTTAAAGCACTCGGAAGGACCTTGGGGACAATGCCACGGTCCTATCATTTGGACTTCTGTCGGAATGAATGACTGACATGCAAGACTGACTTCATAACCACTCTCACTTCTGTGCTTCTCGGGCCCAGCACAGTGCCTTGCTCTCTGATAGACAGTTTCAGAGCTGAGAGCCAAAGGGACCAAGGAATGTGGGGAAAACTTAACCCCAAAGATGGCAGAATGTAGATACAGAGAAACTAAAGCAGGAAAGATCTGAGCCAGGAGCCTGAGCCACTAAGCAGCCTAGAGGAACAAGAGAGAGTTACCACACAAATAACCCACGGGGCATAGTAGTAGACTTAGCAGGATCATGTCCTCAGGCAAGCTGGTGCCAGAGTCTCCTGGGGGTAGAAACACCCTCAGGCAGAGGTTGTAGGTCACAGCTCGAGGTCTTACATGAGCAGAGCTCTGAGCTCATCACATCCTAGCTCCTGACCTCACAGTCTCTGTGTATAGACTATGGAGCAGCCTGTTCTCAGTCCTCCCCTCTATAATGACCCACACCTACCCCCCAACTCCCATTACCGCCCGCCCCCCCCCACCTCCTTACCTTGCTGCTGTGCTAAGGTGCAGGCTAATGCTGGATCCTAAGGACACAACCCCGAGTGTGCATCTTAGCACTGCCCCCTCCCAGCTCTGGATCCCTAGGTAGGTTCCTACTACCACCACAGGGTTGTCTGAGGACCAGCGGAGACCAGGACATCCTGGTATATATCCAGGTGCTTAACTACCACCCTTCACCTGAGTGCATGCTGTACCCACAGAGCCATTAAGGTCTGAGAAGTAGTTTGAGAGGTAGCTTAGCTCCCCTCCCCCAAAAAGCACTGTTGGAAACAAACTCAGAAAGAGGAAGTTGCCCAGCTAAGGCCCCCGGGCCAGAGCTCCATTCTAGAAGTGAAGTCTCAGAGACTAATGAGCCAGGCAGGCTCATGATGAGACAGTCCATCTCCTGCTCTCTCTTAGCTTCTGACTCTTCCTCTGGTCTTAACCCCAGGTCACCATCTTGTTCTGTCTGTATCAACAGCACCCTATGTCTGGCCAATCCTAGGCTGTGGCTCTGAAATAGATAGATAGATAGATAGATAGATAGATAGATAGATAGATAGACAGACATCAACACAGACTTTAGAAACTACCTCCACTCTCAGATCAGCTTCTAGAAAGTGCTTAACTTCCAAATACTCAGTAGTCTCTAACCTGAATCTTGCACTTCAGTGGGGCCATGCTCTAGAACTGTGTAATGGAGTGCAAAAAACATAAATAATAAGCAAACAAACAAATCATAAACCTCACCTCAAAATGCTTTAATTACATTTATGATCTTGTTGGAGCTGCACTCATAGCTGGCCACAGGCTGAACAGGCCTGCTTTAGAACACTGATTGCCTCTAAAACTCCCATTTGCAGTGAAGTCATGCCCTCATCCAAAGCCAGGCTGACTACATCTGCCCTTCTCAGTGACAGTAACAGGCCCTACACTCAACAGTTTCCACCAGCTCCCACCTCACAGTGGCCCCGCTAGGTAGCCCAGATCAAGGGGCAGAGCTGGCTCCAGGCAGAATCATCAGACATTCTGTCCCCTGTCTGTCCATCCATCCATCCATCCATCCATCCATCCATCCATCTATCTATCTATCTATCTATCTATCTATCTATCTATCTTTCTATCTACCCTCTTTTGAGATAGAGTCAGTCTTGCTATATATCCTTGGCTGGCTTTAAGTCACTATTTAGACCAGACTAACCTTGAGCTCACAGAGATCTACCTTTCTCTCCCTCCTGAACGCTGGGATTAAGCATGTGCCCTGCTATGCCCGGCTGCTTTCTTCTTTCTTCTTCTCCTATCCATCCTTCAGTGCCAACCATCTTGCCCAGCCATCCCTTCTCCCCTGTCTACCTATCTCCTTTGTCCCATCACTGTCCCCATTCCAAGCCTGCACATATGAAAGGGAATGCCAGGCCTGGGCATCAGAGAGCAAGTGTCTCTGCCCATCCCAGAAGTTAACAACACTCTCGCTTCTAACAGTCCAGAGCCAAGCCTTGCTAGATACCTGCTCAGCCTCCTGCCTCCTGCTGGCATGGCAAACAACGGCCTCTGCAGAGAGCGCCTCCCCACAACACGCTCTGTGTGGGACAGAGATAGGGATAGCTTTCCTCTGACCCAGGAGCAAGAGGCAGGGCTCCGCCCCACCCACAGGAATTAAGCAGAAATCATTCATTTGCAGATCATGTCAGAAGCCCAAACCTTGCTGCCCGAGGGACGCCTCTACAAACCCAAGGGCTCTTTATGCCAGAGTGCACACACTGGTCCATAGATGACACCAGCTCCTAGAGGCCTCTCTTCTCATTCTTTGTAGACCTTTTCCTTCACCATCTATTAGCAGCCTTTAGTCAAAACTACAGGCTCAGAGCACTCGACAGCTCCAATACACACAACGGGAGCCCTGGTCGTTAAGATTGGAGGTGATCTAACCCGTGAAGCCCAGCGCATCTCAAGTCCTTGTCGATATCACTGTGAGGTTGTGGACTTACGTATTCCCTGCATGTATTGTGCAGACCAGATGTGTCATGATTTTTTTGGATTGGCCTGTGGCAGCATCACAGGTGTCAGGTGTACAGAGGCCAAGCAAGGCGGGGATGACAAGGCCTCCTAAGAACTTCTTGCTGGAGGGTTGTGGTTGGGGGCCCCCCTGTCACCTTGGGGGGAGACTGATTTTCGGTAGAACCTCTATTCCGTCTCGTGGTTCTGTTTGGCACCCAGATCTCTGCTTGGAGCGAGCCATGGCTACTGTTTGACATGGGAGGAAGCAGAGAGCGAACGAGCCCCCGGCTCGCTTTCTCGCAGCTGGCAGGTTCCAAGCCTGTTTAGACCTCTGTACCACACCACCTCAAGGGAAGTAGGCTGTCAGAAGTGCGTCATGCCGCGTCCCCTGCCTGTGCCGCTTCGGAGCCCACAGCACAGGCCACGGAGACCGGCACGGAGATCTCCATAGTCAGCAGTGATGATCAGAGCTCAGCCCTCCCCTGCAGCTGTCCTCCTCATGCCCTCCCCTTCCCTTGCACCCAGTATTCACTCTTGCTTCTTTTGTACAGGAGTGGTTTGCAAGCCTGGTGGCGCAGGCCTGGGATTCCAGCCACTCAGGAGGCTGAGGACGGAGGACCACAAGTCTCTTTCCTGTCTGGGCTACAGAGCAAGGTAAAGAGAACCCGAACACCCAGTGAAACTCTGTCTCAGAATAAAAGAAATCCAAGGGTCTGGGTTAGCTCAGTGCACAAAACTTGCCTAGCTAGTATGAGAACTTAGGTCCGATTCCTAGCTGTAGAGGTAAAGGGAAGGAGAGGGAAGAAGGGAAGAGGAAGAGAGGGAAAGGAGAGGAAGGGAGAGGGAGGAGAAGAGAGGGGAGAGGGGAGGAAGGAAGGAGAGAAATAGAAAAAAGGAAAGGTAGTCTGACACAGCACCTTTCATGGGCGGCAGCATGCTGGGTACTAGGACCCAGATGGATGAGCCAAGCTGTCCCTGTCCCAGGGGGCCGAGGTCTGAAGAGGCCGGTAGAGGCAAGGCACAGCTCAGCAGATGCTGCTGTTTGTGGGAACACAAGATGGCTTGGGGCATTGTAAGCAATGGCTCTATGAATCTGGAGAAAGGGGTTCTCCATGAGAAAGGAGGAGAGGGCGCCGGCGTAAGATAACACAGCACAACATAAACCACGCTGGTGGGAAGCATCCTCAGGCTAGGTTGCAATGCCCGCTGTTCTGTTTGATAATCATCACAGTACTGTGATGCGAATCTATGTGTCATCTTTCTGCAAATCTATCAGTCTTTTTCCTTCCTCTCCAGCTTCTGGGGCATCACTCAACTGGCAGAGCCATCACCTTTGAGGGAAGTGCATCTGCCCTCTCAGGCTAGCCATGGATTCCGGAAGGATAGTGGACCCCAAAGGATGACTGGCCCCATTTGGATGAGATGCCCTGTGTGTAGGCCCAAAGGGTTCAAAGACGAGTTTCCTTGGGAGTCCTCATCTTGTGACCACTCCTGCTCTGAGGCAAGATGGGCACAATTTTTTTTTAACTTTTTACTTTGAAGAAATTCTAGAATTGTAGAAAAAGACACTCACCAGAATTAATATACATGACTGGCACAATGGCACCAGGGACACTGACCTGTAACTTTATCACCTGTTTTTTTTTTTTTTTTCTGTGATCCTGCCAGTCTTGAGGGTTTGTACATTGTAGAACACCCCACAGTTTGGACCTATATGGTCTTTCCTCTGGTTGTGTTGTGTTGTGTTGCAGGTTTGAGGAATGAGGTGCGTGGTGACAGAAGGTCACAGCAGCAACATGTCCTGTCCCTGGTAAAGTTGATCTCGGTAACTTGGCTAACCATGATCTGTCTTGTTGTCTCCTATATAGCTACTGTCTGCCTTTCATAGAGGCTCAGGTCCTTGTCAGGTCAGGGGAACTAGCCCTCCCTCCTGCAGACACGGCAAGAGAATGCCCCACAATTCCAGATCGTTAGCGACACTGGATTTTTGTTGGTATGAGCCACAGAGGATGAAATCAATGGCCAATTACAAAGTGAAAAGAGAAGCTGTCAATGCTTCAAACATCGTGTGTGTGTGTGTGTGTGTGTGTGTGTGTGTGTGTGTGTGTGTGTGTTCATGTGTGCATATGCATAGGTGTTTTTCCTCAGGACCTATCCACCTTGGGATCTTGATAGTTGTTAGTTTGTTTTAGATCTCACTGAGGTGGAGAGCATGGGGTAGGTGCAGCTAGCTGCCCAGTGAGCCCAGGCGTCCTCCTTCTCCATCTCCCCAGGACTGAGGTTTTTCACCTGTGTGCTAGAGGATCACACTTGGGTCTTTATGCTTTCAAGCCAAACACTTCGCTGACTACTCTTCCTAGCCCAAGTCTAAGATACTTTTAAACATCCCTTCAAAACATGTTACCTTTACTAACAAAATATATCTTAATTCCATCACCCCACCCCCTGAATACCCGAAAAGCCAGACAAATTCATTTAAAAACAAAGTAGAGAGAGTAACCACCGGACACATTGACCTTGAGCCAGACAGTACATACGTGAATGTCAACCTCGTTGGGCTCTGCACAGTGGCTCCAGCTACCTTCCTTTCTAGCAGGCTGGGGAACGTGCCTCTAGCCCCGTTGCTGTCTGTATGTCCCCCAGTCATCTTCCCCCACATCCCATGTCCTCTGGGGGACCTTCACTGCCCTTCCTGTCTTGGAGCCGCAGACACACAATCTGCCTTGGATGGGTGAGCTTTGATATGTCCGAAGACCTCTCAGGAACAAACAGGTGAGTTCCTTCTTCATGGGGCGCAAGAATTCTATCCGTAACAGCCACAGCCATGTCCCTGCCCATTCACCCATCCCACAGGCCTCAGAGCACTGTTCACGCGTATAGAGAAACGAGCTGCCCAGACCCAGCTGACAGACCTACCTTGCAGGGCTTCAGTAGCTTCTCGACATAGCTATTCAGATCCTAGGGTGCATGTGGCTGAAGAACCTTCTAGAGGCAACCAGAAGCTCTGGACCCAGTTAAGAAAAACCAGTGCCATCCCCAGATGGATTCTTCCTTCTCATCTCAGTCAGCTCTGGTGGCTTGTGGCTTCCTGCTAACAGCACGCAGAGGTGTGTGTGTCCCCCGTTGTGATCAGACCTCCATCAACAGCCCCAAGGAGCAGCCCAATGTCAGCTTCGCTCTCCAGCTACGTCTTCTGGAGACGTCTGGCTCCTCAGCCCCAGAGGCGTTTCTGAGGAAGTTCCGTGGGCACCTGGCCTTCAGCCGTGCTGGTCATGATGCCCCTCTGCCACCCCAGAGTTTTCTCATGGGTTTTGGTTCACCACGTGGCTGGTGTTTTCCCTCAGTTGGTTTGTTAGGGTCAAGACACCTCCCACTATCTCCAGGAAGTATTTTTCAGACGGTTTTGTCTGGGCCACCTGTGGGAACTCGGGTGGGGTCCTCTCAGTCCATTGGTTTTGCTTTGCTTTTAAATGATGCTAATATTAGTGAGGTCACAGGATGGTGTGAGCATTCAGTGACAGAACGGATGTGACCGGAGTGTACGGAATTGATGCTCAGTACATACAAATCCCTCCGTGTTTGACAGCGGTGTGGCCAGCGTGTGAATCTGATCTCAGAGGTTCTTTAACTGATCATTTTGCCTGTCAGTAAAAGCTCAGAGAAGAGACAGTGAGGTGACAGGGAAGGACTGAGGCACCATGGTTGGGTGTATCCTTTCCTACATCAGTGGAGGGGCAAATGGGGCCAGGAAGGACCTGCTGGCCCAGAAGACATCGTGGCTGGTCACTTTGCTCATCCAGGCATCTCAAGGGGCCAGTGGGCAGACCTTCCTCTCTCTTTAAAGTCTAGGAGCCTTGATAGATTATATCATCAGTCTGCCAGTTTCTGCATCACAACCCATATGGAACATCCTTTCTGGGAGTTTAGGGCTAAGAGAATGTTCATTGCACGTCCTTGTAGGAAAGAGCAATCAGAAGCTCTTTGCAGTGGGGCTTGGAGCTCTTGGTTCTATGGGCTGTTGCTTGTCCCTAAAGGTTTGATAGGAACATGTATAAAAGTTCCTAACACAGTTTTTTAGGTTAGAATAAACAGCTGAAGTGTTCAGCTGCAACAAATAGGCACACGTGTGTGGAAAACAAAGGACTGTCTCCGAAATTATTCCTCAGGTATCAGGTTTTTGCTGTTGTTGGTTGTTTTGTTTTGTTTTGTTTTGGGCAAGGTTTCTCATTGGCTTTAAACTTGCTAAGCAGGATAAGATGGCTGGCTAGTCAGTCCCAGGAATCCTCCTGTCTCTTGCTTTCTACAGGCTGAAATCATAATTGCATACCAGATTTTATTTTTTATTTTTTATTTTATTTTATTTTATTTTATTTTATTTATTTTATTTTATTTTATTTTATTTTATTTATTTTATTTTATTTTATTTTATTTTATTTTATTTTATTTTATTTTATTTTATTTTTTATTTTATAGCAAGTTCTGAGGACCAGATCTGGCTCCCTTGCTTGCAATAAAACCCTTTGCCAATTGAACTATCTTCCCAAATCTTGAACAGAGAACGTCTGGACTTGAACCTGTGTGTGCACTTGAACCTGACTGAGGCTGGGAGAACAGGAAGGGAGTCAGGGAACCAGCTTCCTCTGACACGGGCTCGTCTGCCCAGAGGCAGAGTGGGAGGGATGGGAGAGTGTGCTGAGAGTAGAGAGATTCCAATTTGCTTATGGCCTTGGCCTTGGTATAGTCTGAGAAAAACTCACCCTGCACACACACACACACACACACACACGCACGCACGCACGCACGCACGCACGCACGCACGCACGCACGCACACATGCACAGATGGATTCTAGGAACCACTCAGAAAATAACAGGGAAATGATGTTGGCTTCAGATGTCTGAGCAGAAGTGAAAGCTAATTTCAGCTACTTTCACCCTCACAAAGTCACAGGGCCCCTGAGAAAGCTGTTGGGGAGAAGACCCAGGGGAGAGACGGTGAGGGGTGAGCATCAGCTTAGACTGTATCCCCTGTCAGACAGTTTATAAAGGTAGGGGGCCTCAGCAGGTCTTGTTGGGCAGGACTGAAACTAGACCTTCGCACTGACTCTCTGGGTTCTGTGCTCAGCCTGAGTGCCCCCCTCAGTCATTTTCCCCAATTATTTTTGTGCATCTGAGGTGACTTATGCAAATCTCAGGGCTCTCTTTCCATGACTCTACACCAACCTCCTGATAACAACTCGTCTATAATTAAAATCAAAAGATGTAGGCAATAGAATAGTCAAGTTAAAAACATTTAGATAATCCAAGCCAAGATTCACCTCAAAGGTGAACAGGAGACATTTACTAGTCCCCTGTAGCGGCAACAAGTATCATACCAGACAAAATTGTCAACTAAACAAATACAAAGAACAACTTTGAGTTCGTGTGAAAATGCTCAAGCATTAAGAACTTCTATTGTGCTAGATTGGCCACTAGTCTGTGGCCTTATTGTGCTGCCTAGCATGCAGGGTACTATTTTGAATAAGGAAAATCATAGGTTTGCTGGTACCTGCGGTAGGCTTGGTCCACAGGCCAGTGAAAACCAGCAACTGCACTAAGTAGAGGAAGCAGGTTTGGTCTTGGGGGTGGAGAAGTGAACCTGCAGTTTATGGATTAAAGACTATCTATTCAGTTGTAGACAAGAAGTTGGGAAAACTACAAGTTTACTGACTTAAGGTTATTGCTTTGATCCAGGGAGAAAAGAAACGCAGCCAGAATCAGAAGATCCTGCAGGCAAGATAGAGGCAAGATACTAAAATCTCTTTACACACCCAGTGAATCGCTGAAACAAGTATGACCGAGACTGGGGCGGGGGAGTCACAAGAGAGTACAGCCAAAAGTGAGCTCAAAGGGAGATGGGAGGGCTTGCTTCTCCAGCCACACCCAGCTCGGGCAGTGGAGTGTGGAGGGCTTCTTGTGCAAGGTGTCTGAGCAAGACCTTGTTCAAAGGATTATCTTACAATGCAGAAAGAGACTAGCCCCTGGGGGATCCCAACTACAACGTAAAGGAAAGGGTCTGGAGAGATGGCTCAGGGGCAGAGTACTCGAGGCTCTTGCAGAGGACCCGAGTTTGGTTTCCAGCTCCATGTCTGGCGGCTCACAACTGCAACTCCAGGAGGATCCAAGACCTCAGGCTTCCACAGGTGTCTGAACACACACACACACACACACACACACACACACACACACACACACAAATACAAATTCAAAGTAATAAAAAATAAGTCTTAAAAATTCAAATAAATGCTTTAACTACACTGGGTAGAGATACTAGCGTCTATGCACCCTGCAGGGGGCTCATTTTATAAACTAATTCCAATAGGTTCCTAAAACCAAAACACCAGTAACTTTCAGGAGAATCAAACAAAACCACAAGTGTTGCAATGCAATGCCCAGTTTCCATCAAAAGTTACAGACATGAGAAAAAGAGAAAAAAAAAAGCAAAACTAAAACACAACAAAAAAAAAAAAACAAAGTGACCAGAAAATAATGCAAAGCCATCAAGGAAGCCTGTGAGTTCAAAGCAGTTACTATAGACACGCTCATGGAATTAAAGGAAGATATCCTCAAAGATGTAGAGTATTACATTTCATGTCAATAAGAATCAGCAGATAGGTACTCTCTACAGAGAAATGAAAATTATAATAAACAATAAACAGGGCTAGAGAGATGGTTCAGTGGTTAAGAGCACTGACTGCTCTTCCAGAGGTCCTGAGTTCAATTCCCAGCAACCACATGGTGGCTCACAACCATCTGTAATGGGATCTGATGCCCTCTTCTGGTGTGTCTGAAGACAGTGACAGTGTACTCACATACAGGAAATGAATAAATAAATCTTTAAAAAACCCGACAAAACAAAAAACAATAAACAAACAAATAAGCCGGGGATATAGCTCCGTGGTTAAAGAAATTTTCTATCACACACAGGCCCTGGGTTTGATTTCCAGCGCTATAAAAAATAATAAGCAATAAAGAGGATTTCTGTGGATTAACAAAACTAAAACTGGAAAGCCCCAAGTCAGGCCTGTGCCTACATTTGAAAGATGGAGGACCGGCATAAAAATTACTTTATATGAAAAAATGCAAGCTAGTCTCATAGGATCGGAGGAAACAGCTCAAAGTGTGGGCCTCAGGGAGCAGGGAGCAGTGGAGGGTTAAGAGAATCTTTCCCGCAGTGTGCTCCCACTTTACACTTTCATGATGGTTCTTTGACTATCTCATCTCTGGTGTCCTAGGCAGACCTGGGCTGCTGCTTAGAGTGTAATGGGGTCCCCTTGTACGTGCCTGCATTCCTTCCTTCCAGAATTCCCTCTGCTTCTGGCTTTTGACAATTTGATTATAATGAGTCTTGAGTCGGTCTTCTTTGGATTGGTCCTTTTGGGGGTCCTTTGATCTTCAGCTGGACCCCTATTTTCTCCTAAGTTTTAGAAAGCTTTTGGCCATCATTTCTTTGTGCGCTCCTCTCTTCCTCACCTTCCGGGGCTCTGACAATGTGTGTGCGGGCCTGCTTGAGGCTGTTCCTCTGAGGGTTGCCGTGCTGTCTTCCTCCCCTGACTGCACGGCTCTAAATATTTGCTGATTGTCAGCATGGTGAAGTCTGCTGGGGATGGTTGTAAGGAAACATTTCACTTTACTCTTGCTATTCTTCAGTTCCAGAATTCTTCTGTTTGTTTTATGCCATCTTTCTGTGGAACTCTGAATTTTATCTAAGTACTTTTTTCTCGTACTGTTAAGCTGTGTATATTTTTTTTGGCTGAGCTTCTTTAAAAAAGAACATTATTTTGAATTATCGGACAGGCAACTTGAAGATACATACTTGTTCAATTGGAAGTTTGTTGTGTCCTGTGGTGGTGCATGCTTTATGTACAGGCACACGCATGTGGGCACGTGAGAGAACGCTAGTGTGTGAGTGCGTGCAGGGGTATTTGTTCTAGCCCTGTGTTGGTATCTGTACATTTGAAGGGGCATGTACTTCTTCCTAACTGGTGGACTGTCTTTAGTAAGAAAAAAGCTTTCCCTATGAGTCAGCTCAAGGGTACAGGATAAGTGGGTGTGGGGAATGCCTGGTTCCTGATGTACAGGGATGCTGTGCCCATCTCTGTGTTCTCAGGGAAGTCAGCAACCCCAGGCTTGGTAGGTGGGCACTGATGGCAATAGGGCCATTAGACAGGCACCTAAGCTGTGACACTGACATTCGTAAGCATGTGCTGGAAAGTCCCAGAAGGGACAGAGAGCAGGAGCGTTAGCTCTAAGGAAGCACAGTGGGGTAGGTTCCGAGCAGCCTTCTCGGCTTGGGGCTAGCATTGGCCCTCAGAGGCGAAAGCTGTGAAGGACCATGACCTGACAAAGGTGCTAGGATCCCCCTCCGTGGGTCCCAGCGCTTCTGCTCTCATCCAGGGAAGAAAGTCACGGCCAAGGAGAAACCTCTCTTGGCACTGAGCTGTTGGACTGCCCTGGGGTTGGGACAATGCACCCCAAATGCATCCTGTGCTCCCCGGCTCCCCAGGACCTATTTTCATCTGTGGTCATTGTGAAATCATTGCTTCGTGGGTAAACAAGGGGTGGGATCTCCCAGGCTGACATCATCTCATCCCTGTTTCATTTCTTAAATGTTAATTTGACCAACTGAGTTAATTTTCAGTACTTCCCAAGCCTCGGAGCCCGGTGGAGCAAAAGAGAACACCAGGATGGAGTCTCTGGAAAGGTGTTTATTAAACACAGGAAGTGGCTGAATTCAGCAGGGAGGCAGCAGGCCTCAGTGCCATGCCATGTAAAGCTGAGGTCCCAGTTTATAAACTGGCCAACTGCGAGAGTCCCACTGTGTCCCCCAACTGCCTGAACCTGTTTCCTCGTCTTAGAATTGAGATAACAGAAATCAGCCCCTCATGGGGTTCTTGTGACAATGATTCTGCTAAGTAGCTGGCCCTCAAATGTTTGATATGTCTTTTAAATATCACAAGTCCTTCTACATGAGTCCTTATGGATTTCTTAGAGGCTAATAGCTTGGAGCTGCCTAGCCAGCCTGAAGCACATTTTCCTTGTCTTAAAATGTAGATTATGGCCGGGCAGTAGTGGCGCACGCCTTTAATTCCAGCACTTGGGAGGCAGAGGCAGGCGGATTTCTGAGTTCGAGGCCAGCCTGTTCTACAGAGTGAGTTCCAGGACAGCCAGGGCTACACAGAAAAAACCTTTTCTAAAAAATGTAGATTATGTTGACATTTATCTTCTAAGGATTTTCAGTCCCTAGCATGGTGGCCCTTAATGTATGTGAGAGGTGACGCTCACCTGGGCCCCTTTTGGCCTGTGACTGCAGGCTCTGGTAACACTCTTTCTAGGAGAGGCCTGCCAACCTGCTCCCTTCCAACCGCCAATAGCCAGCAAGCCGAGGCTCTTCCTGGGCAGGGCAACTGTCTGTGCTCACACAGAACCCCACCTCTGGGACAAAGCTGGAACTTCAGCTGAGTAGCAGAGGTCCCAGAATCTGTTTTTGGTGCTCCCACCTTACCTTAAATCCTCCCAGGGGATTTTCCTGGTTACGTACTCCTGCAGACCCCCGGCTCCATCTCAGCCTCACTCGGGAGGACTAGCTATTTCCTAAGGGACAGCCACAGCATCGGCAGAGTAGAGTCCTCTCCACTCCCTGTCCTAGGCAGTAGGTCCCAGGAGTCCCTTTCCAGCCGGCTGTGTACAGTCTCTCCTCTGCCCATCTCCATGACTAGTCCCCAGGTCAGGGCACTGGTGGCCTAGACAGTCACCTCCTCTGACCAGTTCTCACGCTCTCCTCCCTCTCTCCTGTGACCACTGTTTTTTCTTCACTGCACTTATCAGCCCCTAGAGGGACCTGTAAAGAGACAGTTGATTGGTTGAGCTGATGCCAGCGCCTGTCTTCATACACTAGAATAAAAGGTTAAGACCCACCACTAGAAGGTATGGTGATGTCTCTCCTGCCACTGGTCCTGTAGTCGCCTCCAATAGTCATACTGAGGAACTTGATCACAGCTGTCGAGTGGCTGAAAGGATCGTCATATCCTGGTCTCACCGCTCCCATTCTGCAGGGTTAAGCGAGGGGCGCTTTCTTAAAAACCAGGGAGCAGTTGCACGAGACAAAATACAAGGCTTTCCCATCTGCCGTCCAGTCCTCTTCTCTCCAACATTTGCTTCCTGGAAAACCCTTTCCAGACCTCCATTCCACAATCCCACTAATGACCGGTTTTAGGGCAGCAGAGCCAGGAGCATCCAATCTGGAGGCGGAGCAGCTCGCCGCAAACTAAGCTTTCTCGGTAACTTAAAGGTCAGCCGCATTTTAAAGTTCAGCGAGCCCTCCTGAGACCCCAGGGGACACCCCGGCTGCAGAGCCCACCCTGGCGAGCTGTGGTGCAGTCACTACGAACTCTTGCAGGCCTCAGTGCCTAGGAGGTTTCCCAGAGCAGGAGTAAATACTAAGCCAGGGCCACTCCACAAGGACACCCAGCACTAAAAGGAATAGGGTAGATCAGGGACTGGGCTGGGCTGGGCAGGCATGGTGGCTTTAGGAATTGGCACTGGTGGATTTTCCCTAGGAGAGGAGGGGCCACTTCCCCATTAAGGGCAAAATCCTGGATGCCCCAGCAGCAAATGGCAACCTCCTGATTAACTGTGTGGGCTTTTGAGCCTTTTGTACCTGCCAGACAGAACATTTCACCTTCATTTCTTGTCCACGGGTCACCTCACTGCTTTGTGCATTAACAAAATACCTTGTGCGGCACGCCGAAGAACACATTTCCCAAAAGGACAGAGTTGAGAGAACAAGTCAAAAGGGGAAATAAGAGTGAAAAGATTAAGAAACGTGGAAGAGAAGGCCAACATACCACAGCCTCCTGGAAAATTTCTTTGCTGGCTGAGGGGACACTCCTGACTTTGGGTCTTCTAGAGCCCAGAGTGGAGAGCACACACAGGCTGAGCCATCAGTGTCTAGAAGAGAAAAGCAGATCAGCCACTTAGCAACCTAGTTCTCCCGAGGCTGAGACAAGCAGGTGGTTCCCAAGTGCCTCGTGGGTCTCCAAGTGCCTCTTGGGTCTCCAAGCACCTAGTGGGTCTCCAAGTGCCTCGTGGGTGTCCTGGTTGGAGACACCATGGACATAGTCTTTTCAATCCTGATGGCAAAGCTGGAGAACCAAGCTCGGCTATTGCCTAGCACACAATAATGCATGATGCGAAGTAGCAGGAACTGGGGGAAGAGCAGACAGGAGAAGGCATGGCCCCGTGGAAAGATCCTTTCTGCCTTGGGAACAGCTGAGACAGGCCATGGGCAAATCCTTTGAACCCTGAGCTTCAGTTTTCCCACCCACAGGAAGCAAACAAAATTGCCGCCATGCTTCGAAAGAACGAATGGCTGGCGATAGGCTATGACGTCATCGTTAAAATAATGTGGCATCAACTAACTTAGAAATAACCAGACTGATGGAACTGAATGGAATGGGCCAGGCTTATACGAATATAAGTTAAGTAAAATAACTAAAATAAAATATTGGCACTTTAACCTAGTGGAGAAAGGAAAAATGGCGCTGAAGGAATGTTGAGGGACCTGGACATTTGTGCAAAAACAATGAAGTAGATGTTGAGCCTCACTGGCAGCCGGGGAGATGAGAATGCCACTGGGGTTCTGTCCTCCTCTCCTAGCCAGACTATGTGGGGAGTCAGCTTGGTAACAAGTCAGCGCAATGGCTCCCGCTGGGCCGATGCGTGTGGTTAGTTACGACCCTGAAGGGAGGGAGGTCGTGCTGGAGAAGTAGATGGGGGCTGGAGGAGACCACAGCATGGAGGCCAGAACGCCTGGACTGGCCACCAGGAGGGGAAGGCTATCTGCCCGCAGCAGCGGCGGCGGCAAACTCCTGCCGCAGAGGGAGGAACACAATGGAATAACATGTATGGTCAACCACAGGTGGGATGTAGGCACCAAGCTCCACACTGTTCTCCATCCTCCTGTAGGCCTTTGACCAGACTCAAACTGGATCTTCAGCCTTGGTGCAGAAAAGAATTTCTGGAAGAGCCAGTGAGAAGCAGTTTTGAAATTTACTTAAAAGTTAGAAAATTGCTCAGGGAAGGAATGCAGCCAGGCATCACTGTCTCAGCGACAGCCCAAGTGTACCTTTCTGGTGGATCTCAGGTCATGCCTCAAAGTGTTGCTGAGAAAATTCCCCTGTCTCTGTCTGTCTCTGACTGTCCCTCTGTCTAGCTCTTTCTCTGTCACTGTGTGTGTCCTTGTCTGCATGTCTGTGTGTCTGTGCACTCATGTGAATGCAGATGCCCATGTAGGCCAAAAGAGAGCATCAGATCCTCTGGAGCTGTGGTGACACGGTCATGTTTGAGCCTCACCAAACCAAACGCTACTCCTCTGAAGGAGCAGCAAGCCCTCTCAACTGTGACTTAGTTATCCAGCCCGTATCATGCTTTTAAAGATTTAATTTTCTCTGTATGTAGACAGAGGAGAAAGGAGTATGTGCACATGAGCGTGGATGCCCAGAGGCCAGAGGCATTAGACTCCCCGGAACCTGAAATCATAGGCCACTGTGAGCTGCCCCCAAGGAACTCAGGTCTCCTGGAAAAACAAAACGTGCTCTTAAACACGGAGCCGTCTCTCCAACCTATAGCATGCTTTTAAAAACAGTGTTCATTGTGGGGACACACACACACACACACACACACACACACAGACAGAGAGAGAGAGAGAGAGAGAGAGCCAATACATGAATGGTAGTTTACTATGGATGGTAAGAATGTGATTATTTCTTTGGGGCAGGGGCACTTGACTTCATTTTTTAAAATTTCCCACATCTTTTTAAAAAAAAAAATCAAAGAGAAAAATCAAAGGTTCCAAGTTAAAAATCTAAATGTCCAGCAGAGACACCCACACGCCAAGTATAGATTAGTTGGTGTGTGCCAATCACAGCCACTGTTGTTAGGCGTAGGTCTGCGGGACTTGCACTCTGAAATCCCCCTAGGTACATCCAGTAAGGTAAAGAGTCCTTTTCTCTGAAAAAAGAATGTTCCAGGAGCATCTGGGAATCCAGAGACGACCAGGGGTTACAGACAGAGGAATGGCTAAGGGTCCTCTTCAGAGAGGGACCACAGCCTCACCCCACATCATTCTTCCCACCTGTGGCTAGTTCTTCTCCTCAGCCATGGACATCCCCCTGCCTGCCCACCCAGGCGGAGAGAATAACCAGCTCAGCCTCTGGAGCTCCTGGGGTAGCCACCTTTCATTCCTTGCATGCCTTGGGGAGCAGGCTCTGTGGGGCACACAAGCTAGGCCTCAGGTTTGTGCATTGTGGGCTTTTCTTTATGTCAGAGTAGGCTGTCGAGCTTTGGGCCCTTGATTGCTTTAAATTCAGCTTTCCATGGAGCTGGGAAGCCCTCTTTGTCTTTAGAGGTTCCCCCTCCCCCCTTATTTGTTTTCTGCAAACCCTGGCCTCACCCCACACTTCAGCCCAAAGTAGTTTCCCACACAAGCTCATGGAGAGAGTGACTCAGGCCTAATCAGGGTTTCTGAGCCAGAGACTACCTCAAGTCTCCTTCCCTCAGGCAAAAGTGCCGGCCCAGGAGGGATGATGTCAGGTCCAGGAAATGCTCTAGCCCTGTGTTTCCTTCCTCAGCCTGGTTCAGCTCATGGGGTTCCAAAAGCCAGGTGCAAAGCGCTTAGAGGCCTGAGCTGGGATGAGCGGGGAGCAAGCTGTGTTTTCCTGACTCTAACTACAGAGCAGAGACACTCATTAGTCTCAGCCTGAGCCTGAGCTTAAGGCCAGGGAAGAATACATGGGAGGGGCAAGTCAGCTGGGGCAGGAACCCGGGCTGCTGCACAAGTGGGGCTGGAGGGCACCGTGAGGTGCACGGGCAGCTTCCTGTGCCCGGCTGAGACCAGAAGCACTGCAGAGTAGGCAATTATCTGGCCTTGGCTGTGTCATAGTTTATTCCTTCCCAATCTCCAGAAAATGGAGACAATATAATCCACAGCTCCTTTTCAGCCTTTAGAAAAGAGGAGAGGTCATAAAGGCCCATTAAGAAGAGGCAAGACATCTATCTCTGGCTTGCTGTAATCAGGTTAGGGATGAGGCAGCCGGCTCCCATTCCACAGAGGTGAATAAGGTAGCCCAGGAAACTGCCCCTGCTTCCTGGGCCGCTCTTCTTACCCGTTTCATTCTTAGTGTAGAAGACAAAAGGCCCAGTTTGCCCTTAACCCACCTCATAAACGCTCTTCTAGAACATTCCTGCACCAGTGGGTCAGTCCATCTCCCTCCATGCCTTTTTTGGTGGGAGGGCTTAGAGGGACTTTAGTGAACTTTATCCATGGTATTCAAAAGGTTAGGGTTTCCTACATTCCTCCTCCTCTTCTGGGATTCTGTGAGGGAGATGCTCATTGTTTCAGGCTGGAGAAGTGGCTGGGGAAACTGAGGTCAGAATAGGAGAGAATAGTGAGCACTTGCTGGGAGATGCTGTAGCAGAGGACCGTCCCCATCCCTTTCCCTTTCTTCCCTCCTCTTCCCCCTCTTCTCCAACCCCTCCCAGGACGACCATCTGTAGTGAAGGCTGTGTGTGCCAAATCGGAACATTAGCTGGAGGTGGCTCTTGATGGTCCCTGACAAAGTGACTTCTCTCCGTGCTTCTCAGTCTCTCCAGCGTGATAAGCCAGCCCAGCCCTGTGTGTCTGGCTCTCTTGATCCCACTTTTATGACTCCGGTTCTCTGTGAAGCAGAGACAAAGGCAGGATGGTTCCTGTGAGTTAGAGAAAGGGCAGCGGACCCTTGCTAGAGTGGTCTGCTACATTCTTAGCCAGGAAGAGCGCCATGCCATCCATGCACCTCAAAACTGGCATGTCCGTTAGCACCTCATTCTGTACTGCTCTGGTTTCTCTGGTGTCAGATTCCGAAAAGGCCAACCTCAGGCCTGGGCAAAGAAGGCGGCTAAGACACTCTCCACTCTGTCAGCTAGGGAGGATTTGCTGGTTAGTCATTAACCTAGACTGGAAGAGAAGCCACACCCTTTCTCAGGTGGCCTCCACGGGCAGACAAGATAAGGAACATCATTAGTGTTTACCTGTGTCCAGCCAACCAGTACGTCAGGCATTCATAAGCATTGATTTCTAATCCTCACACCGTGCTCCACAGAAGACAGGCAGCCTTGGTGTTTAGATAGGGAAACTGAGGCTGTAAGTCTGACAGGTTTGCCCAAAGCAGCCCATTACCAAGAGACAGAGGCAGAGCAAGGCCATCTAACTCACATGCAGTACCAGAATCACCAGGACACCTTCCCCCAAACGCCAGGGTTGGAAGATGAAACCCAGACACGCCCGTCCTCTACACAGTATAGGCAAACGCTTGAACATTTCTTACTATCTGGTCTCCTCCCAGCTCTGAATCCCCTGCTGATGTCTAGGTTTTCTTGGTGTCAGAATGATTAGGTTGATCCATCATATTAGGCAACAATTTCTCCCCTGGCTCACCTCAAATCCATTATTAGGGACTGGCTGATGGGAATAAAATCAACTCATCAGGCCTGTGTCTGACAGCACTGATTAGCTGCTGGTTCTGTCTGAGGAAGGCTGTGGAGGAGCTGAGAAGCCGTTGGGCCTTCCTGGCTTGGCGGTGGGCTGTAGACTTCTTCCTGCCTGCTTATGTAGGGTCATCCTACTGTGAGTGTAAAGCTCGGGACCGGACCAGCAAAGTCAGGGTTCAAAGGTGAATTGGAACATGGGAGCAGGTGTTTAAACACGTGGCCCCCAGCTAGTGGCCCTGTCTGGGGACATTGGATATGTGGGTGGCTTTTGGAACTAGGCAACTATGAACAGGTGTTGAGTATATATTATAATCCAGTTCCATTTCGGGTCTAAGCCCTTGACTTCCTTGTCTCTACCAAGCCAGAAGTCACTGCTATAAGCTCCTGCTATCACAAGCTGACCAGCCCACTCTAGACCCCATGCCTTTTGCACCATGATGGACTGTAATCTTCTGAACTATGAGTCCGAATAAACCCTTCTTCCCTTAGGTTACTGCTGTTGGGATTTGATCACCAAGGTGGAAACAGTACCTACTATAAATAGGCTTTCCTTCAATATGGAGCCCACCTCTAACCCCTACCTTGCTCAGTAGTGTCTCAAAGCAAAAGCACACGTGGGCCTCACTGCACTGTTTCTCATCAGACTTCCTTGGCCTCTTGCTGGTCCAGATTTGCCCTGTCCAGAACCGTGCTACTATGTGGGTTTTCAGCACCACCTCCTGCCATTGCCAAGGTGATGGATCCTAGGTAGTGGGTGTTGAGTATCACAGAACTGGGGTCAGAGGAGACCAGAGCCGAAATCAACTGTACCAAATGCAAAATGGGCTAACCTAATTAGTAAGGCTGTTGAGTCTGGAATCTGGATCTCTCGGTTCCTTCTCAGGATTCTCTCATCCATTAAATCTCCTTGAAGGATGGTGCACAGCATCCATAGGCTCTCCCTGATCCTCAAGGCTGCACACCACTCCTGGAAGCAGTGACTGCTGTCTCCTGATGCCACATGTATTGAGGAGACCTCTAGGCAGTTGCCAGTACCAGACCTGGAAACATTTTCTCAAGTTCGGGTCTTACAAGTGTTCACAGAAGAGAAGAACAAGTTCCAAGAGGCCACAGTGAAGATGGAAGGAAGGAAAGTGACAGCCTGGGCTTCGGCCCAGGGTGCCATGTCATCTGTTCCTTAAACAAACCAGCAACACAGGCTGCAATCACGCCCACCCCTGACATTTGAGAGGCCCAAAGCAAATGCAACGAAAGAGGCCCACGCGCCATGTGTCTAAATATTTGAACATTATAAATCAAACTAATAAACTTTGAAATAAGGTTTGTTCTTCCCTCCTGCCTTGGCAAATAGACATTTATAAGAACCTCAAAGGCCAGGCTCTGATTTCACATCTTGTGGGGGTCCTTCTAGTCTTGGACTATGGAATGCAGAGGGGCAGAGGAAACGAGGCACGCTCTCTCTTTTCTATTTTCTCACCCTGAGCACTTAGATTGGACAAAGAAACTCCTCAGTCTAGTAGCCCAGCCTCTGTCTGGGTCTTTATATACCAGAGAAGAGACCACAGGCACATAAGGGAATAGCCAAACATGGTGGTGTGTGTGTGTGTGTGTGTGTGTGTGTGTGTGTGTGTATGTTTGTATGTGTATGTGCTTGCATGTCTGTATCTGTATGTGTATATGTGCATGCATGTGTGTATGTGTGTATATTTGTGTGCTTGTGTTTGTGTATGTATGTGCCTACATGTGTATATGTGTATATGTATGTGTTTGTGTGCTTGGGTGTTTGTATGTGTATGTATGTGCCTGGCATGTGTATATATGTGTGTGTATTTGTGTATATGTGTGTATGTATATATACACATCATCACACATGGTGTTCTTACAGGTTCTGGGGATTGAACTCAGGAGTTCCTTCTTCCAAGGCAAGCACTTTGCAGTCAGAACCATCTCCCTACCCTCAAACACAGTTATTTCTCCAGGAACTTCCTGGCTTCTGCTATCCAGACTGTAGAGCAAAAGGAAGGGTAGGGGGAGGGCTGGGAGAGACACATCTTGAGTCTGCAGCTACTTGATTTGGAGCAGGCCCAGCATTCAGCTACCACATGTATCCTGGGAGTCCTCTTACCCACAAGTCAAGTCAACACCAAGGAAATCATTCCCATTCATCTACAAAGTCAAAGACCACAGTGACTGCCTCCCATACACCAAACAGCATCAGGGCCAAGGCTTGACCCCAGGTCCTTCTTCCGCCTGAGTCCCTGCTGAGTCCCTCCTCTCTGCTATCCCCATTGGCATCCTCACCTAGGAAATACAAAGCTGATGGTCTCCCTCCTCTGCCCAATCAGATTCTGTGTGTCCTTTGCTGCCTGCCTCCAGTGAAGGGAGAATCAGCTGATCACAGGCCTCCTGTCCCACTTCTCCTAAGGTAGCTTTCCTGAAACAGGTAAGCTGTGACTTTTCTTCTTCTTCTTCTTCTTCTTCTTCTTCTTCTTCTTCTTCTTCTTCTTCTTCTTCTTCTTCTTCTTCTTCTTCTTCTTCTTCTTCTTCTTCTTCTTCTTTTTCTTCTTCTTCTTCTTCTTCTTCCTCTTCTTCTTTTCTTCTTCTTCCTCTTCTTCTTTTCTTCTTCTTCTTCTTCTTCTTCTTCTTCTTCTTCTTCTTCTTCTTCTTCTCTTCTTCTTCTTCTTCTTTTCTTCTTCTTCTTCTTCTTTTCTTCTTCTTCTTCTTCTTCTTCTTCTTCTTCTTCTTCTTCTTCTTCTTCTTCTTCTTCTTCTTCTTCTTCTTCTTCTTCTTCTTCTTCTTCTCCTTCTCCTTCTCCTTCTCCTCCTCCTCCTCCTCCTCCTCCTCCTCCTCCTCCTCCTCCTCCTTCTCCTCCTCCTCCTCCTCCTTCTCCTTCTTTTGGTTTTTGGATTTTGGTTTTTTCGAGACACGGTTTCTCTGTATAGCCCTGGCTGTCCTGGAACTCACTCTGTAGACCAGGCTGGCCTTGAACTCAGAAATCTGCCTGCCTCTGCCTCCCAGAGTGCTGGGATTACAGGCATGTGCCATCACCACCTGGCTGTGACCTCTCTTCTTAACCCCACTACCCTGGGGACTGTGTCACACACCATGGCTCAGCCCGTGACACCTATGTTTCTGACCTCAAACTGGCTGTCCTCTGTAATTAGTTCCTTCTCTTCCTCTCCAGTTCTCCTACCCATTCCCAGCACTCCTTGAAGCCTTCCCTAGCCCACATCCACCCAGCTCCTTACCTGGGCTGGGCAGGCATCTGCCCTTTTCTGATCCCAGCAACAACATGAATGGTTGGTTAATTATCTTCCTAGTAACAAGGACCGCTCATGATTGGCCCCTAAGTGGACCTAATGGGTCCCCTGCAGGAGAAGAGCGTACCCTCGGTTGCTGAGAGAGAGAAATACAGTAATGGCAACCAGTTCCCAGCTCCTCTTGAAAGTCACAGTATTATTGTTTGGTGGAGAAAGTGTCTTCCAGGAGCAGCTGATGGAAGCTGATAGACTCTGGCCCAGGACCTGGCGTCCTCACTGTTCTCTGGAGAGAGAGGAGTGCCAGCACCTACCTTGGTAGCCTGGCAAGGTCAAGGTCTTTTTATCTAAGATGGTCCTCACGCGCCCAAAGCAGGGACTGATAATTACAAGATAATTAGTCTTTATTGGATGAGCGAAGAGCCAATCCAGGGGAACAGAAAGATGGGCATTTTGTGTTTCAACTTTAAAACCTCGAAAGCAGAGGATGGATTCCATCCTGCTTGTCTCAATACAGATGCAAATGACCAGCCTGAGAGGGAAGCCTCGGGCAGGGGGCAGGCCGTGGGGAGTTAAGGCCCCATCTTCCTTCTGCCTTCCCAGGTCCTGCTGGATTTTGTACGAGGGGACTATTTCCACCCCAGGGTCATCTGCAAGCCACAGAGGTTTCCTGGCTTCTTCCAAGCGAGCAGATGAGCCCCAGTGACCTTCCAACATGGCACACGTGATCTGTGATGAGAAGTGACAGGGTCAACCAAGGCCTTGGCTTTTAGTCCCAGGTTTATGCCCCAAGAGAGGTGGCTTTTATCTTCCTTGTCGCTGTGTGGGCAGCATCCCTTTATCTTCTCCACATACACACACACACACACACACACACACATACACACACACACATACACACACACAGACACATATACACACACAGACACACAGACACACACACAGACACACACACAAACACACACACACAGACGCACACAGAGACACACACACACACAGAGACACACACACACATACAGACACACACACACAGACACACACAGACACACACACAGACACAGACACAGACACACAGACACAGACACACAGACACAGACACAGACACACAGACACAGACACACAGACACAGACACACACACACACAGACACACACACAGACACACACACACAGACACACACACAGACACACACACAGACACAGACACAGACACACACACAGACACACACACACAGACACACACACACAGACACACACACACAGACACACACACACAGACACACACACACACCCCTGGAACATGCTGCAGTCTACTGTTGAGCCGCTTCCTTCCATGAGGTTCTCAGCCAACACTGAGCCCAAGCAAGTTCCCTAACATCTCTCCCCCACCACAGTGGCTGACCTACAAGGAACACTCTCGGGGTGGCAGGTGTCACACCTCAAGTGTTTCTCTAGCCAGCAGGAAGGGTCAAGGATCATCTTTAAAACCATAGCAACACGACTCAAGAGACAGATGGTGCCTTTGGACAAGAGGAGATGAAAGGGACTTATTCTCTTGGAAAGATCCTCACACCTTGGGTTTAGGGAGTTGATCTGAGACAATGAGAACCTTCTGACATCACCCCAAGGCCTTATGTTTTTGGGGAAGCAGGTCTCTTGTGTGGACCCCTTGCCTCAGCCTGCAATCAGGCTGGTTCTCAGAGTCTACAAGCATGTCAGTCCAGCTTCTGTTCTCTGTGGGCCCTAGGTGCTAACAGCTCCAGGTGTCAGCAGCTGGAGGTGCCCACGGAGCAGGGATGGACCTTACCTTGGCCTGACCCTGAGTATTAGGACAGATGCGGCAGCAGTTCCTAAGAATGAGGTGCAGGTGGTTAAGGGGGCCACAGGCTCGGATCAGGCCCACCAGCACCACCCAAAATCTTTCCTCTTAACATCTCAGTTTCCCCACTTGAAAACTAAGCCAGAGCTGCCCACAAATGCCCACCCAGATGGAGTTCTGCAGTGGTGTGGCTCGCGCGGGCCAGTGCCAGTTGGTCTGACTTAGTGGCTGCTGCCGGGATCAGGAACCCAAGTCTTTCGAGGGTGGAATGCAGCCTGCTTTCCCTGCCCACTCCCTCAGCGAACTGCTGACAGTGGCAAAGCCACGTTGCCATGCTTAGGGGGCGGGGAGAAGGGAGAAGGTTAAACGGGACCGGACACAACTCTTTTCGCTTTGGTATTAATGGGAAAAGAAAAAAGTTTGGGTTTGATTTCGTCTGGGACTTGCTGAGAGTTCCTGCCTGGGCTTGGCCGTGCACGGGGAGGGAGAATCGGGGGTCTTTAGGACCCGGGCGCACTCGGACCAGCGGTGCCGGGAGGCCGACCTGCCGCGGCTTGAATGGGAGGCGGGCGGCGGCGCCGAGAGGCTGGCGGCGGAATAGCTCTGCGGTCGCCAGGCAACCGCCCTGACGCAACGCAAAAGAACGTCCCTTCAAAAAAGAACGGCTGCGGAGAATTCGCAGCGCTCCGGAGCTCAGCTCGGGAGGCGGGAGCCGAGCTCCCAGGGCGGGCGCGGGCTGGCGGCGGGGACCGCGACTGCTCCGACGACACGACTGGATCTCAAAAAGGTGGGTTCGTGGCGGTGAGGCTTGGCTGAGTCGCTCTGATGCCCAGGTCTTCAGGGTGGGCAGTGGGGGGCTCTGGATCCCACAGTCCTGGAGGGGCGGGGAGACATCGCCATAGGACAGCGTGGTTCCCTCTTATTTGCTCCTGGGGTTTCAGGCCTCTCTGGAAGGCGCGGAGGACCAGGTGTGGACTCCATGCCTCGGGTCCCAGTTCTCTGTTGACCCTTTCAGGGCTATGTATGATTCCAGGTGGGAACCTGGGGTTCTGTAATAGGAGAGAGGGGAACCTCTTGGGACTGTGTTCTAGATCTACTCATCTAGGCTGGTGACCCCCATACCTACACATCTAAGGGAGATGAGAAATCTTGGTCCAATCCCTAACTGTGAAGTGAATTATCCCTATGGCACCCCAAGAGTGATGCCAGGGATACCAGAGGGACTGCACCCCCAAATGGTATGCAGGGAGTGAGCAGGTCAGCCATGGAGCTGGGCATCTGAATGGCCAGGAAGGACAAGTGGTTTATGCATGTATGGGTTCTGTTGTGGGTAAGTCCTCCTAGGGACATCTGGGAGACTCCAGATGTCCCTAGGAGGTAAGTCCCTCCTAGGGACATCTGAGTTGACTCCAGGTTGGTGTCCCCAGCTTCATATGCTCACCAGCAAGTTCTGTCTCACCCTCCCAACACCAAACCATCATCCATGGATAATCTTCGATGAGAACAAGTCCTGTACCAAGTGCCCAGTAGATGTGACTCCAAAGTAGCTTACCTCTGCACACCAGAGTGCTCTCCTCTCTGCTCCCTCCCTTTCTCTTCTCTCCCATTCCCTTTCCTCTGTCCTCTCTCCTTCTCTCTCTCTCTCCCTCTCCTGACTCTCCTCTCCCACTAGGCTTGGGACTCAGAGTCCTGGCAAAGCCAAGGTAACCAAGGTACCTGTTAGCCTGTCCCCAACCTTGAGATGGAGGATCCTGCCAGAGCGGTTTTCAAGAGCTTGGCAAAGCAACTACATGCTGCACTTCGAGCAATAAAAAGTGAAGGTGCTTCTCTCCAGAGTGCCTCTACTGGTCTCACCACTGAGAACCATGAATCCTTGGTCACTGAACCTTATGATTACCGTTTGAAGAGACAGTGTGAGTCTCTATAAACTGAGAAGCAAAGTTTGTGTGGCTTTGGAAAACACAGAGAAATCCATGTGCCTCACCTCTTCATTCCAGAAATGCTCTTAGAGAAAGATGGCCTCAGGAGGCCAGGGAATCCACCATGGCTCAGAGACAGGAAGAAACTGTTCACACCCACATGAAATCACAGTCACGAGGAGCTCATCTCGTGGCCTAAGAAAGTCCCCTGCACACATAAAGCCCCGACTTTGTTACCCAGAACTGCATAAATTGGGCGTGCTAGCACGTGCCTGTAATCCCAGCACTTGAGGGTTGGAGACAAAAGCATCAGAAGTTCCAGATCATCCTTGGCTACCTACTAAGTTTAAGGCCAGCTTGGGCTCCATGAAACCTCATCTCAAAACAAAACAGAAGAAGAAAAAGAAGCAACCGGAATCCCATATCAAGTGCACTCTGGGTCAGTGAGGAGGAAGGAGATCTCGAAGGATGAGATTGGCTCAGCGCATGGGAAACAAGGATAGGCTAGCGGGCTACCATTTAACAGGAAGTAGCAGTTGAGCCTGGCTAATTGACAGTCACCTATAGCCGCTGAGCTTCCACAAAGGCTAGATTGACAGGGTCTGGGGACCTGGGCCAGGGGGTCCTGCCCTTTAAGAACCAGTTCTCTCCCCCGTAACGGTTACCACTTGCCTCTTGAGTAGAGAGCAAAGGAAAGGAGAGGGAAGAGGACACCAGGGGTCAGAGGTTGTCTTACCCTCCCCCCACCCTTCCTATACCCACCTGTCCTCCTGAGCACCCCACCCCTCCCCTCTACCAAGCCACCATGCCAGATCACCCCAGGAGCAGCTCTGTGGACGGTCACCCTGAGTCTCATGGGCATCAGGGGAGGGCCTTGTTCTCGAAGGCAGCTTCCCAGAATCCTCAGCCTCTCCAAAGAGTCCCCTGGCACACGGTAACTACATTTATGGAGGCATTTACAGAGTACCGCCCAATGGGACAGGCTTCAATATCTCACCTCAGAGTGGTCGACTGAGTCCTCCTTCCCCACTGGGGCTAAAAGTTCTTTCTAGGATACCTTGGACCAAATGAGAGCTGGTTAGTAGTGGATCCCAGGATGTGTTACAGGAAAGGCAGACCTGCGTCAAATCTTATTGTTCATATTGAAGAGCAAATTTGCATGAGTCCAGGCATCAGCCTATGCAGTGGCTACTGCACCAACTTTTAAAGGCTGGTCTGTATTTCCTCATTCCAAGAAGCCAGTAGAGCCTCTAAGCAGTGCTGGTGGCAGGCAGATGGCAGCTAGAAGGCCTTGGGGTGAGAGAAAGTGGGGGTAAAAACCTTGAACAGGTTTGGATAAGGACCTGTATGATCAGGAGGCCACAGGTAGGGGGTGGCTTTCCCCTATTTATCATCAAGTCAGAAGTGACATCAGATGCCTTTGAGCATGCACAGGTGTGGAACCAAGGAGACACCAGACAGACCGGAGCCTGACCGTTTCAGAGAGTCAGAGAGGCAGCTTGCTCCAGGCCCAGAGCTGCCTCATCTGTCTTGGTGATCGGTTGGTAGCAGCTGCTGAAAACATGGCGGGCTGCAAGCCCGTTAAGTTTGAGCGAAAGCCACATAGGGGGACAAGTTCTGCCCACACATCGGCATCTGATGTGTTTGCTTCCAAAGCTCCAGCACATCCGGTGGGCCTGTCCTGAGGGCTTTCTAACATCCCAGCCATCTGCCTCTTGGTACCCTGACCATCTATCTCCTCCTTGGAGTACTCCCTAGATGCTTTTAGTTTGCAAGCCCATCTGTCCTTTCAAATTCATGTATCAACCCAACCCTCTGGAATACCACTGTCTTAAAAAAAAAAAAAAAAAAAAAAAAAAGATCAGAGAAAAAAAAAAGAGAGAACATGTTTGCTTTGCTGATTGCTGAATGCTTCTGCTGCCAGAGAGAACACACCTGCACTGCTGCTTCGGGAAGGGGTGGGGATTTCCCACCCAGTGAACCATGGAAGGAAGGAGTCTCCATTTGAATGCAGCTGGGGACAGCAAGCCTGGTGGAACCACCCAGAACACCTCTCTTTACCTCCAAAGCCGTTTAGGATCCAGAAGAGCATCGGGCAGAGGATTCTTGGAGAGGTGGTCTCACCCCCAAGGAACAAAGAATCTGGCCAGAGGCGACACTGAGTTGGTGCTCTACCTTCCTTAGAACACACAGATTTGTGTTGCTGAGTGGCAATGGTTGGGAAGCTGCTTTCCCCGGGGGACAGGCCAAGGAGGACACCAGCCAGGCACAGTCGAGGGCAGGAAGTGGCAGCCCAACCAGAGGTATCGCTAGGACTACACATGCTTTATCTCACTTGATCCTCCTAGACCGTCAGGTTGGTTCCACTGTGATCTCATTTTATGGGTGAGGACATTAAAACCGGAGACATTAGGTTTATGACATTCGATGTCACAGAGGTAGTTGGTGGCCAGGCTCCAACATCTCCTTCTGTCCCATCCCGGTTTTGTATCTCTCTGAAGCCCCAGCTCCCCTCCTGATATGTCCCACCAGATGCAGCTTCTGCTGACAGGATGGGGAGCAGGGTTATGTCTCTTCTGTCTTCTTGCACTTAGAACATAGAACCTCTCCATACCCCACCAAGGGCACAGCATGCTCATCTTGAACATTCACATCCCAGCTTAGACCAACTGAAACCCACCCAGACTCAAAAATTCACCCTAAGACCCTCTAGTCTCTGAGCAGTCAGCATACTCTGGTAATATGTGGAGGTGTGGTACTCGAGTAGACACACTGTGCACCAGGAATCCTCTTAAGAAATCCTTGCAAAAAAACAGTTGGGCCTTCAGAGCTCCCAGAATGAAATAGAAAACAAACAGAAGAGATTCTCACTTGAACCAGACTTTGTTGATTTTGCTTATTTGAAGTTGGAGCCTATTAGCATAGATTTGAATGGGCCTAACTGCCTTGTTTGGGGCCCAGGGACAAATGCCACTTGGGACTCTTTCCAGTGGGCCACTGTGTTCTTAACTGTGAAGTGGTACCTGAGTTTCCTGGGAAGCATGCACTGCTCTTGTCGCTAGGATACACGCCTCAGCTGCCTCCCGCTTTAGTAGCCACAAACCACTCCAAAGGCCAGTCTGTGTCTGATTCCTAGGAGCCGCTGTGGTCTTTGGAGAGAATTCTGTGCTCATGTGGGGTGGTTGCTGAGACAGTGACAGACTGACTGCCTTTCCAGGAGGACCCCCTTCCTTCTCCTCATTTCACAAGGCTCCTTTCTACCCTCTTAGTCTGCCTCTCAGGTACCTTTCTCCACACTCGCCCGAGAAGCCCTAGCCCAGGGCCGAGGGGGACCGAGATGAGGAGACTAGCTCTCCCCCTCCTCCTCCTCCTCCTCCTCCTCCTCCTCCTCCTCCTCCTCCTCCTCCTCCTCCTCCTTGCAGCAGCCCCATGCTTTCTGCCCGCCTTTCAGGGATGATGTAAATTAGCTCTATGCATCCCGGAGTCACGGCCCCTCCCAGATCCATAGGGACGCACACATCTTTCTTGGCCAGTTTTCTTAGCAACTTTTTTCACTGGGCAAAATGAAAGCAAACTCCCGGCGTCTTGCAGGAGGCCAGTGGAGCCAAGCCTATCAATTATTCAACGCAGACCTAGCTCTTTGCATTTGCAAAGGTCTTTATAAGTATTTTATTATATAGATTCTCCCCTCATAGTGTGTTGGCATGGTGAAACAAGGCTTCCTGTTTCTTAGACAATGAAAGCAGGACTCCGCTTAGGGTCTAAAGATTCAAGTTCAAGTCCAGTTAGCCCTACTAATGGAGCCCTGGGAGCCTGGGCCAGCCTCATAATGTCTCTCTTTGGTTTGGGGTTTCTTTGGGGGTCTAACTTTTAGGAAGTTTTCTCCTGCTGCGGCCACATAAAAAGTTTATAAATGGCAGTGCGGTTTGAAAATGTTTTTGGATAATCTTATTTCAGGTATACAGCTAGAAGCATTGGATCCCGAGGGGAGGGGCAGCCATTTGCACAGGACTCTGCAAACCAAGCCTTTCTGGGTGAAGGTCCCTGGGAGGATGCAGGTAAGTGGGTTCCACTGTCTGTGTCTCCAAATTGTGGTCCACTGGTTGCTATGATCTGAGAAGCTCCAGAAGGAAACAGAGGACTCAGAAGCAGCTCTCCAGCCACGTCTCCCCAGTCACGTCTCCCCAGTCACGTCTCTCCAGTCACGTCTCTCCAGGGAGGGGGGCTTGGGGCTGATGTCTTTCTCCCCATCCCCAGGCTGAGTTCTCCCTCAGAAATGCTAGGATCCCAAGGGAAGAATACCTGAGGCTGTCCAAGCCAGATGCTGCTCCTGCACCCCAGGACCCCCGTCACTTATATTGGACCCTGTGCCATCTGCTTGTCCGTCCACACTGGAGCCCTGAGGCCTAGCATCAGGACTGCCTCTCTCTCAGTCAGTCCAGGAATGAGCCAGCTCCCTACACACAGGCAGAAGTCAGTTACTACACCATACAAATTTCAAGAGTCACGTCGCAGAACCTTCCTTCCGCTCAAGTGTTCCCACAGCAAAGCCTATTTACAGAGGAGGACTCCCAGCCCAGAGACAGACAGACACCAGCCTCTTTGAAAGGAAGGAATGGATTTTCATGGCACTCCCTTGCAGGAAGGAACTATCCAGGCAGCAACCAGATGGCTTCATCACTGTCCTAGGTAGACAGCTTGTTCATTCATGTTCACACACATCTAGCAAGACAGCCATCAACCATCATACTACATACATGCGTGCACGTGCACACACACACACACACACACACACACACACACACACACACAGAGAGAGAGAGAGAGAGAGAGAGAGAACAGCCATTCCACAGCCAATAAAACATACACACACACACACACACACACACACACACACACACCAGCACAAATAACCCCCTCCCTGCCCACAATTGCAGCCAGGAACACCCCATTTCAGATCCTCCCAACAACACTGACTAGGAGCTGACATAAAGATGGGCCTGGGAAGGGGAAAGATGACTGGCAGAGGGCCAGATCAGCGGGTGTCCCTCCTGCCTCAGTCACCATGGCAACTCCAAAGAGGAGGAAAAGGGCTCTGGGCAGTGCCCAGCTTGTGTCAGTAGCTTGAGGCGGGGTGGGGGCGGGGCTGTGTCCCCTCCTCTCACCCCCAGCTGGTCAGCACTGAAGCATGCCTGCCAAGCATGGATGGTCATATTACAGAGCACACCTTCCAGTGCCGGTGAGTTGGATAGGAGCGCCCCCCCCCCCCCCCGTGCAAGATAAGCATCAGGTTTATCATTAAACCTAAACAGATAAGCCTGCCTGGCCCAGGAAGCCCAGATCTATAACTCTTCTACCATCTGAAAAAACTGTAGAGCCCAGTGAGTGTCTTTCCCCTCCTCATCCCACCCACCCCATGGCTCTATGACAGCTTCCTCTTCAGAGAAGAGGCCCAGAGCCGAGTAAGAGACAAGAAGGTGCTTGAAGGCTGTGAACTCAGCTCACTTTGCCACCCACTCTACAGCCTTGGAGACCACTCAGAGCCTGTGCTGTGGGTGGAGGCAGAGGGGACAGTGGGGGCTGCCTGTCCTAGCATGCTGATTGGGAAGCCAACGACATTGCACTTAGTTGGGTCACAACTTTCTGATGGAGTTTTCTGCTTGGCGACATGCAAAAACGCACTCAGCAGAGTAACACAGACTTCCTTGTATTCGGGTGAGTCTCTGTCCACTGACCAGGCCTGGCCCCGGCTTAGCTGTACAGGATTGGGCAGCCAGACAGTGTTGGAGTGTGAAGGCCAGACTCGCTGAAGTCGATAGTCACTGCTTGTACCTGTCTTACTAAGAAAAGTCAGATCCTGAGGGGGCTTGACCCGGTGCGGCCAGTTCTTCATTCCAGAATCTTCTCTAAGTGACTAAGTCACACCGACCGATGGAAAGTTTTCTACATGGGTGGGACTCAGAAAGGAAGTAGCCAGCCATGTCCAGATAGTGTGCTCTAGAAAACAGTACGGCAGCCCCAAGGAATGTGATGGGGAGCTGTGGTGGGCTGTCATCAAGATAGCCTAAGGCTTAGGCTGGCCACTCAGTCCCCAACTCACTTTACCCAGTCGGGTAGTCTAGAAGACCTGACCCTGGCCTTCCTTGTTGTATGTATGTGGCGTGGAATCACAGTTAAGGTGACCACTGAGGTGGGGACAGTATCACTGGACTGCAAGAGCTGGGACAGGGCCGTCTTTCTCCAGGACAGTTGTCTACCCAGAGGACAGATGAGGCCTGTCCTGTTGAGATATACAAGAAGGGAGAGAGCTTCTCCTTAGCCACGGGCTCAACCCTGCTGACATCATTCTATCCACACCCATCCAGTTCCAACCCTCGGCCTCCAAGTTCTTTCTCATTGCTGTGCCTCAGTTTCCACATTTAATGAGTATGCAGTGGCAGGTCCTCAGACTTGTGAAATGCTCTTTTTTGCAGAGTGTCTGGCTTTTTAGAAGCTTGGTAGCCTTATTAATAATACCCAGAAGCACAGTTGCTTGGACGGGACCCAAGATGTATATAAAGGAGTCACCACTAGTGGAGCCCCAGAGAAACATCCAGGGGCACAAAGGAAGGGGTCACTTAGAAGGAGACGGCATACCTGGTATACTGTAGCATGTATGCCTGGTCTTGGGCCTAAGGTGAAGATTGGGGACATCAGTGGTGAGGAGTCGGGAGATGGTAGGTATCAGTGGGTGAGGAATGTTGCCTTATGGTGGGCATCAGTAGGAAGCTGGCAGAAGATAGAGAATGCTCAGCTCTCCCCAGCAGGACCCTGTTCCCGAGAACCATGCTATTCAGCCTTGCAGGGACCTTGTAGAGTCCGAACAATTGAGGCTCAACTGTGTTAAGGCCCTCTGTGAACTATTATCATTGGTGTTCTGCCTGTGCTGAGCCTAGGACACCCAGCTCTACTTATGTTCTAAAAAAGGTGCCTCTTTTCCTGGATGAAGACCACAGCCCCTTGTTGGTGTTCCTGGGCTGGGGTTTTGTGACATGAATCTTTTGTTTCTAACTTGTAAAGTCAACCCAAAACACAAGCATTCCTGTACCTCTCTCAGGCAGCATAGAATGTTTCCAGAATGACATCGGGAGTTAATTTTGAGAATATCCTACTAGTGCAGGGCTACGAGAGGCTCAGATCCATGTAGAGCAGCTATAGGAGGTGAACTGTAGCAGTAGGACCACTCCCAAGCAACTCTTGCTATGAGAAGTGGCATCTTGCTGAGGTAGCCAAAGAGGGGCACATCTCCAAACAGCTGTCCAGCCTGGCCAGACATACAAACGTTTGCCCCAGTCTGGATGTCCTGCATTAGCCTGTCAGGGAAGGCCCAGAGCATGTTTGCTTCCTCAAATGGGTGACATTTTCTGCTCGAAGAGCAGAGGAGGCGTAAAGAGCCCCAGATGGTAAACTGTCACCCTGTCCTCACCAGGTACCCCTTGCTGTCCACTGTAAAGTAGGAAACAACCATGAATGCAGACAGAGTCAGCAAAAACTCACTAAGAAGAGGGTGACTTCTTATCCTGTTAGTTCTCAATCACAGATGGTATTCCTCTCTAAGGGACAAAGGGAAATGTCGGAGAAAAGGGTCTTTGGGGTGTCATGGCAATTCCACGACATTGCTTGGCTCTCAGTTACATTTTTTTTCCCATGTAAATGAGCTGCGCAGCCCTCACTCCAGCCAGGGCTCCTGGGTGTAGACAACAGAGAGCAGCAAGGTGGTAGCAATATTGGGCAGCCATAGGAAGCAAGAGGGGGGAGGGCCAAGGAAGAAAACAGGCTGATACCGGGCAGAACCAGAAGTCAGAGACAGTCTCAGCCATTGTCTCAGAGACCCCTGCATTTCACAACTGCCTTGGGACTGGCACCAAAGTGGATTCTCATGTGAATCCTCACTGGCTCTTCATCTGGACCTCACACACTCCAAATTCAGAGCCCAGGCTTGAGCCTCTGATTGGTCAAGCTCAAGTCACATGCTTAAATATAGTGGGCAGGGCCTTGGCAGAAGAAGGAGACTGGGGGCTGCTCCTATGGTCCCAGTGGACAAACACATGGGTACAGGCCTGACTCTGGTTCCACACAGCATGGGAGTTCCCTACAGTCAGCAAAGGAAGCGGTTAGCTGTGGCATAGAAATGAACTAAAGCCAGATCTCGGCAAGCATTCGCCATGTTCTTTTCCTCACTTTCCTTACTATGTGTTCCTGGTAGCCAGTTCTGTCAGGAATCCAGCTGGAAGTAGCTTAGGTCTCAGGAGAATCTGAAGGGCTATGTCATCAAAGCCTAGGCTGTAGGCTGTGGGGAACTGAATAAATGTCTGTTCACCTCAGGTGGGGAGCCAGTGACGGACCAAAGACATGATGAACCCATGGAGTTGGGGAACAATTGGAGTTCCCTGAGGGAACGTGGGCTCCTTCCACACCACCAAAGAAAATGCTCCCTCTAGCAGCTGTTAATTGCTTAAATGCCTGAGGAAAGGTGGGGCTTTCTGAGCTCCTTCCTCCCATGATGGACCATGAGCCCAGTCTTGCATGGCTCATCTGTGGATAATAGCAGCCGCTGAGAGCTCAAAGGGCAACAGTCCTGTCATGCCCAGAGAACAGTGTTCCACAACTGTCAGACTTCTAACAGGGTCTAATTGGGGGGCCTCAAACTGTCTTGTGTGCTTGGTGTTCTACACCAGTAAATGTTCTCCCTGTGATCACAAGTGGCTCCTAGCAACCCCAGTGACTCCTGGGAGTAAGGCCAGCTTGGGGTAAGGAGTGCTCTTGTTAGCCCAGTTAAGTCACTTGAGGTGAGAGGACATGTCAGTGGTCTAGGGTCCCTCAAAGCAAGGTGGAATGGTCTCTCTGGAGGACAGAGGACAGGAGAAGGCGTCGCGTGGAAATGACCTTATCCAATGTTGGGCACCAAGGGCGGTCCTCTCTGCTTTAGTTCCAAGTCTCAAGCTGAGTCTGTGCTTGGTTTGTGTGGAGAAGGGAAGAGGAGGCTTTACACCTGCATCCAGTCACATGGGTTACGGACACATTCTTGTTCAGACACTTCCCAGGCAGGGCAGGGAAGGAGTGGGCGTGGCAGCTCCTGAGGACAGGTAGAGGGGATGTCCACAGGAAGTCCTGGAGCCACACCCCTGCTCCTCTGAGCCCATTCAACTGACACACACACGAGCAAGCACAGGCTCTGTGTGCCCACTCATTCCGGCTCGATTCCAGAGCAGCAGCGCCATGCTAAGTTCTGGATCCAGGATTAAGATACTGGTCCACGTGGTGAACACGTAGAGGATAGTGTGGTAGAGGAGACCATCACGGAGGCCTTGGGAGGGGCTGGAGAAATGGCTCAGTTGTTAAGAGCACTGGCTGCTCTTCCAGAGGACCCAAGTTGAACTCTCAGCACCTGCGTGGTGGCTCACAACCATCTCTAACTCCACTTCTTGGAGATACGACTATTTCTTTTGGCCTCCTCGGATACTACACACATGAGGTGCCCAGACATACATGCAGACAAAATACCCATATTCATAAAAATACAATAAATATATGGATATATTGTATTTTTGACAAAATTCAAATTGTATTTGAATTTATTGTATATTGTATCTTTTGTTTGTTTTTTGGTTTTTGGTTTTTTTTTTTTTTTTTGCTTTTTGTTTTTTGAGACAGGGTTTCTCTGTGTAGCCCTGGCTGTCCTGGAACTCACTCTGAAGTCCAGGCTGGCCTCAAACTCAGAAATCTGCCTGCCTCTGCCTCCCAAGTGCTGGAATTACAGGCGTGCGCCACCACCGCCCAGCTATTGTATCTTTTATAAGATACAATAAATCTTATAAAAAGAAGATCCTGGTAGAAGTGTGGTGGTATAAGAGGGGCAAGAAGCCCACCTGCTAAGAGATAACCTAAACACGGACACCAAGGGCTCAAGTCCCAACTTCACCACTGACTAGCTCTGTGACCCTAGGCAAGGGACCACACCTATCTGGGCCTCAGTCTCCCCATCTGTACAATGTGGACAATAAGTTGTGCATCATAGGCTTCTGTGTGTATCTCTGCGTGAGGGATGGCTTGGTTTTCAGAATGACTCCTAGTGTGGTTGCTCTGAGTAAGTGTTAGCTAATCTTGTGGTGACATCATTGCTTTCCTGTGTTCTGCCATTACCAGAGCACACCACCCAGCCAGTGAAGATTAAAGAAATCTTCCGGAAGGAGAAGGGCCTCAAATCCCTGAGAACTGAGGTGGAGACAGGAAGGGGGAGAAACAGCCGTACAAAGTCACGGGATTTAAGGGGGCCGGAGAGGCAGTGTCTATGTTAGATCGTATCTCCTGAAGAGGGAACGATGGGTCCCAGCGGAAAGAGTCTAGGGGAGCATCAGTCAACAGACCCCCATAGCCTTCCTCTGCTCAGGAACCAATTGGGGGGAGTGGGCTTGAAGGCTTTCCAGATGAACACATTAGCTCATAAGGAGACAAGGTGTTGGCTGATGGATGGACCCACCCACCTCTTCCAGCAGCCCAGGGATTAGCTCACAGCTGGCAAAGCCTCCTGTGCTATCCTGGAAGCCTGGAGCGTGTTTGAACAGCAACCATGTGTTCAGAGTGGGTCCTCGGGCCCACACACCATTTCTTCCGAGACACTGGCACACCTGCAAGGCTTGTCCCTGCTACTAATGGGGTATCTGCCACGAGGGGCCTTTCTGAGCCCTGGTGGGATTATGAGATTGTCTGCTTTCTTCCGGTATCCTGGGCCCAGGGCTGGGACTGTCTGCTGGCTTCCTGCTCTCCTCTAAGTTTACTGATTCCAGGAGACTCCAGGAGAGGCGAGCCCTTGGTGCTGCTGCTCGGCACGTCAGAGGGCTCTTCCTGAGCCCAGGCTTCAGAGCACCCTAGTATCTCAAGAAAGACAGAAGGGCCCTGCTGCCATTCTGCCCACCCAAGAGGCTGCCCACTCACGGCACCTGTCCCTAACGCCCACCCAGCACCTCACCGCCAGCTCAGGACGAAGCTAGCTAAGTGCCCACTCGGCGGGCATTGGATGACAACCCTTTCTCCCGGCACCTCTCCAGGCCTGTGTGGGCAACATTCCAGGCCAACTCCTACACCCAGTTACAGAGGAAGGAAGAACCACTCCGGGCCTCTTCAGATACCAGGGTCATTCGGTTTCCAAGGAAAGACGCAAAAGAGCAGAGACAACTCAGGTCACCTAAAAGGTCAAGGCCCCACAAATGACAGCCCAGGGCAGTGGTGAGGTGACAGGCCTGGAATGTGGCATCATCCATAGGTTACATCCACTTTACAACCTTTTAAAATGTAATTTTACCTAGGTCCCCTGCGTGTTGGGTGCAGAGCTCACAGTTCTGTTACCTTGGTTAAGCCTCAAATGCCCTCAGTCATCCACGCCCCGAACAGAGGCAGACATCATCCTGGAATCCTTTGGAACTTTTTTTTTTCTGTTTTAAACCAAGGACCCAGTGTTTGCATTTTGAGAGGCCAGTCTGCAGAGTGTGCATGCTCTGACTGTATCCAGCATCTCTGAGGAGGATGGAGAGGCACACAGCGGTCCTGAAGCCGCAGGCCTGACAAGCTGCCTTTTTTGGCTTTGAGCTGGGTACAGAGAAACTGATTGAAACCAGAGGGTGCTGTGTGCCCAGGTCCCAGCCGCCTGCGGTCTGCTCACGGAAGCACCTCACCTTTCCCATCGATGTGCTCCCGCCATACTTGGTAGTACCCGTTCTCTTCATTGCCTCTTGGATGAGGGTGAGGCTGGAGAGAGCCAGGGTATACCCTGTACTCCACAGACCCCATGAAAGTAGTGGATCAAAGCCTCCTGGGCTAACTGGTCTCACTGAGCTCTTGTCCAGGCCTTCTCTGAGTCTATTCAGAAGCAGTAATTAAAACAAAGCCACACAGCGCCACTGGAGTGAAGACCCTTACCTAACCCTGCAGGCTGCCACCCCCCTGCATAGAAGCAGGCAGGAGTAGGAAGGCCTCCCCACCTGGGTTGTCTCTCCCAGGATTCGGTGCTCCTCGTCAGCCTGTCTAAATTGGACTTTCTCCAGAAAGCTCGCTGGCTGTAATGAGAGCTGCCTTGTCGGAGGAAGGAAGCTTTCTAGGGTTCAGCTGCTCCAGGTGTACTCAGAATGAAGGCTGGCACCTCAGCACAAAAGGCAGACAGCAGGCGCCTGGGAAGGGCCCCGGAAAGCCACTCCCACGTTTTCACACTTGGGGAGATCTGAAGAAGGCCACCATGGGAAAGTACAGGGGCAGAATAGCGAGAGTTGCTGCGCCTTCCTGGCCCGCGAACCGTCAGAGAGCATATGTGAAGAGATGGGAAGTCTCAACCCCTTATGCAGAAAGCCAGACTGAGGCTTAGCTAGCCTGACAGCCCAGATCTAGGGTCAGATCCCAAACTCAGCATCTCAAAAGAAGGTTTTCTAGCTATGTGCTTAGAGCTTCTGGAAGCTGAGGCTGCTGCTGGGGGCCTCAGAACCCACATAATGGGCTCAGAATCCCTCGGAATGATCAAGGATCCTCAAGGTACCATTACCTTGCCCAGAGAAGGCAAGAAATGAAACTGGGTTTCTCTGTTATCTGTGGGTTGGAATGTTCCTCTTATTTCCTATCATGCCCTAGTGTGGGCAGGCTCAGACCCTAGGGAGGGCAGCACCCAGGGCTCTGGTCTGGTTTCCTCACAGTCCAGGCTCATAGGCGTGGTCCTCTCTGCTCTCACCTTCCTATCTGTGTGCCTGTCAAGAGGAACCCCACATCCTCCCTCAACGGCCCCCAGTTGTTCCCATACCTCCCCCATCTCAGCTTTCACCTCCATCCCTAGTTCCTCCCACTGTGATAAGGTATCCCCTGAATTAATTCTTCTTTGGATTAGGGATTTTTTTTTAACTTTTTTTTATACTGATTTGATTCACAATCACTAAAATTCAGGAACAATTTCATGCATTTCAATAGGTAGAACAACAAATTTTTTTCCATCCATTCCCTAAGAAACACAGCCACTTCTCACGTGTACTCCACTAACCAAAAGAAGGCTGGGCTTGTACAATGCAATGGTGAAACATTCTCAGAAAGAAGAAAATCATCATCAGGGTAGAGATAGTGCCTGTGTAAAGGCAGCACAACCAGTTTGTGTCACCGTGAAGTCAGGGGCTAAAACAAGAAGTCCGTAAACATCTCCACTTCTTCTTTTTCTACACAAGGATAGCATATGCTCCAAGAGGCTAAGCTATAGCTTTTCATCCGGGCCTTATCGTGGATGTGTTTCCACATCGGTTCATTCCTGGTTAGGGCTCAAAAGAGATATGTTTCAAACCCAAGTTCAAGTCACGTGCCTCCTACTGTGATCTGCCCTTGCCCAGATCTCCCCGAGTCTGCTTCTAACTCCTCTATGCCTTGATATGATGGTCTAAGAGTCTTGGCTGACACCCTTCACCAGAGCCAAGCTGGTCGGCTCAGAGCACAGCTGGATTCCTTGCAAGGTGGCGCTGCCCGCTGTCCCGGTGGGCAGTCTAGGTGAATGGGAGAAACATCTTCCCACAAGAGTGAGTCATGAGTGTTCAGTTTCCCAGTCTGGCTCCAGTCGGCAGCTTCTCTCCTGCCGGGACTGCAGGTATGAGGTGAGGTCAGGTGTTATTGTTGGAGCCGGAAGCTGAGTGTGGATGAAGGGTGGGGCTGTGGTGGGTATGAGGGTGGCTAGGGGCAGTAGACACCTGTCCTGAGTCTGTGCGGGGCCGGTCATATGGCTCTGAGGACCTGCCCAGAGGAGAAACCTGTGTGCTGAGATCCAGACCAGCTGGCCTTTCTCCGTTTCTTGCTGAGGGATCTATCTTGGTGAGTCAGTTGGCTTCTTGGAGACTTGGGTTCTTGCTTTGTGAATTGGATGTTCAAACAAACCTGCACTTGCTGCAAGGTCTTCCAGGGGCTCAGAGAGGTAGAGTGGTTTATACAGACAGTAAAGAGCTCTGTCCAGTTGTATCAGTTGCTCTGCATGGAGGCTGTGAAATCGCCTCACGTCTTGCCAAGAATTGGCCCATCGAAGTCCCATCGCTGAGCCTCAGTTTCCCATCTTAGGGGGTTGAGACTGGGCTGATATGGTAATTTTCCTTCTTGCAGACTTACTTCCTGCGTTCCCTTCTGCTTTGACCTGCACACTTCCAGCAAGCATAGAGAGATCTTGGAGAAGGCTGTCCCAGAGATTTCCTGCCGATGCTTGTCTGATCCTGCCTTCTGGGAAGCATGGCCGCCACAGGATTATGGGACAGAGCATAGACCCTGAGCCGCACAGCTGCTCTGAGAGGCACACTCTCCAGCCTGGCATGGCTCCAGGTGCTGCCAAGCCTTGAGACTCACTCCCATCCAAACAATTCCTGCAGGAGCCATGGCCACAGCTGTATGAGACCATTACAGAGACCTTGCTACCCAGCAAGCCTCCCGCGTGACCCCCACCACCTCCCATGCCTGGCGACCAGGGCAGACTAGAGAATGTCTGTGCCTCGGATCCAAGTGGAAGAAGTGGGTGAGAAAGACAGGCCGCTGGGGGCAGCCGCACCTCCCGATGACCACCTCCTCAGCCTGAAGGCCCTCACTGAGAAGCTGAGGCTGGAGACCCGAAGACCTTCCTACCTGGAATGGCAGGCCAGGCTGGAGGAGCAGACGTGGCCTTTCCTGAGGCCAGCTGCCCAGCAAGAGACACGTCTGGAGCAGGGAGCCTGTGGGGGCGGAGAGCCTTCGATGCCTCTAGGGGAGCCCAGAGAGCTTCTCCCACCTGCCAGGAGTGCCAGCAGCGGTGACAGGCCACTGACCACGGGCAAGCTGGAAGGCTTCCAGAGTATCGATGAAGCTATAGCCTGGGTCAGAAAGGAACTGGTGAGTGGCTGCCCGCCAAGAGGCCCGTGAATGTGCCATGCATGCTCCCGCCCCCATCTTTCTGCCTGACTTTGCCTTCCCACACATGTTTGTCCTCCCACCTCTGCCTGTTTCCCACTCGCACATCCCGGCTTCCTGGTAGGTGAAGGGTAGATCTCATTTCTCAGTGGATACATGGAGCCCGGGGTCAGCCGGCCCCTAATCAAAGAGCTAGAGGAAGCAAGTATTAGCCCACATGTATTCTCACCCTCTCCTCACCAGCATCGGCGTCTCCTACTCTTATTCCTGGACAGCTAAGGGAGCCTCAGAGTTTGTCTTAACTTCTCCCCATCCATCCCAGTTACCTACAGGATTGGGGACCACTGCTCGCTCAGCAAGCGAGTGGCCTCTTTCCCTGGGCTGGGAGTTGACACTAGCTGGATGGTGGGGCTCCCTGGGTGGCCAACTTGGGGAAGGGCTCTCAGTTTGGGGTTCATAGCTGTAAGTGCTAGGGTTTAGCATGGGAAGTGCTGTTTAATAATTCAAGGTGTACAGAACTTCCAGAAGAGGGCACATGACTGATCACGCCTGGGGTGAAGGCTTTGGCAGAGGAGGTTGAGTAAGAATCTGCCCAGAAGTCAGGGTGGGTCGGGCATTGCAGACGGAAGGAGTGAGCAAGGGCGGAAGGCTGAGTGGAGCAGCAGCTGTATCCTTTCACTGCCCACAGGCAAAACAGACACCCAAAAATCCTAGGAAAGGAGACGGGACGTTGTCCCATCCTGCCCCAGGAAATCCACTAGGTATTCCCCATGACAGTGGCTTCTCAGCAGACCCAGACCGGAAACAAAGGTTCCCCCCAAGCTTTAGCTGCTTCCCTGAGTCACCTCCAGGGCTGTCTGACTCCAAGGAGCCAGAAATCAAGGGACAGCTGCCCTCCAGAGCTGGTGGTAACCCTCCAGCCAACAGGAAGGCAGAGGCCTGCTTGGTTTGTTTTGGTGAGTCCTGCAAGATATCTCTCCACTGGGGCCTGAAATTTCTTGTGAGCTGAAAGAAAGCTTTGGAGTTCAGAGTGGTGGCAGCTCGGAGACTGGACATCGGTTAATTAGGAACCTCTTTAGTTGATATTGAGACTGCTCAGAACACACGGTCCCATTGTGTATGCTGTTATTGCTTGCTATTGGCTTTCGCAGAAGACAGGGTCCCATGGAGTCTTGCTTTGTGACTGCAGCGTGCTCACAGGAGCATGAGAGGTGGAGAGGTGGGCCTGAGACAGATCCTGAAAGCTGCACCCTGAATTCCTGAGGCTAAACTGCTTTGATCTGTTCTTCACAGAGGAACAACAAAAAAAAAAATTCCCATTAGCCAAGGATGCAGTTTGTTGGTTCGGGGGCTCATTCGAGAGTTTATTGCTTCTAGGAGCAGAGTTGTTTACTGTTTAAATAAGTTCACATTCCTTGTGGGCTTTCCTTTGGAGTGGGGAGTAGAGAAAATTTTCCTCTGAGTGAACGGAAAACAGTACAGGCTTCCTTCAAGCTTCCTGGACACCTCCCAGCATCCCTCAGATAGAACGGTACCAGGGGGAGCTTTGGACAGATCCCAGTGCCTTGGGATATGATGAACACCTAGGACAGGATGTGACGCTGAGCTCCCAGAGTCTTTAAGGGGTGGTTAAGGCGGCACACAGCCCAGGCTGGGAACATTGTCTGAAATCTGTGGGGCATACTCACACCCATTGCCAGGACACATCAAACCAAGCGTGGCACGGTACTCCACCCAGAGTGTGCTGGCTAAGAAGAGGAGGCCAGCCATATTCAGGTAACTCAGCCTGTAGGATCCCAGGGCAAGACAGTCCTAGTCAGGACTAATTTGACTGCCAAAGGCTGTCTGATGTGGGTATAAGAAATGTGTGCATGAGTAATAGGCCTTATTCCTGTATAACATTTTCTGTTCTCCTGGCTGACCGTAGGTGAGTAAGAAGGAGGAGGAGGATGACAGATGTGTCACAGATGTGGCTCTCTGTGTGCCAGGTACTGCCCTCTGTGTGCCAGGTCACTCACGTCTCATTGCCATGTGACTTCCCCTTTCCCAAACTCTCATTTTCAAGATGACAAAAGACTCAGAGAGGAACGCAGGAGGGAATGAAGAAGTTGGCATTTGAACCCTGGGCCACAGGGTCTCTTTGCCAATGCTAGTCTTAGCTGCTGCCACAGAATACAGCATCCTTCACAGGCAGCCAGTTCCCCTAAAACCGAGCTCCCGGGGAGGTCAGCAGACAACGGAGTATGGGCTGGAGGCAGAGAGAGGGACGCAGTTGAATGAGAATCACTACATTCTGCTCAGTCTTGCAAAGGTCCTGGGCACTTGTGTCATTGTTCCCACCACACAGATGAGCTCGATGACGCTCCTGGGAGTCAGTGACCCTGACCAGGAAGTGACAAAGCCGGGGCTCAGATCACCCGAGTGGGGAAGGCCCCAGCCGGTCATGCTGGAAAAACCCTGAGTAGAGCCCCCTGAGTCTACTTTAAGGGTGAACATTGTGCTTTGTGGGTCTCGGATGAGGGTCTGGGATTTAGAATTCCCAGTATGTCCCAAGGGACTCTAAATGTCTTATGCCATACCACATCTAGAGTACCAAGGAGTGAAAAGAGGCCCAAGGGGCTGTGAAGAGACTTCAGAGGACAGATTGTGGACTCCCCATGCTTGAGCTCCACACCCTGTCCCTGAATTAACAGCCCCACAGAGCCAAGCTCAGACAGCAAAGGGTCTTAGTGAAGCGCTCCTACCTAAGCACCCCCAGCCCAGTGGTGCAGGAAAGTCCACCTGTTTAATAATGCTCTTCCAGAGACTAGCAGCAGCTCCAGTGCTGAGTTCAGAACTCTCATGCCCAATTCCACCCTGTCAAAGATCAGACACCAGAAAGGCAGCTCTTAAAACACCTCCCTTGAAGCAGCACTGTTAGAAAGTTTCAGTTAAAATAAAGCTTCATGCTATTATTCTCATGTATCCATTGTTCAACATCAAGGTGCCTCTGAAATCCACCTAGTTTCGAGGCCCCAGTAGTTTGCATAACCTTTGTTATGCTGTATTTATTTAAATTCAGAATCAAGCTTTCTCTGTCCCAGGGCACTCCTATCCTCTTCGCTCATTTGTCAGACTCCTGTGCAAATTTATACTTTCTCCCACGTGTCCAAGGAAGCAGACTGAGACTCTATAATCCCGGAGTCAGTATGTGGGCTTTTGCCCTCCACACTGCCAAAACACCCAACTCAACACAAGGTTGCCTGCAGTCTAGCAGATTGGAGTTAGAGAACTTTCTTCTCATGTCAGGCAAGTGCCCTTCCATGGAACTATAGCCCCTGATTTATTTTGCTTTTTTTTTTTTTTTTTTTTCCGAGACAGGGTTTCTCTGTGTAGCTCCGGCTGTCCTGGAACTCACTCGGTAGACCAGGCTGGCCTCGAACTCAGAAATCCGCCTGCCTCTGCCTCCCAAGTGCTGGGATTAAAGGCGTGCGCCACCACTGCCCGGCTTATTTTGCTTTTTGATACAAGGTCTTGCTAAGTTGCACAGACCAACCTTGCACTCACTCTATAGCCCAGGCAGGTTTTAAACTTGAAATCCTCCTGCCTCTGCTTCAGAAGTAGATTTGGTTTTAGGCCTCTGCCATCAGGACCTGGTTTTGATAGAAGTTTTGGTCCTAGCAGAGGGTAGCCTATAGTGTAGGAAGGCCATGGCAGCAAGAGTCTGTCAGCTCCTTGCAACTGAATGTGGAATTCCAGTTGCCCTGGTCTGGGAACTAGGCCTGGGCCTGGAGCCGAGCCACCCACCAACTGGCCATCAGTGTCTCACAGTCAATCGCCCACCTTCCATCTTGGCTTTGTGGTCTTGCTCAGATGGGCTCTTAACAGACAAGGAGATAAGAAACAGAGGCCAGAACACCTCCTGCTCTGTGAGAGGCAGACAAAAGCAAAAGCGTTAATCTCCCAGGTTCTGTGGTGAGAACCTGGGAATGCACAGCACCTACACCGTGTTAGCTTCCTGCAGGTGTTGGATCCCTGCAGGCAGAAGGTGTTTATAGTTGTTAGAAAACAGAAAAAGGAAGCTGACGGGTACTAACCAGGCACAGCCTGTGTGTCAGAGCTGGAGACCTGCATTCTGGTGGTGCTCTGTGGCCTCAGCTTGATCACTAGCCGGAGCTCTTAGTGGCGAATCTTGGCAAGCACACAGCTCCGGCACATAGAACACCAGCTTGAATTATCCTATCTGCTGGACACCCAGCCAGATGACCGGTCATGCTCACTGTGTGGGGTGGAGGTGAGTGACGATGCCAGGGGAGAGCACTCTGGTGCTCCCAGAACTCGTTCTCTCTCTCTCTCTCTCTCTCTCTCTCTCTCTCTCTCTCTCTCTCTTTTCTTCCTTCCTTCCTTCCTTTCTTTTTTTCTTTCAAGATTTATTTATTTATTTATTTATATGAGTACACTGTAGAGCTGTTTTTAGACACACCAGAAGAGGGCATCAGATCCCATTACAGATGGTTGTGAGCCGCCATATGGTCTCTGGGAATTAAACTCAGGACCTTTGGAAGAACAGTCAGTGCTCTTAACCGCTGAGCCATCTCTCCAGCCCCCAGAGCACTTTCATGGGATGCTCCCAGAAGCTTGAGACTGTTTGCTCTCCCCACTTTACAAAGGAGAAGACAAGAGGCTCAGAAAGACCAGAAGTCTTAGGTCAGAGGGGTTAAGTGACAGTCAAGGAGGTGGCTAAGCCTGAAAGAATGGCACCCACCTGACTCAGAAGCCAGGATTCTTTCTTGTTACAGAGACCTATCCCATGTTCATAGCATGTGCCACATGTGTAAAAGGCACACTGTAAAATAGGGGTGACAGATACCTACCTGTCCCACTGTTGAGAAAGGAAGTTAAAGAGGAAGCAGTGGCCAGGATCAGTGCTGTGTGTGTCCTTCTGTCACAACACTTGATGCTCACAGCTTCCTTCCGAGGCGGGTGCTAGGATAGGATTACCACTCCCATTTTACAGATGAGAGAACTGATTATCAACATACAGGGATTTGAACTCATATCTACCCAGCCTCAGAGCCCACACTCCAAATGGCTGCTGTATCCACTGCTCCTTCGGTTAGCAAGCTGTATACATACATACATACATACATACATACATACATACACACTGCTTGTGGGGTATAGTAGTACAATTAGATACAGTATGTGGTGGCCAAATCAAGATTAGCATTTCCACTTTTTGTACTACCCGTTCTGTGGTAGGAACACTCAACTTCTTGAGTTGTTTTGAAATATATACTAAACTGTTGTAGACTAGTTATCTGGATAGTTAGAACTGGGCTAGGGCTGTAGTGCAGTGGCCCAGTGCTTGGCTCCCATTCATGAGGCCATTGGTTCAATCTCCAGGGCTACCAGGAGAGTACTGGAACGGATGGCTCCTGTTTCGCTCCCCATTACCAAGTCTGTCTCGATCTCCTCATTCCTTCTCAGCCCTCGTGCCCAGCTGTATGTGGGTTTGTCTTTCTCGCTGGGAAAGTTGCTGGCTTATTTCACCTAACATAATGCTTTCTAGGTCTGTCTACATCGGTGCAAGCATGAAGGTCTCACAGGTTTAAGGTGGGATAATAAATTACATTGCCAAAGTCATTCACCCCTCTTGGTGGACATCTTGGTCAATTGGACATGTCTTGGCTATAGTGGATTGTCCTGCAGGAAATATGGGAGGACATTAACTTCTCGGGTAGTCAAGATAAATAGCTTTCTCTCTCTCTCTCTCTCTCTCTCTCTCTCTCTCTCTCTCTCTCTCTCTCTCTCTGTGTGTGTGTGTGTGTGTGTGTGTGTGTGTGTGTGTGGCACTTCCTTATACCTTTACGAGTATTCCTATTTCCTATCTTCTTGACAGTAGTCATTCTACCTGGGGTGAGGTGGTTTCTTGCTGTGGGTTTTTGTTTGTTTGTTTGTTTGTTTGTTTGTTGTTTAAAACAGGGTCTGACTCTACCTCTCAAACTAGCCTAGAACTAACTTATAACACAGCCCAGGCCAGCCTTGAACTGGTGTTCTGTCTCGGCCTCCCATGGGCTAAAATCACGGGTGTGTGGCCTCACGCCCAGCTTTGTTGTACTTCTGATTTGCATCTTCCCCAGTGATCCGAGGTGCTGGACATCTTTTCTGAATTTGCCTGCTATGTGACTGTATTGACTTCTGAGAAGGGTCGACTCAGGGTCCCCACCCATCCTCCCCTCCTCACTCTCCTGTATGCCCTTTTCAAGCAAGCACACCTCAGTCATCAGAGCCCAGGTGCTGAAGAAGCAGCGGGAGGGGGAGGGGAACATCATTTGCACTTTTCTACAGGGGGCTCCCACCTGCCCAGGGACGTTCACCTAATAATGGGTTGTTTTGTGATCCGTAGCCAGAACCCCTGGTTGCTCTGAAAGTCCACCCTCTCATAAGGAAGGTAACAGTTTGTCTGGGGACTTTTCAAGTATGAAAAGTTGAAAACCTTAACACATCTTTAGAGCTTCACACTTGTGTAAGGTCAGGAGTGCGCTCTAGGAGGGCTTGAAGGGCCTAGAGCTCTCTTCCTAGCCCTGGCCTCTGGTCTGGCCTTCCCAAACAGTATAGACCCAGGGAGGAGACCAAGTCCAGATTGGAGGCAATGTAACAGGCTCCCTCCTCCCAGGAACCAGCCCTGGGGACTGGAGCCAAGGTGCCAGATCATCAGCCCACAGCCCACAGCCAGGGGCTACAGATCACAGCTCCCTCCCCCCATTGTCAGGAGAGGCTACTCCCGACTCTGTGGGCCAGTACCTCCTAGCAGAGACAGCCTGTCCGTGAAGCACACTCCCACCTCCACCTGAGTCCACAACTCCCCTGGAAACCAATTCACAATGTGTAGCTGCTTCTGGGAACCTTTGAGCTTTTCCTTCTACAGGTTCCCAGAAACTCAAGTTTCCATTGAGCCAGACACCTTACCCGTACCACCTGCCTCCTTCCACTCCTGTGGATCCAGGATTCCCAGGGGTCAAACTAAGGTTAAAGTAGCTGCATTGTCCTGGCTCTACACAGATTCCAACACAATACTGATTATAACAATGTCTGACATTATACATGTCTTATTATAACAATGGCTGACCTTTAGGTGAAACTAGACAAACACCCCAGCAGAATACAAAGACTGTTTGCAATCCTCAAGAATTAGGTCTCTGTTGCCCAACCATGTGGAAATGATACTTGCTCTGCCCCTTCACACGCGCTGAAGTTCCCAGCCCTCACACCAATTCTGTCAGAGACAAACGGAGTCTCTCAGACTGAGATGGCATCCAAAGCAGCCCCAGAATTAGGGACTAGACACATGTCCTTCATCTTGGTATTCTCTTTCTATCTGTGCTGACTGTTAAACACAGATTCCCAATCTCTACACCTTTGCAAAACCTTTCTGTTTGTCTCGGAATGCGGTCCAGCTGCTGCGCGCGCGCGCGCGCACACACACACACACACACACACACACACACACACACACACGGGTCACATATTTGTCCTGGCTAATGTCACTTAGCATAATGGCCCCAAGGTTCATTTATGTTGTGACATGGTCTCCAGTCTCCTCCTTCCTAAGCCTGAACAGCATCCAGAGCGTGGATAGACTGTGTCATCTATGTTGCAGTTGGAGTGTGCCGCTATGAACATGGGTCACCGGTCTCTGTTGGAGTCCTTGCCTCCACTTGATGTGGGTGGAGCCCCTGGTCATATGGTAACCGCTGAGTTTTTAGGACATCCGAAGGATGTCTACAGCCTTCCTTGTCCTTGCCCCCAGCACAGAGTAGGCACGAACTTTCTCGTCAGGAAAGCACCGGGTGTGACCTCTCTCCAGTAAGCAGGGCACAGTCGCCTGAGAGCTTTCTGTTCCGGATTCTCCTCTCCTCTCTAGCTTTCTTCCTTCATCTCCCCTCAGCATCTCTATCACCTCTCCTCACTCCACATAGAGCTCTGAAGCCAGGAAACCTCTCCCTTCTCTTTCAGAGCCCTGTAATTACTGTTTAATGAGATAATCCTACCCTTGGGGGTTTGCCGTCAGCCTGAAGAAACAAGCTGATTCTCCTAAGAATCTTCTCATTTGTCTCAAAACCGCCAGTGTCCACAGGCAGCAGAAGTGGAACAGCACTGACTCTCGGAAAGGCTGCCTCCGCCACCTCGGGTCCCAGGAGACCCTCTTCACCATTCTCCTAAACCTTAATCCTAACCCTGACCAGTGACATCACCACCCTTTCCGCAGGCACTGTGTCCCGATTATGGGATTACAGGAAGAACAGACCACACCTCTGAATCTAGCCTGTGCCTGTCTCCCCAGAGGTAGGGCAAGTCACCCTGGGGGAGGGGTGGAAACTAAGTACACTCTACCCTGAGTTTTAGAGGACAGTATTCGACCCATGCTGAGCTGAGTTCCTTAGGCCAGAGTCTAGGACCAGTGTCCCAGCCTAGGTGTTCCCGTGGGTCCTGGCTTGGCCTAGAGAGAAACATTTGGCCACCAGTAGCTACTGGGGGGCTTTGAGCCAGTACAGCTTCTGGGTACATACTGCTTCTTGTCCGGTCTGGAAACGTCTCAGCCCCTCCTTGGAGAAGTGGAGGTAGAGGCTCAGGAAACATTACTGACTGGTTTAGCTAGCAGGAGAGGGGCCCCACTTGCAACAGGGTCTCCCCAAGAAGTCTGCCGCCTCCAGGCCCTGGGAGAACCACTGCTTGACTCGGGGTATCTGACTGTCCATCCCCATTCCCCAGGAGAGCCGGGCCTGAGTTAATTTCCTCATCTGTAAGACACAGTAAATGTGATGCCTCTGGCCTTGGCTTGGGAAAAAGACAGGGAAACCGTGCAGGTCATGTGCAGGGAGCCAGGGGGTGGGGGGGATCTTGTCATCCATGTTATCCACAGAGACCTGCATCCTTTAGGCACTGCTAAGGACATTTAGTATAAAAAGCCTCTCAGCCATGTGAACCCAGAGAGCATGATGGGAAATGAAATAATATTATACAAAACGATCCTGCTCAGGGGTATGGGGGGAGGGGGAGGGGGCGGAAGAGCTCTAGAGTCATCTAGTTCATAGAGACAGGCAGTGGGTTGGGCTTGTCTGGGGCCGGAGGGAAGGGGTGGGGAATTGTCTTTTGATTTAATGAGCACATGTTTTAGTTGAGAAATATGGAAAATTTCTGGAATTGGGTGGTGGCTGCGGCTGCACAGCGATGTATGTTAGCACTGCTGACCTGTGCTTCAAAATGACCACGATGATACATGTTTTGTTATGAAGACTTTTCATTTTGGTTTTAAATTTGGGAGTCTTAGCCCTTCACATTTAAGAGGAAAAATATGTGTGTGTGTGTGTGTGTGTGTGTGTGTGTGTGTGTGAGAGAGAGAGAGAGAGAGAGAGAGAGAGAGAGAGAGAGAGAGAGAGAGAAAGAAAGAGAGAGAGAGAGAGAGCATGCACTGAATGCTCACTAATTTTCTCCACGGCAATTGCTCTGTGTTCCGAACCCAATGGGGAAATGAGAACATCTGTAATCATTTGCATAAGCACAGGGCGTCCCTCCTGGAATCTCAGGGCCCTTTTGGCTCCAGGCACCTGGTAGGCCACAGAGATGAGTTTGAGGTACTGAAACAATAGCCTCTTGCAGGCGGGGGCAGAGTAAATGGCAGGATGGAACTGGGTCTCAGGTCAAGTAAGAACAGCTGGTGGCCTTGCCTTAGTGACAAAGCTTTTGTTAATGGGAAACTGGCTGCCCACGAAGCCTGGAGAGACCATAGTTACATTCCTTGTCTGCTGAGTCACAGCTGTGTGACAGGCTGACGGACACCTTGAAACCTTCTGAGCGCCAGTATCCTCACTTGCAAAATATAGACCTTCACAGCAGGGACCCTGGGGAAGCTGTGAGGTTCCATAGGATTCTGTGTATAGATGGGTTTGGAAAAGTACCGCTGAGAGCTGTTCTCAGTACATCCCTTTCTTAATAGGAAACAGAGGTGCTGAAAATATGAGAAACCCTCTGCAGGGTGCCTGAGCGTTGATCAGCTCTGTCTCCTAGAGCCCCTCTTCCTCAGAGGCAGGACTGGGTTGTCAGTCCTGTGGGTACCACAGTCTAAGCTCCCATCCCAGCTTTACCACCAAGGACCTCGGACAGTTGACTTTAGCTTCCCCATCTGTGATTTGTGACCTAGTAAGACTTACTCCATAGGCTCTCATGAGGGTTCGCTCGAATGTCTTAGCTCTGCCTGGTTCATAGTAAAAGAGCTTATGAATATCAGCACATTTTTACAATTGGTTCTTAGGAACCTTTATTTTAAAATGTATCAGTGAGTAATTGTAAGACATCTGATGAAAGAAAAAATAGCGGGGTGCAGAGGGAGGAAGAGCCATACCTCTTTTTTTTTCTTTTCTTTTTTTTTTTTTTTTTTTTTTTTTTGGTTTTTCGAGACAGGGTTTCTCTGTGTAGCCCTGGCTGTCCTGGAACTCACTCACGCCACCACCGCCTGGCGAGCCACACCTCTTTAAGAAGAACTGGTACTATCCCATGCCCCAGTAGATCGCCCAAACTCATGTGTATACGGGTAGCACTAACTGAAGTCAGGGTTTCTGTTTTTGTTTTTTGTTTTCAAGGACATGGATTTGTAAGAGTGGTTGGGTACAAGGCAGAGGCAGGCGGATTTCTGAGTTCGAGGCCAGCTTGGAACTAGACAGAGTCCAGGACAGCCAGGACTACACAGAGAAACCCTGTCTCGAAAACCCAAAAAAACAAAAACAAAAACAAAAAAAAGAGTATTACTTCTCTCAGCCAGGCGGTGGTGGCACACACCTTTAATCCCAGCACTTGGGAGGCAGAGGCAGGCGGATTTCTGAGTTCAAGGCCAGCCTGGTCAACAGAGTGAGTTCCAGGACAGCCAGAGCTACACAGAGAAACCCTGTCTCGAAAAACAAAAGCAAAACAAAACAAAAACAAACAAACAAACAACAACAACAAAAAAAGTGGTTGGGTACTAGGGCAAGCCGGAGGAAGGTAAATGGATATGATCAAAATATATTATAAAATGTATAAATGTTCAAATAATAAATAGGGCATGTTATGGCAGCCCACATACATGCTCTAGTCGGGACTGTCACAGTAGAAAGCCCCACTGTCCAAGCCATCACATCCCCCTTCCCACCCAGAAGCTGTGTCACCGAGTCTGGTATCTACCACTCTTCGAAGTCTCCCTCTACCTGAACATCCCCCTTTGAACACCAAAGGGATGGGAATGGATGAAAAGCAGCTTTAAGCCAGGACAGGCACAGAGAAAGACTTAGACATGGTTGCTAGCCTGGTACAAAGCTTCATCAGGCAATAAAACTTCCCATTCCACTGCAGTCTTTTCACCTCTTGGGGCCAGGAAGTGTGCCTGCTGCCAGGTGGATCTGTCGATGATCCATGGCATCAGTTAGGATTCCTATCCACCGCGCACCCTGCTGACCCAAGTCTGGCCTCTCCCCTTCCAGGCAGAGATGCGGCTCCAGGACCAGCAGCTGGCCAGGCAGCTCATGCGCCTCCGAGGAGACATCAACAAGCTGAAGATCGAGCAGACCTGCCGCCTGCACCGCAGGATGCTCAACGACGCGGCCTTTGAGCTGGAGGAGCGGGATGAGCTGTCCGACCTCTTCTGCGACTCCCCCCTGGCATCCTCTTTCAGCCTTTCCACGCCACTCAAGCTCATTGGCGTCACCAAAATGAACATCAACTCCAGAAGGTTCTCTCTCTGCTGAGAGCCTTGGGATGGAAGGGGGAACCAGAGTCAAGGGTGAGAGAGAGGGCTCGGACCAAGTCGCCCAGAGTGAGTCTCTCTGAGGCCATGCTTGGGATTGAAAGGCACCAGGACCTGCTGCTAGGATACCAGGGGCTTCAGCTCTGCATGCTTGGCTCTTCATGTTCAAGACCCAAAGCGTCTGCAGACACTATGTAAGACAGGGCTCTCAGCAGGATCCCTGTGGCCTTCCCCTCTGTGGTCAACTTTTCTGTGTCCTAGAATCACTGGTGCTATGATGATGAATCCCAAAGGGGACACCCCTCCCACACCCCCGCCAAAGCTTGTTCTTATAGAAAGCTCTAGTTAAGGGAAGCTGAGAAGATTAGATTGTGTAAAGTACACCCATCTCTCATGGACTGTTACCACCCTCTTAGTGCTAGCTCTAATTGCCCCCAGTAGGAGACTCAAAAACCTGTGCAGGGATGTGGTAGGACAGGAAAACTTAAGGAGTAACAGGGTGACACATGGGAAGGCAGGCATCTGTTCGATGGCTGCCAGCATCCCTGGGAAGGAACTCTACCCAGCTACTTTGAACTTCAGTCTTGATGCCACAAGGCCATGCTCTTTCCAGCCTGCTCCATGACGTATGACACACATACTTGTCTAGCTTTGGTAGAACAATCCAGGCGCCTCGCTGTCTCCTATCACAACCACTTCAGTTACCTCACTGCCACCCACACCCCCAGGAGAACACCTAACTGGCCACTGGTGGCTAAACCAGGCAAGATAGGAGATAGATTTCCCACAAGTGAATTCTACAGGACGGGGCACGACAGAGGCCTCCTGGTGGGACGTGATATTGTCACCTGCATCACCTTATCTTCAGCACCAAAGATCCCAGGGATCCCAAAAGTCCATCCTGAGCCTCTCCCAAGACTGTGCCTGAGCTAGGCAATGAATTTCAATTGGACATGACTGTTAACTAATGTGTTGCTAACTCGTTAATACCTGTCCGCGTCTTGTCCAAATGGAAAGCCAGTTGAGTAAGCCAAACAGAGTTTGGGCTTTAATTCTGAGAGTTTTCCCCCTGGCAGCAAGCTTAAGATCAGTAAAATGTTAAGCTCTCCCATTCGAGGAAGCCCTGGCACAGCACACCTTGCCACAATCCTGTTAACACAAGTTTCTCGGACTCTGGGTGTGTCTAGTGAGGCCTGCTCATGAGCAGAAGGGCAAAGTGAAGCCCGGAAAGAGAATACCTTCCCTCCAGTTACCTGGCCGCTCTGTGGCTATGGACTATTAAGGTGTGAAATTCCTGTGAGTCAGGCCTAGATCTTCTGCCAATGAACTTGAACTCCAAAAGATGGTACTGATGCTCTGCCAAACCCACAAGTTGCCAGCTTCTCCCTCCCTCCCTCCCTCCCTCCCTCCCTCCCTCCCAGCCCCTCCTCATTCGTCTCTGGCCTAACAATCACTAGTATTAGGGCCGGGGTTAGCGGAATACCCAGATGGCGGATCCTTAGCACTTAAACCACTTGTCGTAGGTCTGCAGTCTACACTGACCGTTCTCTGTATATAGCATTTCTTCCTCCTGATAATCCCCATGAGCTGTGTCCACACACACCGCAACACACCCAGACTGGAATGGAAAGAGAATACTGAATGGTCTCTTCCTTGTGATTTCAAAGAGCCAGACGGTTTGTTTTTCTTTTTTTTTTTTTTTTTTAAAGGTAGAACAAGGTAGCCAAGATGTTTTAAGAGCCCTGAAGTCCAGGGGCCTTGACCCTAGTCCCTTCCTTTGAGACTACACAAAACACTGCCAAGTCCCAAGAGGCCTTTATTTCCCATCACCTCCTGCCTCTGGTCACCCCCCACCCCCGACCCCTGGGTGACATTCACCACATCACATAGAACACATGAGAGAAGAACCATCCCATATTCTAAAAACAATGCCAAACTGATTGTAAGACATTAAATCATTAGCCAGGCATGGTAGTGCTTGTCTTTAATCCCAGCGCTCAGGAGATGGAGGGAGGAAGATCGGGAGTTTGAGACTAGCTTATGATACACAGTAAGTTCTCCAAGGCATCCTGGGCTATATGAGACCATGTCTCAAAACCATAAGAGTCACCAGTCATTATAGTAACTGACACCCGTAGCTTAAAGCAAAGCAGAGTGATCGACTTGTATGCAGTCAGCAGCTACATACGTGCCTGAGCAGTCTGCGCTCAGTTGGGCAAGCACCCAGCATCTTCCTCCTGCTTTTGTTCTCTGGGGAAACTTTGTCCTAAGCATGGGTTTCAATAGATTAGATGTCTCAGCTTAAGCTGTTCACCCCAAGAGAATCTTACTCTGGGATAAGGAGTGGGGTTGGAGGGTGGTTGAAAAGGTGCAGGGGAAAGCCGTTTTGTCTTCTTACCTGCAGTCTAGTGTCTGTCTGTTAGCGCTCTGCCTTCCGTGGTGAGCTCAAACCATCAACTGTTCACTCTGGTTGTAGAATCCCCGCAGAGATGTCTGTAGGTCAGTGGCAACAGTAGCTGCCGTCCTCAGCCAGCTTCCTGCCTTACTGTGTGTTCACTGTCCAGTTTGGTGTTTCCTCATTCACCACCTCTAGCCCCCTCTCCCAGGCGAGACGTGAGCTCTCCACTGTGCTGCCATAATGTCATGTCCAATGCCTTCGTGGTCTCCGTAGCAATCACAGAGGCTTAGAGGGCCTGGCCAGGCCTGCCCTCATCTAAGATGCTAACCCTGTAGCAATACCAAGTGCTATTACATAATCAATGGACAATTTACAGTTTTATTTTTATGATTATTTGTTTCTATATTACTGTTAGAAAAAGTGAAATAAAAATATTTCAAAAGGAGATATACAAATAGAGACATTTATTGCCTTTTTACTTGTGGTTATAGCATGCACAAGACCAGGACCATAATTAAATGGATGGATGGATGGATGGATGGATGCATAAATGTATGTATATATGTATGGATGGATGCATGAATAGATGCATGCCTAGATGGATGCTGCCTAAATGTATGTATGTGTGGATGGATGGACGCATGGATGCATGGATGGGTGGATGGATGAATGGATGGATGCATACATGGATGCATGGATGAGTGGATGGATGATTTGACAATTAGATGAAGATATGGAAGAAAGGAAGATTCTCCACCTTTCTCCAAGAAGGGTCACTTGGAGGTAGTTACCATGGAGTTCTTTTCTATAGGCCATATGAGCACACCTCATGTACCCACCATCATGCCTGCATTTAACCAAAGCCAAATCATGGATGCCCCTTTCCAACCTATAATGACCTTTGCGACCTATAATGGCCTTTCCATAGTGATTCTAATAAGTGGTGCTATCGCTGTGCCTTGGGGAGACATATGCTTCAGCCATTCACTCTTAGATGTGAAATCAGTACAAGAGAGCTGTGGAGATGTTCTGGAGACATGGACTCTGGCTGTGCCCTTCCAGAACAGATCTGGGACCTGCTCTTCTACAGAGAACAAGGGTACCATAATAGGCAGGATCTTGAAATAGTTGTGTTTCATAACCCTAGGAAGGCCATGTCAGAGTTTAAGGTGGGTCACAAATTCCATTTTGTGGAACACCTATCCAGCAGCTCCACTGAGATTAAGTAGGTGTGACTAGGCTCTCTCAAAGGCCACATAGCACGTAACCTGTGGACACAAGGTGAGGGAGTATGGGTACCACCTAAGATGGGCTTGTTGGCTCACACCTTAATCCCAGAACCCAGGAGGCAGAAGCAGGTGGATCTTTGTGAGTTTGAGACAGTCAAGTGAATTCCAGAGCAGCCAGTGCACTAGGGCTACATAGTGAGACCCTGCCTCCAAAAGAAAAAGGGAAGAGAGGGAGAGGGAGAGGGAAAGGGAGATGGAGATGAGAGAGGGAGAAAGAAAGAAAGAAAGAAAGAAAGAAAGAAAGAAAGAAAGAAAGAAAGAAAGAAAGAAAAAGAAAGGAGGGAGGGAGGGACGGAGGGAGAGAGGGAGGAAAGAAAGAAAGAAAGAAAGAAAGAAAGAAAGAAAGAAAGAAAGAAAAAAGAGATAAAAGAAAAATCTACAACCACGTAGAGGTCACAGACTCTTTCACAGCAAAGCCTAGGATGTGTGTCCACTTTTTCAAGCCAGCTGAACAAGGTAACCATTTGGATGTTATACTAGGGCTCTCTGGAAAGCACCAATAGAATGCATATCTATTGTAAATGGGCACTTGTTACACCAGCTTACACAACAGGTAAGCTGTGCAGTCCAGTAATAGTACTCTGTGTGTTTAAACCCAGTAGCTTCTCGGTCTGAGAAGCTGGAGGCCTCAGCAGTCCTATCAGATGCTGGAGGCCTGGAAACTCCACGGAGAGCCTCTGGTAGTGAATCTGCATTCCAAGGCCAAAGGAGTCCGATGTCAGTGGAGGATGGCCATGGTAGCAATATACAGCCTGCTCAGGACAAGAGGGGGCACAGGTAGGCACTGTTTGCCCATTTATTGGAAAGCATTGCTCACTTTTAGGGTGGGGTGTAACACCTCCGCCAGCCCCCATCTCTAGAAATGTCTACACAGGGAAGTGGAGGAACAGAGATGCTCCTAAGTGCTGACCAGACTGAGGAACGTGGATGTGACCTCTCCGAAGTGACACAACCCTTTGTTCAGAAGACCAGCTGTGGCTTCATTATGCTGGGCCAACTGCCACAGTGTGCTCTGGGAACTTTGTCACCAGCCCAGCCTACAGCTTCCACATTCCAGACCCTGAATCTCACGGCCCATCTGGATGCCTGGGAACGGGAGGTGAATTCCACAGCCTTTCCTGCTTCTCAGTGAACACACGGGATTCCCCTCTCGCTCACTGTCCACATCAGAACCCTGCTCTCTGTGACTGTGCTGGCTTAGGGGAAGGCTGAGCTGCTGCTACCCTGAGGGAAATGATATGCAGGCCCTATCTGACAGGAGCTGATCCAACAGAAGGCTACAGATGTGGCCGTTATTAAATACCCTGTTCCTGGGCACAAAGCAATTGGCCACAGAGCCCAGCCTACCGGGAGATCCTGGAGGAAGGGAAACCTCAGAAGAGCATAAAAACACTAGAAGTGGCTGCCCCACTTGCCACAAGGAGGTGAGTCCTTCCACAAGTGGCGGCAAGACTCAGAGGCTTGGCCTCTGGAGATGTTCCTAAGCCATGTGTTAGACAGAATGGTCCTACAACGCCTGCTTCTCACCCACTTCAGGGATGAAGAGGCACTCAGGTAGGAAGACTTGCCAAGGAAGGTGATAAGTCTCCAGAGGAAATGAGCACAAATGCCAAGCAAGGCTCCTGCTCCCTGCAGTGGGCTCTCCGTTCAGTGGACTCCGGCTAGGCCTGGGAGTCTTACAAAGTCACGCCTGGCCAAGCCTACACTCGCAAGCCTCGCTTGGAAGGATAGCAAGAGGCTAGTGCTGGGACACAGACTTCCCCACTTGCCCACCTAAATGGATCCAGGACTAGGTTGGGAGAAGGGAAGCTACTCTGAGACTTCCAGGAAGGGAGAGGGGTGAGGAAGACTGAGAGCTTCTGGGACCATAGGAAGATCTGAGCAGGGGAGTCGGGGAAGACCAGACCACCGGTGGAAGTGATTCCTAGAACTCTTCTTGCTGGGGTATTGCCTCACAGGGACGACAGTGATGAGTAAGCTTCTCTGGCCAATGGGACTCACAGGCTTGGGGGCGCGCCCGCTGGGTAGCTGGGTCTGGATTCATTCCACAAATTTTTCGGGAGCCATTGCTTATGTCTGCCCTAGGCCTACTGTGGCCACAGGGAAGCAATGGCTGTTCGAGGTGTCACAGACTGGACTTCATCCTCCCAAGTTCAGGTGCTGAAGCACTAGGGACCTCAGAATAGATGTATCTGGAAATGAGGTCTGTGTGGGAGAGATAGGTTAAGATGAGGTCATAAGTGTAGCTGGTGTCGTTACTTGTGATTAGGACACAGACACACAGAGGGAGGCCATGTGAGGACACAGGCTAAGATGGCCATTGCAAACCCAGGAAGAGAGGCCTCAGGAGGGGCCAGCCCTGCCCACACTCAGACTTCTGGTTTTCAGAATCATGACAATAGGGGTTACTGTTTGAGCCACCCACTCTGTAGGACGTGTGATAGCAGCTGTGATGGGTAGTTTTAACTCTCAACCTGACTCACCTGATAGCCTCATTAAGTAACTGTTTTTTTCCCAGGTTGGTCTATTGGCACATCTGTAGGAGGATTGTCTTGCTTGTTGATTAATGTAGGAGGACCCAGCTCATTGTGAGAGGCGCGGGGTCCTGAGCTACTGGGCAGTAGAAAGTTAGCAAAGCAAGCAGACAGCGCGGGTGTGCGCGCTCCTCTCTGCTCATGACTGTGATATGATGTGATCGGTTGCTTGGGTTCCTGCTTTGACTCCCACAAAATGGCAGGCTGTGATCTGGAGCTGTAAGACAGAGGGGCCATTCCTCCTCTGGGTTCCTTGTGCTCATCAGAGCCACAGAAACGGCACTAGAACACCAGATCAACCAAAGTAATACATCAGCTTCTCCTCTCTGGCCTGTCTTCTTCCTTCCCACTCCCTGCCCTTCAGCTGTCCACCTGGGGGTAAGCTGGGTCACTTCTCACGTGTATGGGGACCAGAACAAGTCCTAGGGACCACCACGACCTCTGAGGGAAGTACAAGGTAACCGAGCCCGTGACCGGTAGTGACCAAGTAGTTAAGGATGGACCTTCAGCCCTACAGCAGACCCAGAATCGTCCATCATCCACAAGGACTCTTTTTTGCCACGAGGACTCTTTAGTCAAAGGACATGTGCCAAATCAGTCTCTGGCAGGCAGCAGGACAATGTGGTTGGTGTGAGAAGAAAAGATCACAACTTCCGCTGGTGTTGTTAACTTCTTCCGTGAAATTTAAATGTGCGTGACATCGGGTGCAGCGATTCGTTATAGGATACATAAGTCGGGAGGACCGCCAACCTTTCGGCTGAAGCACACAGAAGCAAGCAGGCAGGCGGCCAGCTTTTGTCTGTAGACGAGGTGCTGGGTTGTGCCTGCTGTGCTCCTTGGTTGCGCTAGATGAGACGGGAGCCAAGGTTGCTGTCCTTCTGGGAGATGGCCCAGGCACATTCTATTTGACCGCAGCGGGAGGCGTCTGCACGCCAGTCTCTCTCCCAGTAAAAGGCTGAGTCTCTGTCTTCTGCTCAGAACTAAGCTCAACTGAGCAGCCCCTGTAAGAAGCCCCAGAAAACACAAGATAAAGGAAAAACAAAAGAGAGAGGGAGGAAAAGGTTGGAAGGGACAAAAAATGTGGAAGAGAGGAGGCTGAGGAACAGGAACAAGAAAATCCAAGGGAGAGAGGGAGCCTCCCCACCCCTCCCCCATGACAGGCTTCTCTCTGTAGCCCTGGAACTCTCTCGTTCCTTCTGAATGCTGAGATTTAAGGTATGCACCTTCTTACAGTGTTGGCTCCAAATCTCAGACCAGGGACTAGGCTGCTGCCTAGTCTTCCTGCCTGCTCTGCCATCTCCCCTCCTTCCTGTAAATAATTGTTCTGGCCAATTCTAAGAACAGGGCCGAGAAAGCATAGCTTCTGAGTTGGAAGCTCAAGAAACAGTCACGGAGAGTAGAGCCAGCTGCCGAGCAGGAGACCCCCAGGCCTATGGGCTCCACCAGTCAGAGAGGCTTGTCCATCACCTGTTGTCCCTGTGAGGCCACACCCCAGCTTCCACCAGAGACACCTTCAGCCCCTGCCTATCCTTTTAACCTAGCCCTCAGCATGTCATCCCCCTGACCCTGATCATCAGGGGATCCAATGGGACTCACAGTATCACCTTTAATACTTCTCCCCTGATCACAACCACCCTGCCCTCCACAGCTGCCAGTCTCAGGAAGAAGAAGCTAAAGCTATCACCATGACAATGTGCCAGGGCACCCAGGAAGCACACATTGATTTCTTTTAAGCAAAAGAAGTTTCCATTTAAACGATGACAGTCACCTTTATTTCTAGAAGGTGGTGAATTTCCCTGGGACTTGGAGGTACAGCATGTAAAACCATGGCTTTATATTGATTCCACTGATTTGCTGGGACACAGTTATTATAGCAATGTGTGCTGTCAGCACCAGTGGGCTATAAAGGGGTAGCTGGGGCGTAACTCTTTCCTGGTACTGGATTGAAAACCAACACTACTGGCTCGTTAACAGTCAGCCAGTGGCAGATCCAGTGATGAGCTGGAGTCTCCTGGCTTCTTTCCTAAGCTCTACCCTCTGGCGTCCCATCTCCATATGCCTCCTTGCTCAAACCACAGCAGAGAAGGTCTAAGAAAACAAGTCAGCCAACAAATGGCTTTCAGACTGCTGGCCTGCCACCCACTGCAGTTAGTAGAGCCTAAGGCGCCATCTGCTGGAAAAACAGGAAATATATTTGTGCGTGCACTTAACCAGTTTCCTTGGCATCTTTGATTGTCAGAATTTGCTATTTATTTGTTGGAATAACGCACATTTTGAGTTGTTCTCCAAGCATAAAATCTCTAACTGGAGTAATCTTTCAGAATTAAAACTCTATAAATTCATTCTATCTCTCTCTCTCTCTCTCTCTCTCTCTCTCTCTCTCTCTCACCTTTTGGTCGACTGTGCACCTGTTTGCCTCTGTCTAGCAACCGAGAACTCTGCTGGAAGATTCTTACTTTACAAGTTCCTTTGAGGACCTGAGCTCAGATGCCTAACACCAGACAGACCCACCACTGCCGTCAACAGTTGTAACATAAAAGCAGACCACTCTATCCAGACCTTCCTGTCTTCATTTCTAAGTGCTCTTGTGCTCTGTAAACCTTTGGTTAGTCAATTCATTAAGCTTTTCTCTTGTTTGTCCGCCATTTCTAATTCAGGTGTCAGTCATGAAGTTGGTGATGGATGAGTGAGAGACAGCACCTCATGCTTGCTATCTTCCAAACTCCAGCCTGCTCAGAGTTCTTGGAAGATCTGGGGTCTCTCTGAGCATGCTGCCTCTTCCCTACCTGGATGCACATCTTTCCAACTTAGCACATATGTCACGAGGACAAGTCCTCTTTGCAGTGTTCATTCACCAGCTCCAGAATGGACCTCGATGTCAGATTACAAAGCCAGTCACTTAGCAAATACCATAGGTCAGGCAGCCTGGGCCACGGATGCTCCCTCCCTCCCTTACAGTTCTGGAGGCTGGAGGTCCAAGGTCAAAGGGCAGCAGGCTGGCTCCTTCTGTGGCTTCTCCTGAGTTCATGGAAGGTTATGCTTACCCTGAATCCTTACCCCATGCCTCCGCCCATACCCCTATGTGTGTCTGGATTCCTTTTCTTTATAAGGGTACTTACCATGTGGGGTCAGAGCCCACCCTGACAACCTACATCAACCTGACTGACAGCTCTGTGAACAACTGTCTCCAGTTAGGTCACACTGTAGACAGGGATGGCAACAGTTCAGCCTGTAACAAACCCCATTTGCCTTAGGTCACACTGGACACCACTGTATACAAGGAGATGGGACAGCAGGACTAGTCACGGTGCTCCTGTAGCAGAGGGTATAGTTCTGTGTACTCAGCCACAAGGGAGGAACTTCCCCCCAAAGAAAGGATGGAAGATAAGAGGACATGGCCCATTGAAAGCAAGAGATTGAGCCACCTTGCCTCTCTAGTGAATTAAGGAAAGCTTGAGGTGTAGCACCTGTGGTACAAGATCACATGACACACACAAACCCATGGGGAGAGAAGAGATATGAGTCTGAGGTCCAACTTGCATGGATATGCATTTTTACTTTACTTTTAAAAATATTTTATTTCTTACTGGGAGCATACCATGGCACATGTATGGGGGTTAGAAGACAGCTTATGGGGGTGGGGGAGGGTGTCTCTCCTCCCAAAAAGGGGGTCCTGGGGATTGAACTCAGGTCACTAGGCTCTGCAGAAGGTGCATTTACCTCTGAGCCATCTGTACAACCCAAATATGTGTTTTTGTAGTTTTGGGAAGGTGCATACAATACTAAGACAAACTTTACCTAGGGAAGTGTGGGAACTGGGCAGATGGGACTCCAAGCACGTGTAACTTCTGTCATAGTGTCCTTTAATTAATGCTCTGTTTTTATATAAATATTTCTCAGGAATCCCTTACTGCTTATGAAAAGGCAGAAGTGGAAAGGATGCAGAGTGGCCACGGGAACCCCTTCTTTCTGATTGGATTTGTCAGACACAGGATTTTCCATTTTGAATATTTCTGATCTGCATTTGATAGAACCCAAAGTAACAGAAACATAACACACAGTCTTTTGTGTATTTTGGGGGGGGGGTTCTTTTCAGTTTATTGCATGAAGGAATTACACTAGTCCAAATTAAAAGTGGACCCCAAATAATTCCATTAAACAAACTATGACTTTTTAAAAACTTGTTACAAAGAACAGAAGGAAATTCTGCTCTGCTCTGCCAGGAAATCCTTACTAAAGCTTCAGAGAGCCACAAGCATGAAAAACCCATGAGTCTTCAGCTGACTCTCCTGGCCCGTCCAAGCTCTGCCCAAGCTGGCGTAGGCCTGTGCTCTGCTCACCTTGTAGTGGAATCGCTTCTCCATACTGTGGGTGCTCAATACAGAAGCAGTGCGGGCAAACTCCTTCTTATACATCTTCACTGGTTTCTTTTTATCCTAATTATCAGCATCCGTGGACAGGAGTAAGGGTCTTCTTGCTGTTGCTCCATTGAATTCTTACATGAACACAGTCTTCAGTGCCAGGAGGAAGCAGGGCATCACACTTACTTGCATCAGAAGATGTTTGTGTTGGGGCCTGGGAGTTGCCACACAAACCGTACACACACCAATCTCAGTTAAGCAAGAATAGTTTATTGAAGGCACACCATAATAGTGGACATCCAGGTCCACAAGAAGGAAAACCCTGTAGCACCAGCATGTCCTCAGGGCAGGCTTCTTATATGAAAAACCAGGTTCAAAAGTTCGAAGGGAGGCAGTGAAGTGGTTCTATATTTTTGACTAACTTGACTAGTATTATCAGTCAACCTTTAAGTTGATTGGTCTTGGGTGAAGTAAGGAGGGTGGTGGACAGATGGTGAACAGGGGAATTTCATAACACTGAAATAACAGGGTACAAGTGGTTCAACCCTAACTTTTTGGTTATTAGTAACATTCTTGGTGTCAGCTATGGATAATTACTTAAATGAAGTAAAGTCTGAGACCCTGAACTCATCTCACCTTATGGTCAAAATGGAGACTGAATCCAAAATGGCGGCAAGTATGTTAAAAGGAGCAGGTCTCAACAGTTTGGAACACAAAACTCTCTGTGCTCACATGTAACCACTAGGGAAGTCAGGAATGATAAACCTGCAGGGTTTGTCTCTTCAGTGGGAGATAAGGACAACCTGTTTTCCATTCAGAAGACTGGGAATGGAGGTGGCTAATATCCTAGGTGATCTCTGTGCTATCCGTAAGGTCAGGCTATGCCTGGATTTCCCCCACCACCACCAAAGCTCCCACAAGCAGGATCAGAGTTAATAGTCCAGGTGACAGGTGACCTCTGCACTAGGTTTATGACCAAGACCACACCAGCTCCTCCCGCAAGCCCTTAAGGTGACACCTGTAGTCTATCTATAGAAACTATATTTATGGAAGAAGTGACATGTGCTTTGAGAAGAGTTTCAATGTAATCGAGACTCAGGCTTTACTGTGCACATAGGATTGTGTTACACGGGAAACTTTCTCCTGAATTTTACTGTACTTAAATATTTTTAAAATAAACTGTCCAGTGTCAGACTCTAGAAGTTTGTTCGAACCAGCACTGGCTACTGACACTTTCCTTCTCGCTTTGTGCAGATTGTTACTCTCCTGGCTGTGATATTTGCAGAGACATGCCCTCCCCAAGCAAAGTGGTCCAAACAGTGGAAATTCAGGTGTGGTGGCAGAGGGAGGCGAATCTCTGGGAGTTAGAGGCCAGCCTGGCCTACGCAGTGAGTTCCAGGATAGCCAAGTGACGTGACAAAGAGATTCTGTCTCAACAACAACAAAACAAGCAGCCATAACGAAGAGCAAAGGCTGCGGACAGTGTACATTTAGTTGGATTCCCTTTCCTAGTGGAAACAGCCTAACCGCTGCAGAAGGCAGGGGAGGAGGCTCAAGGGGCGGGGCATCTGAGTCCTTGGTAGTGGCTAGACTGTGGAAGCTGCACATTCTTGTATTTGGTTAGTCATACATGTTTTGGTTGTGTACTTTCTGTATGTTACGTGTTTCATAGTTTCAAAAAACAAACAAACCCCAAACCACCTCAAAAAAAAAAAATCAACCCTTATAAAATGCCATGTGCTGAGTTAAGACTGGTCATTTGTGGAGCTCTGGCTCACACCACCCTTTCTTAAAATCACCTTCACTCCCTACTGTCTCCAGGATCTTTCCTTTCCCAACCAAGCTCCTCCAATGGAAACTGATGCTCCGCCCTCAGACCCCTCCTCTCCTGGGAGCCCATAGCTGGACTTCAGTGAAGACAGTCGGACCCTGCCTCTTACCAGTTCCCAAGGCCATGGCTCCCCCCAGCCATCTGTAGACTGCATCTCCTTTCCACCGTGAAGTTCTACCTGACAGTCCCAGCCAGCCCTTCCCAGTGAACAAACACACCCTCTGGGTGCAATGCCAGGTGTGTCAGGTACTGTAAGCAATCGGAAGCAGTGGCACCTGACCCTGCACGTGAGTTACCTGAGACTTCTAAAAATACCTACCCTTAGCCCCACCCCCCCAGAGAATCTACTAGAAATGTAGCCAAGGAAGGAGAGTTCTATCACACCTGCCAGGCACCCAAAACTTCCCATACCATCACCCACCTAATCCTCTCACCAGTCCTAAGCAGGTACCTCGATGGTATCCATTTTCCAGCAGGAAAAAAAAAAAAAAAAAAAAAAAAAAAAAAGGGAGGCTCAGAGAAGCTGAGGAATATATAGCAAGTTCCTGGGTGGGATCGAGGGAGACAAAATATAAAACCAGGTCTCTGTGTCTCAATCAGCCACTTTGTCACTGGCCAGGAGTTGTCCACCTAACGAACAGGCAGAGGGAAACTGAAGGGTGGCAACGATCTCGGGGAAGAAGCAGAGAGCTTGGCACGGTGAGACACATTATCCGGGAGGATGGCACAGGAGACAGGGGCCATGAAGACTTCTAAAGACAAAATGAGGTTTTTCTAGAATGATCTATGGCCACAAGGGTCAGTAACAAGATTGTGCTAGTCAGAAGTTGGACAGATACTGGGCACACATCCTTGCAGAAGATTCTTCTATTTAGGGATACAGTGGTATCTCAACAAAGCTGCTGTTCTCTTGGTCCTTGGGTCCTGTTCTTATATAGCATTCATGCGTAAGGTTATCTTTTGATACCCTTCTGGCTTTGTTTTGTTTTGGTCAGGGCTTGACACTAGCCACTCCATTTAATACTGAGAACTCTCACGCAATTAGCAGAGTAGATAATACACCACTGGTTCATACATTCCCATGCACACAAAGTCAATTAATTCTGAGGCAGGCATCTGAGGTGGAGCCTGAGGGTCTGCATCTGTAACAAGCTCTGGGGAATAGGTGACACTGGTGCTGCAGGCTGTGAGTCTCAGCAAAAGGGCAGCGTGCATGTTAATGTTCTGATCTGGGGGCTGGGTAGCAGGGGGAGGGGCTGTAGTAAGCAGACACGGGGAGTGACAGAGGGCTCAAGAAAAGTCTCCCACCATAGTATCTAGGAAGCAGCGCCGCCCAGCACTTGGGAGGCAGAGGCAGGCGGATTTCTGAGTTCGAGGCCAGTCTGGTCTACAAAGTGAGTTCCAGGACAGCCAGGGCTGCACAGAGAAACGCTGTCTCAAAAAACCAAAAAAAAAAAAAAAAAAAAAAAGAAAAAAAAAAAAAAGAAAAGAAAAAAAGAAAAAAAAAAAAGAAATAGGACCTAACAGTCCCTTCAAGACATGTCCCTAGGAATGTTCCTTCCTCCCCAAAGCCCCACCTCTTAGAGGTTCTGCAGGTAGGACTCATGGTTTCTACACAAGAAACTTGGGGGGATCTCTAAGATCTAAACCAGCGCAGACGTGCAAGCCACGTTACCTCCAGCTCTGCAAGCCAAGCCTGAAGAGAAGAGTCCTGAGGTAGTCATGGGCAAGGCACTTCTTTTCCCCTCCTGGTGCCCCTAAGGTTTGGGAAGACGTTTAGGAGCTGGGGCTTGTGGAGGAAGGGTAGCTCAGGAGGGGATGTCAGGACACGCCATTGCTTTCTAGATGCCGTGGTGTGAGCATCCGTTCCTGACCACCTGCTCCCTGTGCCTCACTAATTACAGTCCCCACAGCAATGGAGCCAACTGCTGTGGACTGAAGTCTGTGAACCCATGCAACAAGCAAACCTCTCTATCTCTTCAGTTCACTCATCTCAGGCATTTTGTCATAGTGGAGGAAAACTGACTGACATCACCACAGCACAGCCAGGGCTTTTCATGCAAGGCTCCCGCCTACCCAGGAGCCGACTCGGCATTCTTGCACAACGGTTTCTAGAAGCACAGGGTCTCTGCCAGAGAAAGAACGTGTCCAAGGGGCTGAAAGAGGAAGAGCTGTAGCTATTGTCAGAAATCTCAGAGAGCCCGAGGCAGAGGAAAGAGGCGGGGATCCACTGTGAGTCCCTTAAGGGCAAACAGATAAGGAGTGGAAGCCAATTGGACCTGTCAAGTCAAAAGCTGAACACACCTGTTAACCAGCTGTCAAGGTGGCACAGCCCTCCCTTACAGAAGGCTGACAACTTCATAGGCACGTAGCCCTGTTGACTCTGGCAAGAGGGGAAGGATGCTATCAGCTTCCAAGGCCTGAGCTCACAAGGTCAAGGCCTTAGCGGAGTGGCCTTGGGTTTAGTGGGGTGGCACGTGCTCCAGTGTGTATACATGAGTGGCCTTGGATTGCTGTGACACAGGCCCTGCTGGGCTCTGGAGGACTTCCCAGCAATACTTGCTACCTGGGCAGAGGATGGACAGAGGCAGCAAGCCATGCTTCCATACAAAGACTGGATGCACTGGAGCCCACTCATACCATGGTTCATATTGTGAGCTGAGGGAGGACCATCTGAGAATATGATGAAGCCAATACTGTTTCTCCTAAACCATGTAGTGTAGGAGACATTGCGTGGATCCCTCAGACCTCTCTTCTCCATGAGCATACCACTGTCCCCAAATCTCTGCAGTTACCCCAGTGGCTGCTGTTTGAAGCCCTTCCCTTCCTAGCTGCTCTTTGAGAGTCTGTCTGTCTCCCAGGCCCCAGACTCTGAGGACAAAGACAGAGGACTCCACCTGTGCATTCTCACCCTTTCCTGGATGCTCACTTCCCTTTCCAGTGCTGTCAGCTGTCCCCTCCCCTGCCACCTGCACTGGTGCTATCCCCAAGTCACATTGAGAGACAGATGCATTTTGACCTATCTTTCCCTGCATTTCTGATCCTTGTTAGTATCTGCAACCCATATTTGCACACGCTGGCTGGCTGTCTAACAGAAGAGGTGGACACAGTTTCTCCTGTCTCGGTGGATCCTGGAAGCTCGACTCCTGCAAGAGTGAAGCTTGGCCAGTTGTTCCCAAACAGTGGAGGTGGGCAGAGCATTGGGACCCTGCCAATGGGACAAACTTACTCCCACTAGGCAGGAGCCTGGCTGCCTGGATGAGAACTCAACAAGTTGCTGATAGTGCTGTGGAACAGAACAAAATGAACGCAGTCTCTGTGGAGTCCAGCCTGGGTGGGGATGGCACTGCCAGTGTGTCCTTTGGTAGCAGTTTTATGAGATTCCTTGAGAATGTCAAATGGTACCCCAGATCCTGGGAAGGGGACCTGAGCCAGCAGAGAAGCCATACTTTAAGTGCAATCACCTGTTGTCTGGGCACTATGCAGGATGCTCACAAAGGTTCTCGCTCTCTCTGTTCTCCTCCTCCTCCTCCTCCTCCTCCTCCTCCTCCTCCTCCTCCTCCTCCTCTCCTCTTCCTCTGCTTCCTGATGCTGCTTTTTTAAACAGGACCTTGAATATCCAAGGCTGGCCTCAAACTCACCATATAGCCAAGGATGACCTTGAACTTATGATCTTCCTGCCTCCACCTAAGTATTAGGATACAGGTATATACACTACTACACAGACAACCCCTAGTCATATCGTTTCTTTGTTACAACAATCCCCTAAAACAACGTGACTATACACATTTCACATCTATTTCCCCCAGCACCTCAGTCAGTGGTGAATAAATGGATCCCGAGCAGAGTCCAGTGCTCTCAGCTGCCAGGAGAGCTTAAGCACCCACGGGAGAGCAGATAAATGCAAATGTCTGACCCCAATCTCCTTTGTGGGAAGATCTGGATCTCTGAGCAGCAGACACTGAGCCAGGATGATCAGGTACTTCTGGAAAAGCCCAAGGAAAACCCAAAGCTCCCACTTCGTGGTGGTGGAAGATTCTTCAAAAAGTTTAGGAATAATAAAAAAAAAATGCCGGGTGTGGTGGCGCATGCCTGTAATCCCAGCACTTGGGAGGCAGAAGCAGGCAGATTTCTGAGTTCGAGGCCAGCCTGGTCTACAGAGTGTGTTCCAGGACAGCCAGGACTACACAGAGAAACCCTGACTCGAAAAACCAAAAAAAAAAAAAAAAAAAAAAAAAAAGTTTAGGAATCAATGTATTGGGGGATGGGTGATGCTTTTCCGCAGAAGACACACATCCCAAGCACAGTTTTACCTGTGTCACTATTGACTCTCGTATAGACTCAACTACTCTGTTAACTCTTAGGACTCTACAGAGACAAAGGGAAGACCATGAGAGAGAGTTACAGATTGTGACGGTCATTTTAGCAGAGGAGCAAAGTCCACGGCCACACGGAACTCAGCATCCTACCGACACCACCCCATGTCTTCTCAAATAGTCACACGGCCTTCTGGAGCACACGAGCCAGGTGCAAAATTATGTTTAGAAATCAATACCGTGTAAACATCTAGAGATTATCCATTAACTAACTGAAATGAATATCACCCAAAATTTAAAGTCAACTAAAAAGTATGTATACACATACGATTATTGTTAAAACAAAACACGTGCCAGGTGTGATTGAGTTTAGTTGAACATACTATTTCATATTTTATAATCCCATATGATATATAACTATCTATAATAGGAGGGATTTTTTTGAGACAGCTCAGGAAGCCACTATGTAGCCCAGGCTGGCTGAAGTTTCCACTCTTCCTTCCTCGGACTTGGGGTTGTAAGCATACACTACTGTCTATGCTCGCAAACAATAGCCTAGCTGATGAGTTTAGGAAATAAACCTCTGCATGGATTGTATATTGAAATATAAGAAAAGCTTTTGTGAAGAAAGATAAACTCTGCATTTAGAAAGCAAACTGAAAATCTATACTTTGAGCTCCACATCCTTTCCTAATGGGCTTGGTGAGCAACAGCTGGGATTTCAATCGGTACATAGAATTTTTAAGGATTTAATATTGTAATAACAGTAGTCAAAACGTGTTAAAAATTGCAAAATGAATTATCCATTCTGTTGACAAGAAAAAAAGAAAAATAAGAAAAGCAATATGGCTGTTTTAAATTTTAAATTATTAAATTAGTCTTACCAAAGACTAATAGTATATTAACCCATACTCTACAATGACTCTGAAATGACATTGGAAATTTAATTTCCTAATTTCATGAGTATTTTAAGCATATCCAATTTATATAAATTCTGTACTCTCTATGGCCAGTCAGAGTGGGGCTCCATAAAGGACTTTATAATCTAATGAGCTCTCTCCAGAGATGGCTTTTTGTTTTGTTTTTGTTTTTTGTTTGTTTTTTATTTTGTTTTTGTTTTTCGAGACGGATTTTTTTTTGTGTAGCTCTGGCTATTCTGGAACTCACTCTGTAGTCCAAGCTGGCCTCAAGCCCAGAGATCTGCCTGCCTCTGCCTCTCAATTGCTGTGATTAAAGGTGTGCACTGTGCAGCCGCCACCACCCTGTGAACTCACATCTTTTACACTGTAACTTCAGCTCTTCTCAAGAACAAATCACAAAAGAGTTACAATAGTCACAATGTAACTTTGACTAAGATATCGAAGGCCTGCTCTTCCAAATAGACACAAGACTCTTAACTGATTTGAATTAAAAGTAGACACAGAGAGCATTTAGAAATAATACTACCAACATTCAGGAAGCTGACATAGGATACAAACGTTGAGGAAGCTGGGATGTATAGTAAGACTTTGTCTTAAATGGAAAAAAAACCCTATTAACTAATTGCGATAGACAGAAAAAGAATAAACAAAGATTCGTGTGTCACTCAATGAAGACTAGATTTAAAAAACAAAACCAAATCATTGTCACGATTCAGGGGAGAGTGCTTACAGCCACGGGGGCCCAGAAACGCAAGCAAAGCATCCAGGCTGAAGCTTTCAGGTGTGTGGTGGGAGCTAGAGAAAGAGCAGCCGAGCTGAAGTTCCGTTACTTTGAGATCCTCTCTGGCCACCTAGAAGGGGCACAGCAGAAGAGAGACACATCTCCCAGCCAGCACGGCTCCTCCTCCAGGGGAGGGCCACAATGGCTAAAGGTCTTAAGAGAGTAAATCAAGCCTGCCAGGGCACTGAGACTACATGGAGATTGTTTTCATCTTGTCAATTAAGGAGGGAACTAGCAAGATGCAGTTGGCTCACAGAAGAATTCAGAGAAACACACACACACACACACACACACACACACACACACACGCACACACGCACACACGCACACGCGCACACACACACGCACATGCACGCACACGCACATGCGCTTGTCAAGATGCCTTGATAAGAGGCAAAACTGGATTCTCTGTAAAGGGGTTAATTGTGTCTCTGTCAAACCAAATTCATTTGTGCTTCTAGTTTTGGGGAGAAGCATTTGTCTTACTTTCAGTCTACTTCAGAGCTGTGAAATGACCTAAGATTATTAAAGATATTGAAACCCCAGCTATTGTTGGTAATCTTTGTTCCAGTACCAAAGCCTTTCACATGTGCTCTGTTTCCAAGAGATCTGCATTAGACAAGTCAAGTCGAGGTGCAGAGACAGTCTTTCATGTAAAAGGATTTCTTTTTTTATTTAGAACTTTCCACAGTGTATATTAATTGTTTTCTTTCTATTTCTCCATGATAGTCTTAGACACTAAAAAGAAGAGGAAGAAGGAGGAGGGGTAAGGAGAGGAGGAGGAAGAGGAGAAGGAGGAGAAGAAGGAGGAGGAGGAGGAGGAGAAGGAGAAGGAGAAGGAGAAGGAGAAGGAGAAGGAGAAGGAGAAGAAGAAGAAGAAGAAGAAGAAGAAGAAGAAGAAGAAGAAGAAGAAGAAGAAGAAGAAGAAGAAAAGAAAAGGATTAGGAGGAGGAGGAGGACTATTTATTTTATGGTCAAAGTTGTACAGCACCCAGAAGAGACTTGTGCAGGGGAGCAATAAAGACAGACAGGCCCACAACTGTGCTGTCCTCTCATTGAGATCCACCTGAGTGTGCGGTAAGAGCGTGGGAATTCCACACCAGCACCGCGATTCTGAGTATGCTAAGTCAGAGGCAGCAGAAACAGGCTGCAATGGTCTGACATCTGGTGTGCTGTATCATCCCAGGCACAAACACATAAAGGGCTTCCATTCATGACTTGTGTTCTCTTCTGTATTAAGAAAGCAAAGCCATCCTTCTGAAGTTTCCCCTTCTGAAACATTGTGTGAACAGAATAATGAAGCCTTATCAAGGCAATGGGACTTCAGGGAAATGTTTCTCCAACCTCTGCTGAGAGACAGAAAGGGCCAAGTTAAGCTGATAATGTAAACACAGAGATTGAGAGGGAAAGAGAAAAGAAACAAAAGCTTGGGTCCCCTGCTTCAGGTTAAAGTGTAGCTTCTGCTCACAAACACGTGCTCCTGTAAACTATAGATTTACAGTGATTGCGACCCTTTGACGTAGCTCCTGTTGAATCGGGTTTGAGACCCAGCACCCACACCATGGTTCACACCATCTGTCTCTCCAGTTCCAGAAGATCAGACAGCCTTTGCTAGCTTCTCTGCATGTGCATGATGCACAGGCACACATTCAGGGAAAGCACCCATACACATAAAAATAAATATATAAATACATTTAAAATAGGCTGCTTAGGGCTAACAAGATGACTCAGCAGGTAAAGAGAATCAAGACTGACTGCCATACACAAATTATGCACGCTCTCACAGACAGACAGACACACACACACACACACACAGGTGAGAGAGAGAGAGAGAGAGAGAGAGAGAGAGAGAGAGAGAGAGAGAGAGGGAATTTTAATATTTAAAAAAATGTCTATTTAGGTAATAGAAAGTTATCAAATGTCCCTCAAAAATTAGCTCATAAAATTTGTACAATTTTTGTGCAGTATACATAGAAACTGTGGGCTGCATGTAGCTCAACGTGTCCGAAGCTCTGGGCTCAGTCTCTAGCCCCAAGAGAAACTGAACAACAACAAGAGAAACTGAACAACAGAAAAAAAAAAAAAAAGCACAGCACACTGAAATCCTATAGCACTCACTCACGAGGTGGCTCAAATTAAAAACCCCAACAAAATCAAATGTTGGCGGGGACATGAAGCAGGTGCACACAGCTTGGGAGGAACAGGCAACGGGTGCCGGAGTTAATGTGGCCTAACCTGCCACACAGCAGATCACAGACCTAGGTGATGCCTAAGAGAAACCAAAGGCGTTCACCAAAGACAGAGGAAAGGAGGCATGAGAACAATCTAAGTGTCGGTCTTACCGAAGAGGAGACTTCCTCAGACACTGCCTCATCACGCGTACACTGGGATACTCTACGGCACTGAAAACCGGCAGGCTCTGGCTCTGTGCAGCTGAGCGGGTGGGTCTTACCAACACAGTGGAGCAAAACGAAGCCAGCTGCAGCAGCCAAAGATGGTTGATCTTTACAGAATTCCAGAGCAATAAAACCTACTTAACAGTGACCAGCCTGGAGATAGGAGTGACTTCAGCACAAGAGTAATGAGGTCATTCTAGATTCCTTTTTGGTTTTCTGGGGGAAGCAGCAGCAATCCGGAAATACTAGGAACTCATTAGCATACAGACAAAGGGACAATGTTTCTGCTAAGGTAAAGGATGCTCCCCAGGGAGATGAGAATTGTCCTCACTGAACAGACATTTTTTTGAAACAGTTTCTACACAACTATGGGAGCTGTCACATGACCACGATTCAGTATGAACAGGGAGAGCGTTTTCAAAGATTCAGCTTCTTAGAAAGGATTTGTTTCTTCCTAGCAGCCGCCCATCTGTTTTAAGACTGAATCAATATGTCGACTTGAGGCTCATTTCTGGAAGTTAGTAAACACTGAGAGATCAGTTTCAAAGTGTGTGACCAGCATTGAGCAAATGTTTGAGCTTTTCCTCTCCCAAAACAACAACATGACTGAACAGAAAACTAGGGACCAGGTGTGGTGCTTCACATCTTTAATTTCAGTTCATGGGAAGCTGATGCAGTAGGACAGCTGCTAGTTCAAGACCAGCCTAAGCTACAGAGTGAGACACTGTTACACACACACACACACACACACACACACACACACCCCTCTGTGTGTAATATAGAGCCAGAAATTTTTTAAATTGTTCCAATACACCATTTTACTTAACAGAAAGGAAATCCATATTGTTGATGTTATCTTTCTTGACAAGACAACCATAATGTGAACGTGTTGAGCCTTAATGTGAACGTGTTGAGTAATTTTAAGAAGGATATATTTAAGGTAAGGTATTTTGATACTAGTTTGCTTAAAGGGCAAAAGGAAATGGAAGTGTTCAATCATCAACTAGGAAGTGACGATGGCTGCAAACCCACCTTAACGATGTGAGCTTCTAAATGGAAAGGTAGCCAAGGAGACTGCGGTGTGGAAACAAGCAATTCTTAAGCACAGTTGGAGGAGGCTCACCCAGCAGAGTCAGACTCAAGTACCATCTGCCCTGGAGAATCAGGACAGAACATGATTTGGTTAAGATAGTGCAGTGGAGAGCTGGCTCAGCAGTTAGGAGTTTCTGTTACTCTTGCAGAGGACCTGGGTCCATTCAAAGCACAGGAACAGACATGTTGGCACACAGCCATCTAACTCCCACCCCAGAGAATTCAAGACCCAAGGGTACTGCGTGCAAGAGCACATAGCCACACACAGATACTTACACATAATAAAAAATAATTTTAAAGAAACTTTAAATAAAAGATTATATAATTTGAGGCAAACTAGTGAGCAGAATTCTTTTCTCTCAGAGGCACAAATCCAACCTCTAAAGCCAGATTCCACACTGCTTGGAGAAAATGTAGAGTCATTTCTAATGACTCTAATAAGCATGTTCAAAGACATGAATGGAAGCAAAGAAAATGCAGGGTGTCAGGTCACTGGGCACTTGCAAAGTCACCACTCTACTGTGGGTTCCTTACACTGTGATAGGCAAAGATGGGACATGGACCCCAACACCTGGGACACGAACTCCCACCCCCTGCTCCCTACCCTGTGACTCAAAAACTGAATGGAGAAGTTTCAAGAATTTTGTCAATGGTGAAAGGTTTCTGAACAGGAAACAACCAAAAATTAATTCGAAATCAGACGCAGAATGAATCCATGGTATTTCTGGAAGAGTTCACCTATGATATGTCACAAGACATCACCATAGACCTGGCTCTGGATGGCACGTGCACCTCGAATCATGTGGCCATGCAGTGCTTGCACATACTTCCAGAAGCATGGCTCCGACTGAGGCTACCCAACATCAGGAGGCACAGTGTGCTTCCGCCATATAATGTTTTTCTGCTGTTACAGAAACATAATCATTTAATTACAGGAAACAAAACCTCTACATGTCTCCTTACCATCATGCCTAGGTAATTACAACATATAATATATAATATTATATATATATATATATTTATAATTATACTTTCTATTATCATGCCTGGGTAATGCCATATTAGAGTATCTTTGGACTGAATTGTTTTACGATTTTTTTTAATTGCTCTTTGAATTTCATTTAGAAAAAGAGGTGTTTGTTGAACTTTGGCTTAGGATTAAGATAGAATTTCCAACAATTTTTGAAATGACCTTGGATTAGTTAGTTTTCTATTGCTATATTAAAACACTATGACCAAGGTAACTTAGAAGGCAGGGTTTATTTTGGGCTTACAGTTTCAGGGGAGTAAGAGTCCATCATGGTGGTGCAGTGTGGCAGCAAGCAGGAAGCATGTTGGCCGGAGCAGCAGCTAAGAGCTCACATCTCAAATAGCAAACGGGAAGCAGAGAGCATATTGGAAACAACACCAGTATTTTGAAACCTTAAAGCCCACTGTGTCAGTCAGGGTTCTTCAAAGTCACAGAACATACGGGATGAATCTATTTATATAAAGGGTCTTTGTTGGAATGACTTATAGGCTGTCATCCAATTAACCCAACAACAGGCAGCTGTGGATGAGAAGTCCAAGAATCTAGCAGTTAGTTGTTTAGTCCTATGAGGCTAGGTCTTTCAACTGGTCTTCTGCATAAATTAGAATCCTGAAGAAGTAGGTCCCAAAGATGTGCTGGCAAGCAAGTGCAAATAGATGAAGAAGAACGAACCCTTCCTTCTTCCACTGTCCTTATGTAGGTCTCCAGCAGAAGGTATGACATTCTTCTTCAAGATCTGGATTAAAAGTGTGTGTCAATTCGGATTAAGAGCATGTGTCATCCTACCTCAAGATCTGAATCAAAAGCTTGTCTTCCAACCTCAAGATCCAGGTTACAGGTGTGCCCTCCATTTCTGGATTGTAGTTCATTCCAGATATAGTCAAGTTGACAACCAAGAATAGGCATCATAATCCACCCCCTTGTCAACGTGACACAAATCATAGTTCATGTCCAAATTAAAACAATAGCCAGGTCATAAAAACGCCTAACATTCAGAAATGGAGGGAACATCTGTGATTCAAATCATGAGGCTGGAAGAGACAGGGTCTTGGCATGAGATGATACATGCTTTTGATCCAGATCTTGAGGCATGCTGGCCATGAAAAGCTTAGGTCTAGACAAAATAGTACACAGCTTTAATCCCAGGAGACCAAGGCAAGCAGATCTCTAAATTCAAGGCAATCCTAGGACAGAATGTTCCAAATCCAGGCATGGTGGTACACACCTTTAGTCTGGGCCATATCTTCTGCTGGAAGCCTACATAAGAACAGTGGAAGAAGGAGGGCTCACCCTTCTTTGCCTTCTTGCACTTACTTTCCCAATTTGCCTTTGGTCCTGGTGTCTCATCACAGCGATAGAAGCCTTGACTAACCCATCAGTTCACAGTCACACACCTCCTCCAAGATCACATCTCCTGATTCTCCCCAAGTAGTCCCACCGACTGGGGACCAAGCATTGGAACATATAAGCCTATGGGACCCATTCTCATTCAAACTACCACAGGTCCTAATTGTACTTCAGCTACTTAGACTACTTATGTGGGGAGGAATTCTCAGTCTTGATAATTATAAAAATCAATACATTGACTAAGTCTGAAAAATATATCGAAGGTGCTGTATATCCTGCAGTATCAAATATCCAGCCAAGATTTAGTCTTTATGTAAAAACCAAAAAGTACAACATCTCATTAATACACAAATTTGCTTTCATCTTCAATCCATCTATGGGAAAATTATATGTGTACAAAAGATTCGCTTAAGATAGATCTCATTGCGGTGTGCACATGACCACACCAGACACCTATACACTCAGGCTCACACAAAATAAGTTTTGAGTGGTAGAAAATGTTGGAGAAGCCTGACCCAGTAAAGGGCTGAAAAAAAAATGAGAGGAGCGCTGTCCACAGCTGTGGTCCTGATGTCGCGATGCCTGCAGATAGGAGCCAATGGCAGAGGCCCCTGGACAGAGTTACATGCATTTATGAATGGTAGCTGCACCTTACAGTGGCGGGAGCAGTCTTCCTCCCTGCTACAACGTTCACTCCTGCTCCTTGTTACTTCTGTTGCTCGTGTTATCAACCCAGCGCTCTTTGGGGCAGAGGCGAGAGGAGCTTTTCTCTGCTGTCCTTATTCTCACTATCCTGATGATGCTTTGCTACTCTGTTCACACTGGGCTTCAAAATCAGAAACTTCAGCAGAGTGGCCTTGCTTTCTTAATGTGCATTAGAATGTAAACCACGAATTTATACCCTAACAGTAATAAAATAAGGCACTGGAAATGATAGTTCACCCCTAAATCAGCTTCTGAGCTGTGAACACACTAAGGAGGAGCACAACTTTAATCTCAGCACTTGGGAGGCAGAGGCAGCCTAGTCTGCCTAGGCTGAGTTCAAGGTCGGATTAGCCTATAGAGAGAGTTTCAGGACATCCAGGAATACATGGAGAGACACTGTCTCAAACAAACAAACAAACAAACAAACATCCAAAACCAAAAATAACAAAACAAACAAGCAATATTTTTTTTGAAATAGAAAAGAAAAATAAACATGCAACACGTACACAGTATGTTTATACTGTGCAGATCTTCCATGAAAGCATGCAGGTAAATATCTCACGAGAAAGCTCTTGGTATCAGTTATGTGAGTGGCATTACTAGAAGGTGTGGCCCTATTGGAGTAGGTGTGGCCTTGTTGGAGCAGGTGTGACCTTGTTGGAGTGGGTGTGTCACTGTGTGTATGGGCTTTAAGACCCTCATCCTAGCTGCCTGGAAGTCAGTATTCTGCTTGCAGCCTTCAGATGAAATTGAAGAACTCTCAGCTCCTCCTGCATCATGCCTGCTTGGATACTGCCATGCTCCCACCTTGATGCTAATGGACTGAAGTTCTGAACCTGTAAGCCAGCCCCAATGAAATCTTGTCCTTGCTCATGGCGTTTGTTCACAGCAATAAAACACTAAGACAGTAAGTTCTTTAAATTTATTTAGTAAGCTTATCATGATGGGGATGGAGTAGGGAGGCATCATTCCTTACAGGGCTTAAAGTTAGATGGATGGGTATAAAGCTGTGTCTTTCAAGTTCCAGAAAGGGATGTGGGCCCTTTAAGACAATAGAATTTGCATGTGTTTTCAACCATCTTTCTTACAGTTTTGTTTATGACAGTTAAGGGCTGTAAGACCAAATGTCCTTAATAATGGGGCCTGTTAAGTATTCCTGCACAACCAGCCAATGATGAGCTTTAGAGCCTTTAAACAAACAGATGGGGCTGGAGATGTGTCTTGGTGGTAGAATAAGCCCTGAGTTCCAATCCCAGAATCTCTCTCTCTCTCTCTCTCTCTCTCTCTCTCTCACACACACACACACACACACACACACACACACACAATTGTAACCATGCTATGGTTGCTGGTGCAGAGAGCGAGACATACTTTTCACTGTATTTATCCACTTGTGCTGCTTGAGTTTAACCATGCACATAGACTTCTGAAATCACACATGAACTTCCAACTTACACAACCACAATCATTTGCTCTCCACCTGTTGGGTGACTCCAAAAGTTGCTTTAATATGAAATGTGAACTTAAACTTGGAGCAGCATTTATGAAAACTCGATGTCTAACAGGTTAACAAATCCAAGGCCCCGGCTCATGGAGATATTCGGAACCCCCATCCAGAGACACAGGAAGATAGTGGGACTTACATGTAGCTTTCTCTATTGTTACCAAGACTGTAACTCTAACATACTGAAAAACAATATAAAATTTAAGTTTTATTTATTTTACATGCATGAGTATTTGCCGGCATGTAAGATGTACGTACCGTGTACATGTAAGCATGTACTAGTGCTCTCAGAGATCAGAAAAGGGTGTCAGGTCCCCTGGGACTGGAGCTACAGACGTTCATAAGCCACCAATTGGATGCTGGGGACTGAACTCAGGTCCTCTATAAGAACAGCAAGGGTTCCTAAGTACTCAGTCTTTTCTCCAGACCCCAAATTAAAAAAAAATTAAAGTATATAAACTGTCTCAAAACAGTCCTTAAAAACTTTTTAGGAAACAAATTATACAATGTAAGCTTAATTATATTAAATGTATAAGAGATAAGCTATACTATTGTAGCTGCTAAAACTCTATTATCTAAAAGTTTTCTTGTTTAAAAAAAGATTCAAACCCCGTTAAGACTAAAAGAAAAAAATGCTCATGCCACTCCCTAGGAGTTTAAACTTTAAATGCAAAGCAATTGACCATCCCTAACCCAGAGCAGAAGCACAGCTATTTTTTTTATTTTTTTTTATTGTATATATTCTATATTTACAATTCATTTCCCTTTTTCTGGTTCCCCACCCCCAAATGTCCCACATGTCCTTTTCCCTCCCCCTGCTCCCGCATCCACCCCCTCCCACTTTACTGTTCTTGTACTCTCCCACAATGATGTTTTGGTCCATTCTAGCACCAGTGTCCACTCCTTTCTTCTTGTGAGACATCACTTGATATGTGATTTGTGTCTTTGGTGTTCCAAGCTTCTAGGCTAATATCCACTTATCAGTGACTGTATACCATGGGTATTCTTTTGAGACTGGGTCACCTCACTTAGTATGACATTCTCCAGCTCCATCCATTTCTCTAAGAATTTCATGAATTCATTGTTTCTAATGGCTGAATAGTACTCCATTGTGTATATATACCACATTTTTTGTATCCATTCCTCTGTTGAGGGACATCTGGGTTCTTTCCAGCTTCTGGCTATTATATATAAGGCTGCTATGAACATAGTGGAGCATGTATCCTTATTGCATGCTGGTGAATCTTCTGGGTATATTCCCAGGAGTGGTATGGCTGGGTCCTCCGGAAGTATCACGCCCAGTTTTCTGAGGAACCGCCATACTGATTTCCAGAGTGGTTGTACCAGCTTGCATTCCCACCAGCAGTGGAGGAGTGTTCCTCTTTCTCCACATCCTCGCCAACACCTGATGTCTTCTGAGTTTTTAATCTTAGCCATTCTGACTGGTGTGAGGTGAAATCTCAGGGTTGTTTTAATTTGCATTTCCCTAATGACTAGTGATGTTGAACATTTTTTAAGGTGTTTCTCAGCCATCCGAATTTCTTCAGGTGAAAAGTCTCTGTTTAGCTCTGTACCCCATTTTTGGATAGGGTTATTTGGTTTTCTGGGGTCTAACCTCTTGAGTTCTTTGTATACATTGGAGATTAGCCCTCTGTCGGATGTGGGGTTGGTGAAGATTTTTTCCCAATTTGTTGGTTGCCGATTTATCCTTTTGACAGTGTCTTTTGCCTTACAGAAACTTTGTAGTTTTATGAGGTCCCATTTGTCTATTCTTGCTCTTAGAGCATAAGCAATTGGTGTTCTGTTCAGGAATTTTTCCCCTGAGCCAATGTCCTCAAGGGTCTTCCCCAGTTTCTTTTCTATTAGTTTTAGTGTGTCTGATTTTATGTGGAGGTCTTTGATCCACTTGGAGTTGAGCTTAGTGCAAGGAGATAAGAGTGGATCAATTCTCATTCTTCTGCATGTTGACCTCCAGTTGAGCCAGCACCATCTGTTGAAAAGGCTATCTTTTTTCCACTGGATGTTTTCAGCTCCTTTGTCGAAGATCAATTGGCCATAGATGTGTGGGTTCAATTCTGGGTCTTCGATCCTATTCTATTGATCCGCTTCCCTGTCACTGAACCAATACCATGCAGTTTTTAATACCACTGCTCTGTAATATTGCTTGAGGTCCGGGATATTGATTCCCCCAGAAGTTCTTTTGCTGTTGATGATAGTTTTAGCTATCCTGGGTTTTTTGTTATTCCAGATGAATTTGAGAATTGCTCTTTCTAGCTCTATGAAGAACTGAGTTGGGATTTTGATGGGAATTGCATTGAATCTGTATATTGCTTTGGGCAAGATTGCCATTTTGACTATATTAGTCCTGCCAACCCACGAGCATGGAAGATTTTCCCATTTTTTGATGTCTTCTTCAATTTCCCTCTTCAGAGACCTGAAGTTTTTGTCGTATAAATCTTTCACATGTTTGGTTAGCGTCACTCCAAGATACTTTATATCATTTGTGGCTATTGTGAAGGGTGTCATTTCCCTAATTTCTTTCTCGGCCTGCTTATCCTTCGCGTATAGGAAGGCTACTGATTTACTTGAGTTGATTTTATAGCCAGCCACTTTGCTGAAGTTGTTTATCAGTTGCAGGAGTTCTCTGGTGGAGGTTTTTGGGTCACTTAAGTAAACTATCATATCATCTGCAAATAGTGATAGTTTGACTTCTTCCTTTCCGATTTGTATCCCTTTGACTTCCCTCTGTTGTCGAATTGCTCTAGCTAGTACCTCAAGTACTATATTGAAGAGATATGGCGAGAGGGGACAGCCTTGTCTAGTCCCTGATTTTAGAGGGATTGCTTCGAGTTTTTCTCCGTTTACCTTGATGTTGGCTACTGGTCTGCTGTATATTGCTTTTACTATGTTTAGATATGGGCCTTGAATTCCTGTTCTTTCTAGGACCTTTAGCATGAAAGGATGCTGAATTTTGTCAAATGCTTTTTCAGCATCCAATGAGATGACCATGTTGTTTTTTTCCTTGAGTTTGTTTATGTAGTGGATTACGTTGATGGATTTCCGTATATTGAACCCTCCCTGCATCCCTGGGATGAAGCCAACTTGATCATGGTGAATGATCGTTTTGATGTGTTCTTGGATTCGGTTGGCAAGTATTTTGTTTAGTATTTTTGCATCGATATTCATAAGAGAAATTGGCCTGTAGTTCTCTTTCTTAGTTGGATCTTTGTGTGGTTTTGGTATCAGGGTAATTGTGGCTTCATAGAATGAGTTGGGTAGTGTACCTTCTGTTTCTATTTTGTGGAATAATTTGAAGAGTATCGGTATCAGGACTTCTTTGAAGGTCTGATAGAATTGCACAGCTATTTTTTAATGTAGCCGTGGAACGGTCAGGGGTGCCCACCAGAGTCTGAGCAACTTCTCTACTGTCAGTGAGTCCACTACTACTGGAGGGCGCTCCTTAGAAGTGTGATTGGGCCACAAGCTTACTCCACTTTGCTGTGTCAGTCTGAGGGGGTGAAGCCCAGAAACTCGCATCTTCAAACAATCTCTCTGATATCACGAGGTCAGGGAATTGAATCCCAATAGACACCTCTGAGCTTTCTAATGGCCTCCAAGTGGAATCAGAATCCATTAGAGCCCCTTCCCCTTTATGAACCGCACAATCTTTCATACTCTTAATCACCTAGATAAATCCTCAGTAAAAAGTTGCAAGTGATCAGTTTTTGAAGAAGTGTCCCAGTCTTGAATATGAAGAACATCTTTGAAAACCCTTAACATGTAATCTTTGGTCTCTGGACAAGAGAATAAGTCTCAGGAGTGATATTTAAATTGAATTTAATTAAATACAAATGTTTCAAATTCCGAGAGATAGCTACCACCACTTAGGACTTCATTTCTCTGGCATATGGGTCTGGACCAATTTAGGCACATGAGCAGCGTGTAAAGCAACTCCAACCCCACCCAGCAGTTCACGTAAGCGGCTAGAATTCAGTCAGGCGCCCTGCACTTTGAGAACGTGGGGTCTGCTCCTCCTCCTTCAGTTCACTTGGGCAACTCTGGCGCTGACTCCGTGGAAGCTGAGCATCGTAGCCACCAACTCCGGAAGATCAAAGTCATGCTTCCAGCCCCAGTCCTTCCGAGCATTGCTGTCGTCTAGAATCATGGGCCAGCTCTCCGCTGGGGAAAGACATGGGAGTGAACACTGGGTTAGCCAGGCTCTGGGTTTGTGGATGGTTGGACAAATTTTATATAAAGGCAGAGAGGGAACGCTCCTCTTTGACTGGAGCAGAGCTAGTACACACAGGGCCACCTTTTCTGAAGACACTGGGTGAAGGGACTCTGGCCTGGTGAGCATGGCCCCTCTCTCTACATTCCTAATGCTAGCCACCGAGATCTATTCCCTTATTTGACCAAGTCCTCCTGTCGAGGCTGATTACCAAGGTCCAGCTATCAAAGCTCTGAAGTCCAGCAAGAGAAAAACACCTTTGGCTCACCTACTTAAAATTAAACCCCTCGTCCTAATATGGAGTTTCCCGTTTTATCTTTATAACCCGCCGTTTTCCCAACGTGCACTGTGTGTCTCCTCTTTCTCCAGAGGCTGTCCTTTGTCCTCTGGAGCAAACACTCTTTACCCCTCTCTGTTGCTCGTTTTCTCTCCTCTCCCTTGTTCCCTTCACCTTCTCCCTTATCCTCTATCTCCTGTCTTTGTCCCTTATCCCTGCCCTCTGTCCTTTTAGGGCAAATAAATCTCCTTTGTGCTGAGAACTTGGTCTTAGGGTTCCTGAGCTGACTCTTTCCCTTTCACTGGGCACCTGCACTGGGGCGTCATGTTATTAAAAACCTCTCAGAGCTTTGAAAGGGGGCATTCTTATGTCCCGAAGTGTGTTCCAGACCATAGGTAACGTGAAATGGGGCTGGACCGTTTCCTGACCTGGAACCTTTCTCCCGAGGACCCGTTTCCCACACGGAAGCATCGGCAGATGGACAACCACCGCTCCTCAGCCTTAAAACCTCCCCGCTGGGCTGACGTGTGTACTCACGAACCCTGTTTTGAGCTTAGCGTGAGTGTGCTGGCGTGCGGGCCCACCTATAGCCTGTCGGAGGGGGTCCACGCAGTAGGTGATCTGGAAGTCGGGCGCGTGCTTGCGGAGCTCCCGGGCCAGCTCTTCCGGGGTGAAGCTCATGGCGCCGATGTTGTAGGTCCTCATGGACAGGCGTTCCGCAGGGGCTTCCATGACTTCCAGGGTGGCCCTGAGGCAGTCACTGATGTACATCATTGGGAGCCTGGTGCTGGCCTCGAGGTTGCACTCAAATGTGCCGTTTTTGGCCGCAGCGTGGAAAATCTGGACTGCGTAGTCTAAAAAAGAGAATCCCGTGTTTTCTCAGCAGGAGGGAGGATGGTCAGGACCGAGATGCCAGTTCTCCAGCCCTCTTAATACAGGACCTCTTTAGACTATTAAAAATGTTAAGTTCCCAAGAAGGATCTGAATAGACGGGCTACATCAAGATTTACTGTTATACACTGGTAAATGAGAACATTTTTAGTTACTGCATTTTGGGTGCCAAGGAGATAAAAACACTCCCTTCTTTTTTCTCTCTCCAAACTAAGGAGGCCAGTTAATGGACTAAGCAGGGTCTCCCCGAAACAAGAGAAATTAAAGATGGAGACCGGAAATAGCACTTACCAGTTGTTCCTCCTCCAGGCTGGGAATCTGCAGAAATGATTCCAGGATATCTCAGGCACCGGAAATCTAACCCATACCGGTAATAATAGTACTAAGAAAAAGAAAGAACTGACTAAGAAACAATAATGATCCTGTAGACCAAATAAAACAAAAATAGCTTTTTTTCCTAAAATGTCATCACATGCAGTTAAAGCGTTCCTCAGGGGAATGAACATTTGAGACCTGGAGGACGGCTCAGTGGATAAGGGCACCCGCCACCCAGCCTGGTGACTTGAGTTGGATCCTCGGAACCAACGTAAAGGTGGAAAGAGACTCCATAGTTGTCCCGACCTCCACACGCATGCTGTGGCACATCCGTGTGTGTGAATATACACAAATAACATGCACAAACACAATTTTTAAAGTACAGAATATGGGATTTTCAGAATTTCTATATTTTACACTTTTGTTTAATAACATTCAATTATCTTCTAAGAATCACCATCTTGGTGCTACATCAACACTGCAAATGATAGAGCAGCCAGCAGGGGGCGCTCCTGGCTCCCTGCCATGAGTACTACAGGCTTGCTTCCCCACAGGAAGGGAGTTTGATGTCCAAGTGCCTAAAGGACCAGGCACTGACTACAGTGTGCTATAAAGCCAGAGTGAAAGCATGGTTGACATTTCCACAGTAGAAAGTTTCTGGTCTGGAGAGATGACTCAGTTGGTAGAGTGCTTCTGGGACAAGCATGGAGACCAGAGTTGGATTCTCTAGAACTCACTTAAGAAAGCAGGGCACAGCATGCGGCTGTAATCTAGCACTAAGAAAGTGAGACAGGATCCTGGAGGCTCAATGCTTATAAGCCTAGCCTACTTGTTCCAGGTTCCAGTAAGACACCCTGTCTCAAAATTTAAGGTGGAGAGGAACTGAGAAAGACAACCAATTTCTGGCCTCCACGTAGGAGTATATACATATATTCCCTCCCCCCCCCCCATGCAGAAAGTTTTAACATTCCCACCAGTAACCCCAGCATTGGGAGCCTTACAAAGGAGATAGATAGCAAGCACAGACAGGAGCAGGTTCAAGGCCAGAGTGTCCGAAAGGGCTGTGTGTTACTACCATGGCTACGGACAAGGAGCAATCTACAGCTAAGCTGTCCTTCAGTGCCTACAAACGGCCAGCCGCTTGACAAACACACCAGTAAAGTAAGCATCTCCGGGGTGCAAATGTTTCCCTAAAAATGAAGCAGGACGTGCCTGAGGCAGAGAGAATGGGGCCGGACACACAGGATCATCTGGTCCCGAACACTGAGCCCTCTTGCCAAGGAATGCTTACTTCTCCCATGAGCTCCGTGTGAACCTTGGACACCCCATAGATGGTCCTAGGCCTTTGAATACAGAGATCGGGTGCAGGGTTCCGAGGAGAGGTAGGTCCAAAGGCTCCAATCGTGCTGGGCACAAACAGTCTCACATTGTATTCGGCTGCAACATCTAGAACGTTATGCAGTCCTGAAATGGATAGACACTATGAAAATCTGAAAATAAGACTTCTTACCAAGAGCTGGAAAAACCGGCCCTATGGGGCCAGAGCCAGCTGCTCACCATTTATATTCACATCTCTGGCCAAGGACACATTTGCCTCTCCCACGGCACTCAGCAGGGCACTGTAGTGAAACAGCCAGCTGATACGGTGGTTCACCACAATCTCACGAAGGTTCTTGTAATCCAAGATGTTGGCATAAACAAATGGGCCTGTAATCACAGAGTGACAAAGGCTGCAGCATCGAAGAGCTAAATGGATCCCCGTCCCCGGCCACTGACTTGATAAAGTCTCATCCTCATTTTCTCTCACCCTCCCTCCCCAGCCTTCCTGGAGCAGAGCCTGGTTAGGTAGCCTAGGCTGGATTGGAACTTTGTGGTCATTCTGTGCTAGCCTCCTGAGCACTGGGCTAGCAGCCATGCTCCATCTCCCATGTCTGCTTTCTTGGACTTCATCGTTGTTGTTGTTGTTGTTGTTGTTGTTGTTGTTGTTGTTAGTGGCGGTGGTGATGGTGGTGTTGTGTGTGTGTGTGTGTGTGTGTGTGTGTGTGTGAATCCAGGTGCCCATAGGGGCCAGAAGAAGATGCTGCAGTTGTTGGTGGTGAGTGCTTGAGTGCATGAACCTGTGGCACCTTAAATTGAGTCTTGAATCCTCTGGGCTGGAGTTATGGGTGGTTGAGACCCTCCTGATGTGGGTGCTGGGAACCAAACTTGTATCCTCTGAAAGAGCTCTTAACCACTGAGCCACCTCTCCTCTCCAGAGTCTTCAAGCTCTTTTCCTCATCAAATAACTGATAAGTTTTGTTTGTGAGCTCCTTAAGAAAGTCAACCAAAAACTCCAAAGAAAGGAATAAAAAATTTTAGTTCAAAAACATTATTTTAAGTAATATCAAAATATATTACTCCAAACCTCAGGTTCCACAGAACACTCTTTGACATTTGAACAGAGCAGCATTGAAAATACACTTTTAAGCCAGGACCATGCCCAGGTCCCTCTTCGGGTTACACGTGGACTCCGTGAGCTTCCCCTTTGAAAGTATTTTGAATAATATAACATCAAGGACCATCTATATCTTACCACTATGGAAGACATGAGCAGGGGGCTTCCTTATGTCTGAGAGAATCACATTGTCCTTCCCAAATCGTTTCCTGTAAGGAAAGAAAGCCCGCCACCCCCAACAAGTTAGCAACGTCAAGGATGCAAGTGTTAGGTAACTGATTGCTTCAAACAGACACTGAGACTTCTGGGCCTTCCTCATACCCCTCAGCTTCACCTCTCTGGGTTCATACCTTTTCTTCCCACAGCCTGTTCTCTGCATCTGTCCCCTCCCCTGCTCTACTATCCTCAAGCTATCTCCACATCCTTGACACCTCCTCCTCTGCTTTATTCTCTCGCTTCCCCACCCACCCCACCACCCACCGCTGTCTTCAACCCCAGAGTATTCCCTTCCAGCTCCTATAAGCCCCTGCCCGCTGCTCCCAAACAACTGAAGGGTAAGTGGTTCATTTGGGGTGATGATTTTCCCGGTACCCAAGTCAGGACCGAGAGCAAAGAGCTGGTGTTGTGCCAAGGAGGCAAACTAAAATGTGTTTTATGCATCTAGTTAGGTGTGACATCTCAGATGGAAGCAGAAAGAGGCCAGAGGCCAAAGAAAAGATGGCCAGTGTTTGCAGAGACAACCGTCCACCCTTCAGAACTTGATTTTGAAACTCTTACCTCAAGAGGTTAGCAAGTCCTACTCCCAGCTGGCCAAGACCCCCTAGGTGAGAAAGAAAACAGGGTGAGACCAGACTGCGAATCTATCCTGAGCATAACAGTGGAATAAGACTTCTGAGTTGAAGTGAGGTGGGGGGTTGGGAAGATGCAGATGCTGCAGATAACTCTCAGCAGCACTACAGTACACTAGCATCATTTCTTCCAAATTTGGAGGCTGGAGCCAGGGGCTAGGAACACGTTTGGAGGAGGACAACTGTAAATTCAGGCAAGATGCTTACATGGCAGGAAGATAGAGCCATGAGACTCCCTGACAGTTAACACAGGACAGGAACCCAGAGGTCCTAGAGATGCCTCCCCAGTGGAGACAGAGAATGAAAGAAACCCACAGAGAGCAGGTTAGGAAAGGAGTGAAAACATGGCAGGGGAGGGAGAAATAGAATGTGTCAATCAGCTGGGTGGTGGTGGCACCCCCCCCTTTTTTTTAAATTTTTTTTGATTTGGTTTTTTAGAGACAGGGTTTCTCTGTATAGCCCTAGCTGTCCTGGAACTCACTCTGTAGACCAGGCTGGCCTCGAACTCAGAAATCCGCCCACCTCTGCCTCCCAGAGTGCTGGGATTACAGGCGTGCGCCGCCACCACCACCCGGCTTGGCACACCCTTTTGATCCCAGCTCTTGGGAGGCAGAGGCCAGCCTGGGCTACAGAGTGAATTCCAGGACAGCCAGGGCTACACAGAGAAACACTGTCTCAAAAGAAAAACCAGAAAAAAAAAAAAAACCTGTCGATCAAATGAGAGGTCGTCTTGGGCTGCTTGGAAGCACTGTGAGCGACAACATGGAGTTGGCAGTGAAGAGGGGCGGGCCAGGCACTCCAAGCAACGAGAAGCTTGTGCGGTGCTTATATGCCGTTGTTTCCAGCACAGGCTGTGTCTGACCAGAAAAGGGATGCCACCACAATGAAAAGTACTTTATGATGACATGCCTCACTCATGGACTCTTTCTGCAGTGTGGCTTTTAAATCCTGCTCCAGTACCCATTACAGCCTGCTCTGATATAGCCCAGTGCACTCCTTGTCACAAAGAAGCCACTCAGAGAAAGCAAGGCTCATCCCACAATCGAGGAGGAGAGAAACCAAACCTGTGATCAAGACCCGAGGAGGCTCTGCTTCCGAGAACGAGGCAGAGTGGAAGGTGGCTTCTGCTGGGATTCGGTGCTGGGAGGTACTTAGAAACTGCAAGGGCAAGACAAGCTTTCGGCAGCTAGAGGCTTTGCTCTGTGCTGTCCCGCCGACCAGCTGTTTCAGCATCCCAAGGAACAGCATCTGTTCTTCTGATACCTTGGGAGCAAGGAAGGACAGCGTCCATTACTAACTTTACATCCGTTTGGCCCCTGGAAACCAGCTACCCCCTGAAATCACACTCATCACCAGTTCACGAGCAAAGCCTTCTTTTGTGATTCAGGAATGCAGCCAGCTCTGAGCCAGGGCTAGTGACAAAAGGATAAATGTTTCCACAAAGCCGAAGCTGGGAGTATTACTGAACCCAAGTCAGATGCAAATCCATGGCAGAGGTGCGGTCAAAAAAGCCCAACCAACAGCACCAAACAACAACAAACCCCAAACCAGAAGAGACCAGTCAACAGATTGTCGAGGGCTTGCAATCTTGACTACAGTTGCTATCAACCTGTGCACATACACCATCTGGAGAGGGACAAGCAGGTCCCAGACTGAGTAGCCAAGCACTGACGATCTGTGCTAACTCTTCAGATGTTAGGTTTGGAATGAAACAGACTAGGAAAGCAGATGGCTGAAAGAAAAAGGCCTGGAAATGTTTAGTAAGCTGTGAACAGCCTTTGTTCGACTCCCACATCTTTCGAAAGGCTCATTTTGAAAAGCCACTTTCCAAGTGCTTCCAAGACCACAAACGTCTTCCTCCAAGACCTCTTCCTCCTCCCTTCACTACCAGCTGACAGAGGAACCATTTCTTGTCTCAGGAAGTTAGAGGTTCAAACACATAGGACTTGTGCCCCCATGAAAGTTCCCAGGAGGAACAAAAAAAAAGGCGGTGGGGGCGGGACAGGCGCACCTATGTTACCAACTACATAGATGATTGACCACTAAGAATGGGCAATTGTGGAGAAATGAGACGTTTGCATTCACCTGGGGTTAACACTGGTCTCTGAAATTGCCACCTGTTGCCCACCACTGTGTCTTGCCTCTTGTGACTTACCAGGTAAATCCTTTCAGACTGTATTGACTTAGCAGACCACTAACTCCCACCAATCCTAAACCTAACACTGTCATCAGTCATATCTGAAACAGCAAAGATGTTTCTCTGCTCCGCTCTAACTCACCTACCTGAGGTTCCCATCCATGGGTTTAAAAGTGCCTTGATTTCAGACATTTTGTTCTGTAATGGTGAAACTGTTTTCCTCCAAATGTCTTTGACTGAAGAACACAGGTTGAGGAACCCCTTAAATAATGTTTCATGACTGTGGGCAATAAAAGGTTACCAGCTTGAGAAAACGTTTTAAACCCTTATGAGTCCTGGGAGGGGTGAGGGGTGATAGCTGCTGGCGGGGCGGGGGACGCTCTGCACAGCAGCCGAGGCCCTTCTTCCCAGCTGGCTCACAAGGGGGCCTGGAGGGCGGCCCTTCTGTCGCAGGCGCATCACTGACTTCACCACTCCAGGTTAGCATCAGATAAGAGGCAGCCAGTGCTGGCCCCGATACACGGAATACAGGGAACATCCGAGACGCTCCCTGACCACTCTCAGAGGGATGCTGTTGGGAAAATGGTCCCCGCGGCAAAGACCAGGTAAGAACCCAGATCTTTTCAGTCATTTATCAGCAAGTTCAAAAGGAGACAGAGGAAGCCTTTGAACCACTGGATTTCCCCAGGGTGTTGAAAGTCAAGGACAAATTCCAATTCCAAAAAGCACAAGATTGACAACTCCCCTCCCCCATGCTGCTGACCTGCCTCATCATCCCCCCTCAAAGAAGACACAAGAAGGTGCCCGACGGGTTCTTAGCCAAAGGCCAAATGTTTACCCTGGCAACGTGGGCAGCATATACCTGTGCTGGTTCTTCTTAATCCTCTAGTAGCCAGTGTTGGTCCTCCCTGCATGCCACAGGGTAGCAGAACTGCCCTGCTCTGCTATGTCATAAGTCTGCTGCCTTGCTCTCCTGCTGGAGGATATCCATTATGGGATAGCTTTAACGTGGAAACACCAAGTCAGAGCAACAGAAACTTCTTTCCACGGTGCAGGTTTTCCAGGTAAAGACTACTGTCTTGCTTCTGCCCAGTTCATCTCAACACAGCCACATGCTGCGTAAAGCCATCTTGCTCCACAGTAGGCCACACAACGATAACTCCATAATATGGTGAAGGGACGTAATAATCAACTAGGTGAGTGGTGGAATTCCCTACTGATGTGCTCCTAGTCTGTCTCCACTGTTGTGTGAGCATACTGAGGCTCACAGAAGCAGCCCTCAAACTTTCCAATTTCAAGATTCATTTACACTTTTTTTTTTTTTTTTTTTTTTTTTTTTAGGCAGGGCTCACTGTGTAGTCCTGGCTGTCCTGGAAGTCACAGAGATATGCCAGCCTCCCAGATGTGTGCACTACCACACCAGCCTCCTTTACACTCTTAACAGCTGTGGACTGAAAGCCAGCTGTGGTGGCTCACGAGCCTTTCATCTCAGCACTCCAGAGGTAGAAGCAAGTAGATCAAGGCCAGCCTGGTCTACAAGTGTTAGGACAGCCATGACTATACAGAGAAACCCTGTCTTGGAAAAAAAACAAACTGTGGACCAAAAAGTTTATGTGAATAACAACATCTATTTACTGTATTAAACATTGTTAAATTTATTTTTTAATATTTTATTTATTTTATGTATATGAGTAACTGTCTTCAGCCACACCAGAAGAGGGCATCAGATCCCATTACAGATGCTTGTGAGCCACCATGTGGTTGCTGGGAATTGAATTCAGGACCTCTGGAAGAGTCTCTTAACAAACCTATGAGCCATCTCTCCAGTCCTGTTAATGTTATTTAATGAGATGTTTATTTTTATGAATTCATTTGGTGATATTAACATAAACACTTTTATGAAAGAACCTATGTTTTCGAAAGCAAACACAGAAAGCACGTAATAAGAAGAGTGTACAGTCAAGACATCAGCTGAGTCTCACATCAGCTTCTGTGCTTGATCTGTCTTGAGTTTTTCACTGAAGCCCCTGAAGGAAATGCAAGCTTTTACGGCAAGGCAAAGTGGGGGACGTGGGTATTTCCAAATATGTGTCTCTGATACTCCTCTAAAGGCCAAAGGTCAGCTAACCTTTAACTTGGGTGTGTGATGTCTGTAATTGTTAGAACCAGCCCACCCACATATGTGTAGGCACCTGTGTGGAGGCCGGAGATGGAGGCTGGGTATCTTTCTTTCCACCCCTCTCTCTCCACCTTACAGTTTTGAGAAGGAATCTCCCACTGAGCCTGAAGCTCACCAATCCTGCTAGGCCACCCGGAATGGGTTTCAGGGTTCTTCCTGTTCCCCCTGCCCACCATGCTTCCTTCCCAGCATGGGACAGGAAGTACAGATGATCGGCACCCAGCTTGATGGTTCCTGTAGATCTGAATCAGGTTGTCCCCACGCATGCACGACAAGCAATTCACAATAAAGTGGAGCCGCCTCTCGCCCTTTAATCCTCCTCAAGGGTGGCTGCGTGAGGGATCTGACATGCCGTCACTGCACATCTTGCTGGGTTTGTCTGTTGGGCTATCTAACTTTCTTATTTTTTTTTTTTTTGGTATTTCAAGAGAGGGTCTCACTATGTAGACCATGCTGGCCTTGAATTCAAAGCAATCCATCTGCTTCTGCCTCCCGAGTGCTGGGATCTGTGGCATGAACCATACCCATCTCTATCTCACGCTTTTGTATAATCTCTTAGCTCCATTTTTTAGCTCCATGCACTGGACTTTTGGAAAACATTGGTTTGGTGAGTTATGAACTTAAACGTTAGTATATTTCCTTCTGCAATGTCAAAGTCACACTGGCAAATGCCACAAAACTCCTAGGTGTTGGGAATGAGCACTTTTACTTGTTCCAAGGCATCAGAAGACTACTTTCTTCATCTTTTAGACTCCATCTTCCAAATTCCTGAATATGAATAACCATGGTGTCAGTCCTTTCAAGCAGAACTAATGTTCGGTCAGCAAGAGTTGATGGTCCGAGCTGGCGAGGTGGCTCAGCGGTTAAGAGCACTGACTGCTCTTCCAGAAAGGGCAAGGGTTCAATTCCCAGCAGCCACATGGTGGTTTACAACAATCTGTAACCCCAGCTAAAGCTTCTGAACTCCAGGGCACCAGGATGCATATGATATATGTACATAGATACAGGCAAAAGACTCATAAACATAAAAGAAAAGAAAAGAAAAGAAAAGAAAAGAAAAGAAAAGAAAAGAAAAAAGAAAAGTTGATGGTCCAGCTCACACTTCCGTCCTACAAATGCTTTACCACAGGACAGCATCACATTTGATAGTGAGAGGGAGCTCTACGGGTGCTCCAGTCACCATCCAACATTCTGTAAAGACCCACATTCAGAAGCCAAGGCTTCAGGAAATCAAAGGTTCTTAAGGAAGCAGTAAAAGTGATTACAGCCAGCAATTAATGTGTGTTTAAACCAGCTAGGCAAGTGCTATATCACAGGCCTGGTCCTCCAATTCTTTCTTTCAAAGACTCATTAATTTATAGTGTGTGTGTGTGTGTGTGTGTGTGTGTAAGCATTGACTGGTAGAGACTTGTCCGCACATGCAAAGACTGAGTGCCATGCAGTGTGTTTGTCCTCACAAGTGGATGAATCTGCGGTGGTGGCTGCATTCACCATGCTGTTCGCGCACTTATGAATCCATGCATTCCTGGAATCTTAGGATTCACAAGAATCTTAGTTGGAAACAAGACAGTTCACGTGTTGAGCCGCCTTTTCACATTCTGTGGAGCTGGGGTGAGCATGTGTTAGTGATTCGGAGGAATCAGGACCTGCTGGTGCTCTTGTATCACCCAAGCCCATGCGACACACTGCCAGGGGTCACTGTATTCCTGATGGCCATACGCTGCCAACAGGGAGTTGGAGAGATGGCTCAGCAGTTAAGACCACGGGGAGTGGCAGCACTGGGATTCCGTCTGGCGTCCTTTCCTCTCAACAAGACATTGTTCTGCTGCTGCTTCTGAACAGTACGGTTTGGTAATCTGTCCTGTTTGATGCTTACTTAGCCTGGTAACCCATCCAGCTTGATACTGCAACAGCAGTTTATCCTAGTTTCTAGTCTGAAAAATCTAATAACTCGGGACTTTTGATGAGTTTGACTATCTAGCTAAGCATTCAAGCAACCCTTGTCAGAGGACTCTCAGGGGCTTGTCTTGACATTGTGCCCCTGATATCACTGCATTATTTAGAATGGTGGGCTGGCAGGAGATCCACAGGGGAGCAGGAAGCAGAGGGGCACTTTTCCGGTTATGCCCTTTTCTCTGAGTTTCATGAGTCTAGGAACTGGCTCAGAGCTGATGCTCAGACTTCCCTGCACTCATGGGCATGGATGGCACTGCCAGTTGTGGCCTGGAAGGTCAAGTTTTCTGTTATCCCCTGACAAGCCAATCATTCATTCTTTCGCCTAAAAATATATGAACGGGGGGGGGGGGCTGGAGAGATGGCTTAGTGGTTAAGAGCACTGATCGTTCTTCTGTTGGTCCTGAGTTCAATTCCCAGCAACCTCATGGTAGCTCACAACCATCCGTAATGGGATCTGATGCCCTCTTCTGGCATGCAGGCATGCATGCAGATAGAGCACTCACATCCATAAAATAAATAAATAAATATTTTAAGAATGTACAAATGGATATCCTTATAGTACAGTAATATTAGATTTGATGCCTTTCCATGTTGATGTAGGAAAAGCTGAATCCAAAGCCACAGAGATTAAAAACAGGCATGAAAATGTACACAGTGCAAACCACTTTCATCTCTAGAAACACATAGCTATCCCCTAAGCCTAAGAGTTTACAAGACTCTAGAAACACAAGACTACTCAAACACACCCCTCATTAGCTACTAGAGGCCAAACTCAAACTTCAAATCTGAGAAACTCCTAGTGCACTGGGGAGAAGATGCAAAGAGCCGCATTCTTCCTTCAATGTTTGACCCTGTGGACTCTACGAAAGGTCTCGGGGATCTCCAAGGTTCCCAGTTCATATTCTGAGAACAGCTTTTGCTGGGCCAGAAGGTAAATTTGCAAAGAGCAAACATCGATCCTTGGTCCCTCTCTGTTAAAGTCAAATAGTAAATAGGTAACAGACTCTTTCCCAAGCACCTTGCAGACTTTAACTGTAAAGAATGAAACTGAGAGGGAAATGCACTCTTCTTCCCTTCAAGCAACAGGACAATTTCTTCCATCCAGAACGTGAAGAGACCCTCAGGAACACCGCTGAGAGGGGGACCGGCACTAGTGACCTGGGTAACGGAGATGGGTCAGCGCTCAGCTGAGTTTGTGTGTATTTGCACTTGGGTACAAAGGTCTCTCGTAAGCTGCTGTAAGCCCCGGCTTCCTTGAGAAGTGGTTCAGTTGAGAGTTCAGTCAGGGTTAGCTATACTGGCTTCAGGTGCCGGGAGGCAGTGTTTGTGTCCCCCAGAGGGCAGTTCCAGCGGCCCTGCCAGCTGGAGAAGCACGGAGAACAGAAGCCAGCAGGACCTCATCTGTGCCCTAACCGATGATGTTCTCAGACTAAAACGACTCAACTGTCCCGGGGATTAACAGTTGTGCTTCAGTAGTATTGGAGCTCTTTAGAAACAGTCTTTTCCATGGGGTAAGGCTTCAGTGCTCCAACCACCAAAAGACCACCCGAAACTTCTAACTGCAATCACTCTTAGTCTCAGAGACTAAATCGAGATGGGCTTTGAAGTCTCAAGCCCATCACAATAAGCACAGAACAAAAAGTATCCACCTTGCATGATGAGATAAAGAAGGAGGGGTCTAAACACGCAGGAGAGTTTCAGCCTTTCAAACAAGAGAAAACACAAACAACAGAAACAAGAAATACTGACACATGCTACAGTACGGATGGGCCTGGACCGTGTGGGGATAAATGAAACAAGGAGACACACACCCGCTCCCATCCAGGAAGTTATAGTCAATATCCCCAGAAACAAAGTAGAACATCGCCTTGGGGAGGGAGGAGCATCCCAGAGATCTACCGCATGACAGTGCACACAGGTCACACTCCTGGCTTTTTTTGTTATTTTTGTTGTTGTATTTTGGTTTTTTGTTGTTGTTGTTGTGGTGGTGGTGGTTGTTGTTGTTGTTTTCGAGACAGGGTTTCTCTGTATAGTCCTGGCTGTCCTGGAACTCACTCTGTAGACCAGGCGGGCCTCGAACTCAGAAATCCACCTGCCTCTGCCTCCCAGAGTGCTGGGATTACAGTCGTGCGCCACCACTGCCCGGCTACACTCCCGGCTTTTAAAGATTTATTTATTTGTGTATTTTATGAGTATGGGTGCTTTGTCTGCATGCATGCCTGCACACCAGAAAAGGGCTTCAGATCCCATAATTTTTTAAACAGTGGTGAGCTGCCATGTGGATGCTGGGAATTGAACCCAGGGCCTCTGGAACAGCAGCTAGTGCTCTAAACCTGTGAGCCATCTCTCCAGCCCCACATTACTGACCGTTAAAAGAAGTGCTTAATATAATAATTCTGTTGTTAGCTGCCCATAGCCATGGTCGAACAGAAAGGTAATGTCTGCACAAATGTGTTCCCATGTTTGTGCGCACACACACACACACACACACACACACATATCATCATCATCATCATCATCATCATCATCATCATCATGGAGGAACCAGGACACTAGACAAACCCCAATCCTTTCTGTACCCCTTCCCCAAGGGCACAGCCTCCTGCTTCTCAAACCTGCCCTAAGCTGTCTCTACACGAAACTTTCTGCTGTGTTTAATCCCGCAAGGCTGATTTCTGCTGTGTGTCCAGAAACCTGTCTAGGAAAGGCCAGCACTGCTTGAGAGGCAGCATCCTAATGCCAGTGTCCTCTCATGCTAATTGGTACTGTCAGCCATAGCCACCTTCGTCAGAACTGGGTTTACACACCTCAATCGAAGGCCTTCCTCAGCTAGTAAGGATCAACAGTCAAGGCAGCCATCACCTCCACCATTATCCCCCAAAAGGAAAAAGATGGGGGTTTAGTAAACTTCCGGGTTCAAAGGCACCTCCCACTGGGCCCCAGAGCTCTGAGCAGCGATTCCTCCACACTCCTGGGGATCAGGGCCAGGAGGCACACCACCAGGCTCTCACTGAGCCTGAGCCTGGGTAGTCTCTTGACTCCTTATTCTCAGAAATCAGACAAAAGTGTCACCATATTGAGAGAGTTGAATATAAGCAGACAACCTAGAAAAGGGCATCTGGCAAAAGTGTCTATGTTAACTTCATTCAAGGCACTTAAAATATATCGCCGGGCGGTGGTGGCACACGCCTGTAATCCCAGCACACTGGGAGGCAGAGGCAGGAGGATTTCTGAGTTCGAGGCCAGTCTGGTCTACAGAGTGAGTTCCAGGACAGCCAGGGCTATACAGAGAAACCCTGTCTCGAAAAAAACCAAATCAAAAAAAAAAAAAAATATATATATATATCGGGAAAGGCTGGCATTTACTACTGGGCACTGAAAGCAAGAAAGCTTCAGGAGGGAGCTACATAGTGCCTCGGAGGGAAATTCTACCCACCCCCCATGTCTAGCTTTCACCTGCCGAGGTTGGGAAACCACGGGAGGAACCCGGGACAGCCAGCCTCAGCTTGCTCCCAGATGAAAAGGGTGTGGGGGCCCTCCCAAACCATCCTTCGGGACGATCGCATCCCAGATTACTAGACAAACCAGTTTTCTGGGAGCCGTGTGCCCCCTCCTATTCCTGAAAGGTTGAGCATTGCTAAGAGCAGAAGGGAGAGGGGCGGCGTCTTGCCACCCTGGGCTGCCAGGGGCTCGTCTCTCCCCTCGCAGCCCACAAAGCAGCGGCGCCCTGCAGTCGCTCCGGACCCCAACCCAGACAGCAGACTTTGCTGGTCGTCCCACGCCCCGGAAAGAGATACAATTCCCGGGCACAGGCGCGGCAGGGGACTTGTCGGACCATCTCCTACACTGACCTGCAGACGCAGAAGACTGGATGCTGAGAAAGCCACGCGGAGCCGGAGCAGCACGTGCGGAGTCAAGAGTTTGGTTCTGCCTTTTATCCTCTCTCGGCTCTGGACCCGCCTCGCTACGGGAGCCGCGCCCCCCACCACCTCACCTCCGCCCCAGGAGGCTTGTGGCAAGCCCACACCTACATCTGGGACCGAACTGACCTGGCGGCTGCTCCAGGACGCGGCCACTCCCCTTCCACAATTGGGGTTAGATTTGGGCCATGCAAGCCACAGCTGGAAAGATCTGCTGCGGACCTGTAGGTACTTAGTTGTTTCTGGTTCCTAGGAACACTGATGTGAAATTAAGTGGCTTTTTTTGTTTTTGTTTTTTGAGACAGGGTTTCTCTGTGTGGTCCTGGCTGTCCTGGAACTCACTCTGTAGCCCAGGCTGGCCTCGAACTCAGAAATCCGCCTGCCTCTGCCTCCCAAGTGCTGGGATTACAGGTGTGCGCCACCACGCCCGGGCAGCATCTAGGAAGGAAGGGCTTAGACGTTATGAGGGGCAGCCTCAACCGGCCCCCAGTATGAACACCCGACCAAAGGGTCCCCCCATCTGGAGCTGAAAGGGGCCCGGTGTGAGTGTATCTCCTTTGGCAGTCCAATGTTGTAGCTGTCTTGCTCGAGCAAAAATATTTTAATTCTAATCACAGGAGATGGGGTCGGGGTGAGCCACAGCGTGCCTGTGGAGGTTGGTAAACAATTTGCCAGGGTCTCAGAGATTGAACCCGGATTGTCAAATCTCTTTATCTCTCAAGCCACTACCTGAAAGTTGGACCTGGGGACCTGAAGTGAGTTCCCCAGGAAGGAGTGGAGGGAGACAGGGGCAGCACCAATGTTAAACATTTCCCAAGGCCGATTGACTTATTAACTGATAGTGGAAAGCCAGACTATTACAGGTTGGGAGCCAGAATTATCTCCGGCTGTCTTAGTCTCTTGATAGCCATTTATTGTCCACCCCTCTGTTTGACTTAACATCCTTGTGACTATCAGGTAAATCCTTGGGGAATGTACAAACAAGACCCCTAGATTCCAACCACCCGGTGCTGGTTAATTTTTTGTCAACAGGACACAAGCTAGACTTCCTGGGGGAAGAAGGCACCTCAACTGAGAGGTTGCCTCCATCAGATTGGCCTGTAGGTCAGGCTGTGGGGCATTTGCTTTGCTAATGACTGACGTGGCCGGGCCCAGCCCACTGTGGACATGGCGCCCGTAGGCAGGTAGGCCTGAGTTGTGTAAGAAGGCCAAGCCAGCCCAGGGGAGCAAGCCAATAAACAGCACGTTCCACCACGGTCTCTGCTTCAGTTCCTTTCCTGGCTTCCCTTCCTGATGAACTATTAACAGATTCTCAACCTGTAGAATCTTTGAGGGGTGTCAAATATCAGATATCCTAGATATCAGATTATGATATAAAGTAGCAACAAAATAATTTTATGGTTGAGGGTCACCATAACACAAGGAACTGTATTGGGTTGCAGCATTAGGAAGGTTGAGAACCACTGAACTATGAGCTGTAAAATGTAACTAATGATCCCCCCATCCTCAAGTAGCTTTTGGTCATGGGGTACATCACAGTAATAGAAGCAACAAGGAAGAATTCAGATAAGAATGCTTCAGATAATGAGGGCTATAGTAGCTACTTCCTGTCTTCACTGCTATGACTGGTCTGATGTTCCCATCCATGTATTTTAAAATGTCTTAATTTGGGCTGGAGAAATGGCTCAGTGGTTAAGAGCACCAGCTGCTTGCTCTTCCACGGGATCTGGATTGATTCCCAGCACTGACATTGTGGCTGACAGCCATCTGTAACTCCAGTTCCAGGGGATTCTACACCCTCTTCTAGGCAACTCTTATAAAGAATCAAACTGGGGACTTGCTTAACACTACAGAGGTGAGTCCATTCTCATCATGGCGGGGAACATGGCGGCACACAGGCAGACCTGGTGCTGGAGAAGGAGTAAGAGCCCTATATCCTGATCCATCAACAGACAAAAAGAGTGGGGTGGAGGAGGGGAGGGGCATGGCCTCTTAAAAACTCAAAGCCCACCCGGTGACACACTTCCTGCAACAGAGTCACACCTCCTAACCTTTCTGATCCCTTCAAATAGCTCACACCCTGATGTCTACGAATTTCAGTATGTAAGCCTTTAAGGGCCATTCTTTTTTCTTTTCTTTCTTTCTTTTTTTTAAATTCACTTTTCATCCCGTCACAACCTTCCCTTGTCTCTTCCCAGTCCCATCCTTTCGAATCTCTCCCTCCATTGCCCCCTCCCCTTTGCCCCAGAGAAGGAGACCGCCCTTGGGTACCACTCCACTCTGGGGCATCTCTGGCACATTCTCTCCCACCGAGGATCATCCAGGCAGTCCAAGTTGGGAGGAAGGGGATCCAGTGGCGGGGAACAGAGCCAGAGCCAGCCCTGTGGGGGCCATTCTTACTCAAACCACTACATCCTGCCTTAGAACAAATGAACAAACAAACAAAAACAACAGCCAAGACCAAAAAACTGTATAGTGGCCTGCATCTTTATTTCCGGCACTAAGGAGGCAGAAGCTGGGAGATCTCTGAATTCAAGGCCAGCCTGGTCTACAATATGAAGTTCCAGGCCAGTCAGGGCTGTACAGTACAGCCCTGTTTCAAAAAAATATGAACAAATTCTCCTCCAGTCATCAGCTGGCTCACTGAAGAGTGTTTCTCTTTCCTGTGTTTATACCTAACAGTGTAGCAGGGTGGGGGGCTTCCGAGGAACAGGAAATGAACAGGAAATGAACGTAGTGTGATAGGGATAAAGGAGAAACAAGAATGGGAAGGATTTTTTTGACCTGAAATTCACAGGCTATAGGCATTGCACTGAGAAACAGATTTTCTCCTGCCTTTGGATTCAAACTACTAGTCCATTTTCTGTTGCTATAACGAAATTCTGGAGAAGGAATACTTTGTTTTTAAGGGAGAGAGGGGTTCATTCAGTTCACCTTAAGGTGAAGTGCTTGGTTTGGCCCCTGCACCAGCTTTGGATGGCATCGTGGCTGAAACACAACCCAGAGGAGAAGCAGCCAGGGAATATTTTCATTTTCTTTCTATAATTTATTTCCATATCTTATTTTTTCATTTTGCTGAAAGGTTATTTGGTACCTTGTCAATGTTTTCCTTGACCATTTGAACACATTTAAGCTGTTTACTTGTTTCATAAGTCCAATGTCTGGAGTTCCTCCTGTATAATATAGTTATTTTCTATTTATTTTGTTCCTTTGAATAAACTCTAATTGATTATTTCTTTGCATGGATTGTATTTTTGTGGAAATGGGATATTTAGTTATAATGGAAACCAGGTGCTCACTCAGTCTTCTCTGGTCTTTATAGTTGTTACTGTGACAGGTTGTTAGGTTGCTTTAAAATACTACCCACCCTTAATCCTACTGAAGGCTGTAGTAGTCTGTAACTTTAATTTTTTTCAAATGCCTATCTTTAATGATGGTTCTTAAACACTTTAATCTTCCTGTTAGCCCACCACCCACCTGAGAAAGGATACAGGGGAAGTGAGCAAGAGATAGAAATGGGAAAATGGGAGGAGAGAGGAGAAGGCACCTTCCTGTCTTAGGGTTTTATTGCTGTGAACAGACACCATGACCAAGGCAACTCTTTTTTTTTCTCCCTTTTATTAGATATTTTCTTTATTTACATTTCAAATGTTATTCCCTTTCCAGGTTTCCCCTCCAGAACCCCTATTCTATCCCCCTCCCCCTGCCTCTCCACCACCCACCCACCCAGTCCTGCCTTCTCTTGCTGGCATTCCCCTACACTGAGGCATTGAACCCCCTCAGACCCAAGGGCTGTTCCTCACACTTATGTCCAACCAGGCCATCCTCTGCTATATATGCGGCTGGAGTCATGGGTCCCTCCACATGTACTCTTTGGTTGGTGGTCCAGTCCCTGGAAGCTCCAGGGGGTGGGTGGGGTATGTCTGGCTGTTTGACACTGTAGCTCCCTCCATGGGGCTGCAAACCCCCTCAGCTCCTTCAGTCCCTTCTCTAACTCCTCCATTGGGGACCACACACTCAGTCCAATGGTTGGCTGCGAGCATCTGCCTCTGTATTTGTCAGGCTCTGGCAGAGCCTCTCAGGAGACAGCCATATCAGGCTTCTGTCAGCAAGCACGTCCCAGCATCTGCAATAGTGTCCGGGTTTGGCTACTGTATATGGGATAGATCCCTAGGTGGCACAGTCTCTGAATGGCCTTTCCTTCTGTCTCTGCCAAGGCATCTCTTATAAGGACAACATTTAATTGGGGCTGGCTTACAAGTTTAGAGCTTCAGTTCATTTTCATCAAGGTAGAAGCATGGCAGCATCTAGGCAGGCATGGTGCAGGAGCTGAGAGTTCTACATCTTCATCTGAAGGCAGCTAGCAGAATACTGGCTTCCAGGCAGAAAGACGAGGGTCTTAAAGCCCACACCCACAGTGACACACCTACTCCAAAAAGGCCACACCTACTCTAACACCTTCTAATAGTGCCACTCCCTGGGCTAAGCATATTCAAACCATAACAGCACCAAGAGATGAGATATAGTAGGAGCATACGGCCAGGAGAAACAGCAAGTATTTAAGTAACACCGCTGGGGAGGTAGCCAGGGCAGCAGTTAGAAAAGTAGATTAGGGGTTACCCTCAGAAATTGTCATAGCCAAATAAAATAACCAATGTCTGAGTTTCATATATTTGTAAGCTAGTTGTGGATAAGCTTAAATTGACTCACCCACACCTGGGGCTTGATGGTCAGATGGTATAGCCAAATGGGTGATCCAAGTTCTGTGAGAGACTGTCTCAAAAAGTGAGGTGCAGAAGGACTCAAGAAGACACACAAGGTCAGACTCTGGCTCATATACACACATGCACACCCCCCAATATCCTGTGCCCACAGATTTTTGTTAGTGTCACTGTGATGCTATTTACATTACTTATGGCGATGATCTTAGGTCTCCTACACTTAATAGCTGGCATTTCACCTTCCTCCATTGACTTACCTTTATTAACATAGTCATTATGGAAAATACCTGCTTGTAGATAAGTCATATCTAAGGCTTACTTGCATATTCTTTAGCAAAATAACAGTAGTAACACACACACACACACACACACACACACACACGGCACTGAGAGCAAATGCAAGAATATTCTTATTCACTACTGAATAACAGCACAGAAGACAGCACTGTACTGTTTCACCCATCTTAGATTGTAAAAAGTAACGAAGTAATGGTTCCTCATTAACCAAGCACTGGCTACTCTTCCAGGCCTGGGTTTAAGTCCCAACACCTACATGGCAGCTCATAACTGTTTGTACCTCAAGTCCCAGGGGGCCTCATGTTCTCTCTGGCCTCCTTGGAAACTGTATACATATAGTACACAGACACACATGCAGGCAAAACAGCCATATAAAGTAATGATGATGATGATAGTACAGCAATTTCAACTGAAACAGAACCAAAAGCCCTCACAAATTTTTCAGAGATGGTAAAATCAGATTCCATACAGCAACATTTGAATACATTCTAATTTTATTACTACTGTCAAGAAATTTAACACCAGCATCTATGTAACAATCCTCTGAGGCAGAGGGAGAACATGTCACAAAAATACTATGCAGCAAAGAGTACCACACTCAAGAGACTGTTTCTCAATGTCATATACCAAGTGACAAACCAACTGGGGGGGGGGACTGGCTCCAGTTACATGACATGAATCAACTCATTCCAACTTAACATTACAGGCAGAATTAAAACGCAGACTTTCAAATGCTTAGAATTTTCCCTAAGAGTATATGTGTGCACACAAATGTGCAGAGAGACACACAATATAAAAACTGTTCTGATCAGCATTCTGAAGTTTCAGCAAAGCAGACGTTTCATGCACGTTTTGCCACACAGTGCAATTTTATTGTTTAAGACACAAACGATTGTGCACTTCCATCCAAAGAGCCACATTCAAATACAGGGTGCAATCCTTATGCTCGGCTATTGAAGAAATACACATTGTTTTTGTAAATTAATTTGTGCAAGTACAATTATTTTTCAGCTTTGTTTTTTTTTTCTAAGAAGACATTTATTTTATGTATAGGAGTATACTGTAGTTGTACAGATGATTGTGAGCCATCATGTGGTTGCTGGGATTTGAACTCAGGACCTTCGGAAGAGCAGTCAGTACTCTTACCCACTGAGCCATCTCACGAGGCAAGTACAATTATTTTTAATGTAACACTTTCAAATCTCTAAGGACATCTCTAAGCAACAGGTTCTAGGTATGCTTGTGGGAGTATCTCACCTCCCCCAGGTCTTGCAGTTTAAAGTGGACCCAATGTCTCAACACAACAGCGCAGGCAGTGCTGCACAATGCTGACAATTTGGCCCCTACAGGGAGCTCCGACTGCTCACCACACACAAACTTTGCACTTCTGCAAGGCTGTTCATCTTAAGTCAGTGGGGTTCAGAAGTATACAACTTAGTCTCACAATCTCAGATTTCCTCTGGGATGACTGAGCAAAGGACACAGTTCTGTGGACAATGGGTTATGAGACAAAGTGAAAGCAGAACCAAATTTATTAGAATAAAAATTTGGAAACTTACAGTAGAAAGGACATTTTGCACACTTTACCATCTGCCAATAAATACAAATGGAGAAACCAGTCTCTTCACACTCTCTAAGATGGATGTCCCAGCTCTGGAGCGAGCGATGTCTTCAGGCCAATATTGCAAGGAAGCCATCTTGAGGCATGCGAACCTCAGCTATAGTCTGTACCAGATGTGCCCAATGGCATCACTGTTGGTGAAGGGCAAGGCTTCCAGAAGCAGGTGGGGGTGGGGACTAGAGTGTTCCCTGCCTTCACACAGCTGTCACTTGCATCTGTGTGGACAGGCTTTCTGGCCTCAGCTTCACATGAAGTCCCATAAGCAAGCCTAGCAGTGACAATGGCTCCATCCCAAACCAGACCCTTCCCAGTGGCCACTCTAAGAATTGAGATGTGGACACTCTGCCCCAGTTTTCACATTGGGAGATTAAATTCTGGTCAAATCTTTCCCGTGACACTGACTTCATCAACATAAACCCAATCCTGACCAAATCAAAGGGTAAAATCCTACTAGACCTCATTTTTCAAAAATAAAATGCAGCAGTAAGACCCAACTGTGTCAGGCCTCAAATTAAAAGAGTTTTAGACTCTGGATATAGAATTTTCAGATAACTATCTGCTATCATCTTCCCATATTTGGTGAAAAGATTACACTAAAGTTTTATCTTTTGACATTCTAACGTTTCCTTAAAATAAATGAGTATTATGACCATTTGGATTTTATTATTTCTGCTTTTCTCTTCATTGCATACAACAAAAAAAATTTACTGATGTCACTGTAAAATCTTACCAACAAAGAAGTTTCCGGTTTCCTAGATGATCGAGTAACTTTGGTTTTCTGATTTTCAAAAAATCACGGACTTAAACTCAAGCATCCTTCACTGCTGATAAAGGAGGCCATAGCCTCTGAGACTTCCCCAGAGTCTGTGGCCTATACTGTGAAATCCCCCTCAGATATAAGCAGAGACTGTGGGTATGAGGGGACCCAAGGGAGTCACGTGATTCCTGGCTCCTACATGGCCCCACTTGCTCATGAAATGTGCCTCCATCTTCTTCACCAGGTTTTAGAGCCATGGTCATTCAAGCAACTCGGCATCACGCTGACCCAGTTTCCTGAGCATAGCTGCTGTACTTATTCATTGCATCCAAAGGAAGGATGTAGACAGTGTTAAGCCATAAAACCCCAACTCAGTGTTAACGCACCTGTGTTTAACTGAGTTCTTGAGTTTAGGAAACTGTAGTGTTTGCTATATTAAATGACCCTTGGAAAGTGGAATGATACCAAGGTGTGCTTTTAAAGCTGATATTTAGATAATCTCTATTTATAAATCAATACTAAATGCAAGCTTGTCAAAAACAGTGATGACTGCTGTTTTCATGGGAAACAGAAAGTGGCAAAGGTACTGGAATACAGGAGTTATGACTCAGGAATGCACAGCGAGTGTTCATCAAGAAGACAGACACACCGGGGGTGCAGTAGGGCTCTCCCTGACCAAACAAAGTAAGTTCCCCACATCTGAAGCCTTCAGGCTGGTCCACAGCAGTGGGGATCACTTTTTAAGAACTACAAAGGAAAAAAATCTCTAGATGGTTTTCGTATGGATCAGCTGAGAAATTGAGACTTCACACATGGCTGAGACAAAAAAATAGGAGAAAACCTGGGCAGTGACAGAGTGATAGATAGGGCTGGTGACTGAGCAGCCCCAAGAAATCCAGGCAATTTCTTCTTTGAAATTCACATCGAACAGGCCTTCAGAAAGACAGCCTGAGCTTAGAGGTGCCAGTGGGCAATCCCACGAGCAGAACTGGGACTGCTGATTGGTGCCTGGCCTTCAGCCACAGGTCGAAGGAAGGAGGGAGGAAGAGGAGGCAGGGCAAGTGGAGATAGAAAACAGTGGTCACCTTCCAGGGCTTCAGCAGGGCCCACACACCCTGCTAGAGTTTTAGCCTTACTCTGTAGGTAGGCTAGCCAGGAACCCACTATATAATATAGCTCAGAATGGCTTCAAACTTAAATCCTCCTGCCTCGGCCTTCCAAGTGCTGGGATTAGACACGTGCCACCCACAGCAGTTCTATTTTCCCCTGATACACAACTCAAAGAGGGGTCAGGAAAATGATTATATAGAGATGAGGCTGACATGGCTTTAGGAATGACTCTGCAGGTCTTCTCTTCTAGACACGACAGCAGCTGCAACAGCAAGCAGTTGGCAACTGCCATGAGACAGGCAGCTGCAAAGTACCAAGCCACAGGCATGCAAGGCTGCAGCACTCAGGTGACGGCACCACTGCAGCCACTGCAGCCCTGCTTCTGACACAGCAAGGCCTCAAGCAGTTGTGTCACTTTCCTAGCTTACCACTCCAGTGCACTCCTGTTTGCATAACATAGGACGGATTTACAAATGGCTCACACTGACATCAAAGCTGTGGTACAAGTCAACTCTTAAAATATTTAAAAGTAAAAGGGAGGTAAATACCAACCAGTGCAGTAAGAACTTAGACCTCTGGCTCACAGATGCTGTCCATGCTGTATAGATCTAAAAAGTGAATTCTATTCAAGAGACGGCTTCATTCACACCCATTGCTCAAAGCACATTTTTATGTATGGTCAGAAACCCAAAAGCCAATGCAATGATAGTATATGGCTTCCAGTAAGAAATTCCTACTTCAGTCCTCTAGGGCACATACTTTTAGTGTCTACTTGCAAATTTCTCTTTTCTTAATGAAGTTATCAAAGAATCACACCTATTGCCCTTGTACAAAGATTTATCGAAAATAACTATTCTGATTTTCCTCCTTGACAAAACAGGCTTTGTTAGTCCAAAACTGTTTTTAAAAAGAATGATCATTTTATAGCTGGGAGTGGAGGATAGGGGCAAGAGAACATGTTAAACATACAATTGTGGCTTCTCAATCATTTCCATTAAAAAACCCACCTCTATACTTGAATGCAAATAAGCCTCATGTTGTAGATGGATTCTTAACTTGTCTGGACATTGTTCAGAAACTGGCGATGGAGAACAGCATAGGGCATAGGTGTCATATATTTAGTGAAGTGACAGCACCTCCTGCTCCCAAAGTGAAGGGCCCAGAAGGCCCTATCTGTGTTAGTGACTTCCACCTTGCAGTGCTTAGAAGGCCATAACATTACAGGGATCCCGCACCTACAGCTACTGTGTACATTAACTGAAGGGCAAACAGGGAGAGACAGACTCAGGCCTAGACAGGTCCTCAGGACAGGTAGGAGATCTTTCAAGGACTCTCTTGTAGCCCACCCTCTGTTTCCAGCTCAGCCAACTGCCTTCTCAGGACGTTGACCTTGGCTTGCAACTCCTTGTTATATTCAATAATGTTGACCATTTCCTCATATGCTTCATCCAGATACTTGGAGGATCTGCTCCAGCGTAGGAAGATTCCTGTAGAAGCCGGGAATGAAAAACAGGAGCAGGATGTTCAGAGAAGCATTGTGTCCCTGGTGTCTCCGTGCACTGCTGTACGGCTTCCCACAACTCATGTTATATTTGTTTAGATTTAGTTTTGCAGCATTAGAGACTGAACCCAGGACCTTACGCTTGACAGACAAATGCTCTACTCCAGAACAACAGCTCTTCCTGATTTTGAGAAACAGGTCTCACTAAATGGCCCACGCTTGCCTGCCTGAAACTTGTGCTCCTCTATCTCAGCCTCCAAGCAGCTAGGATTCCAGGCATGCACCGTCACACCTAGCTCACCCTGCACTTCACGATACTCTAAACTCCACAGATTCTTAAGTTACTGACAGATCCACACAGTAGCAAAGAACTGCAGTTGTCAAGGAGGTGCGTACTGGTTATAACCAGAAACACTGTTGTTATATGCTCATGAAAATAAGCTGGCAAGTTACAGAGCCATAAAGTCTTCACTTTCATAACCTGTCACCCATTTTACCACTGCAGACTTCTAGTTGGTCTGTGAGACTGCCTTCTTGGGTAAAGCCACGCTCAGTGGAATAGTGATGGTGGCTGTAGCATCAGAGGCACGGGCTATGGCATCCGCCTCACCATCGGTAGCTCACATCACTCTGCACCATTAGTCATACTCCAGCTCCACAGGGAACTGCTCCTCTCTCTCCTCAGACAACCTCCACTGGCTCCCTGTGGACTGAAGGGGTGCTTGTCATCTCAGGTGACTGGTTTCAGAATCACTCCTGGGTATCACGTTCTTGGATGCTGAATCCTTTACTTCAAATGACAGAGTTCTAACCTATGCACACAAGCATCTCAGGATGTCTGTCCTATTCAGTGTGGACACTGTAAAAACACTCATGGTACTGTGCTGCTTAGAGAATGTGAATAAGAAACTAACCTGCCACAGGGCAAACTTTTTGAAATTTCCAATCCACGGCTGGTTCTCTGTGCATGTGAACTTCACAGACAGAGGCCAAATGCTTAGAGAAAGCTAGCTCATGTTGTTCCTATTCCACAACGACGCTGTCTACTACTCTTCGGTTAGAAGTCACTATGGACGCCTCCTAGCATGTAAGCACACAGCACTTGTTTCCTCCACCACGTCATCTCTGGAGCACCACTGCGGACTGGGCATTTGTCTCCAACAGCTGGCCTCTCATTTCAGTGTTTAAGTATGACAGTGGCTTTTAAATAAACTGCCTCAGAAACTGAAAATTTTTATTACATTTTATTCAGTTGATGCATGCAAATGTGTGTGTGTAAGTCAGAGGACAAGCTGCCAGAGCTAGCAGGCTCTACCTCCATCACACGAGTCCTGGACACAGAGCTCTCATCTAGGAAATTACTTATTCTGTGACCTGTGGCCACCTACAGGTCCAGAGAGTAAGCAGAGAAGTTCTACCACGTCACAGACTTAAATCACAGGGGCCCGCTCAGGGAACCTAGACAATGATGGAGGCATTTAGCTTCCTGGCACTCTAAGGAGGGAGGCACCTAGCCTGAAGAGGAGGATGCACTTAGCCGATATGCCAAGAGGAACAAGAGGCAGTCCAGACAGAGAAAGCACCACATGGTGGGCAAATCACTTTCTATACCTGAGCTATCCCAAAAGCACCACAAATTAGAAGTTGTCAACAGACATACATGGTAACCTAGGAGAACTTCCCAAACAACAGCCTTTTTATATTTATGGTGCTTAGTGCAAACATGCATGAAGATGCACTCATTGTCTTCAAAGTGATTACTAAGTTGAAGGGAACATCCACTGTACTGTGCCTGTGGAATGAACATCTAATATACACTATGTGACATCTGGTCTTCTTTAAAAAACAAAACAAAACAAAACAAAACAAAAACCAAGCTTTGCTATTTAAGGAGATCGGCTTCATGTGAGAATTGCACATGTAAGAACCCGTTTTAGAAAACACTTAGAAACACATAATGAATTGCTACTCCACATGAACAGAGGCACTGCAGTGCCCACTGGTGTTTTGTGCTGACTTACAGATACTACTGGAATGACTGTGTGACATCACTTAATACTCACTTAACTGTAATGATGCTTAAGAATTGAAACAGAGAACTTAGAATTCATTCATGACCCAGCTATCTACCAACTCCCGTCAAAGTATCCCTGTTAATCAGCTGCCATGCCCACACTGAGAAAACAGTAACACCCATACACAGGAAGGTCTGTGGGTTACCAGCTGCTGGCCATCTTCAAATGCCAACTACTGTGGCATGTGACACAGGCCAGCACAGGGCACAGCTTGGAGTATGTGAATCTCTGCACACAGTGGAGGAGTTACCTTCCCACAGCTGGAGACTCTGTGGAGCTACAGAAGGCCAGATGACCAGGTTGTTGGCTTCAAAGAGCGGATTGGTGAATTTACTCAGCTCGCTGGGCCGATTGACCCATGACCACAAAGACATTGTTTTCTGCTGTAGCTTCAACTTACATCTGCTCAAAAAGAACATCATCGTTAGAGTCATTAGTGGCAAGAAGCCCCTGTAAGTGCTCATCCCAGCAGGCCTCGTACTACTCCCGTGACATAAAATAGGACTCTTAGTAGAGAAGCAACATGCTTTAGGATGAAAATATCTGTCAGAAGCAACTGCTGTGAAGCTCCTAAACCTTCTATAATCAGCAGTGGCTGGGGTGAACTGTCACTCAGGGCCTGGAGACAGTTTAATGTCACTCAGGACCCGGGGACAATTCCCAGGTAAACCAGGAGCCAGAAGACCTGTACTGAGGTTAAATATGTAACCATTCATTCATTCTAAAGTTTTACTTTAGAGTATATATCTGTTGCCACATGGATGCAACTGTCCTGAGAGGGCACAGCGAGCTACCCAATCAGAGTGCTCGGAACACAGTTTGGGTCCCTGCACCAGCCATGCGAGCTCGTCACTGCTGAGCCACACTCCAGCCCCCAGGCTTAGCGGTGTGTCTCTGGACAGTTAAGTTCTCTGGATCTTATTCTCCTAAACCATGGGAGAGGAAGGAAAGCCTGGATATATCTTAACTTGACTCCCAAACATATGAAGCTGCCATGGTACATCAAGACACTAACATGAAAATGGCTGTCTATTCTGCTTCAAGTCTTTTAAGCAGTGCATAAACTAATTTTAATCCAGCGGCAGAAAGCCTAGGGTTCCCTCTCACTGAGCACCTGCTTGGCTCATAAGGATAAGGTGTCTGTATTTTGCATAATTTAATTTGTGTTTAACTGCAGATTTCCCCTCCTCCTCCTCCTTCTCTTCCTCCTCCTGCTCCTCCTCCTTTTTCTAAAGATTTATTTATTTTATGTATATGAGTACACTGTTGCTTTCTTCAGACACACCAGAAGAGGGCACCGGATCCCATTACAGATGGTTGTGAGAAACTATGTGGTTGGTGGGAATTGAACTCAGGACTCTGGAAGAGCAGTCAGTGCTCTCAACCGCTGAGCTGTCTCTGCAGCCCAGACTCTACCTTCTTGTAAATGGCACTTGCTCACACGCAAACCTTAGTCTCTCAGGAAGTGGCCTGTGTGAGCGCACTCACCTTTCACTTTCACTGTTGCCCAGGAATGTTCCGAACTGTGAGGCGTAGGAATGCTCAAAGAGCATGATGAGAAAATGCTCGTTAAACTCAAAGGAGCAAGGGAACTGCCGGAGGATCTGCCACACACAGTCCAGGAAGAGAAGAAACACGGGGGCCTCCCACTTCTGCTTACTGCTGCAATAGGCTGACTGTGCACAGCGCTGTTGGAATGGGTGACCAGCCTGGTGGGAAAGACAGAAATGACCACATTATGGCACACCCGAGAACACCAGTTCACACACTCACAGGGCATGTCTGTTTACTGGACTACCAAGAAGTCAAGGTAGCTCCTGCCTGGATGAGTTTTTGGGTTAAAATGACTAACTTCTGCATCTAAGAAAACTGATAATTTCCAAACCCTTGGCAAAGTTGTATAGTGAGGAGATGAATATGGGAACTGAAGATGTCCTTCAGACATCAAATGCAAGGTAAAGCTTAAGTAATGACAGATTTATAAAATCCTCAGACTTGATTTCAGCTACTGCCCAAGGTGTGCCTGTTAACAGTCATTATATAGTATTACACCCACATTACGGGGCAGTGGTGTGTCCTAGGGAGAAACACAAGGACAGGATAAGAGTCGCTAACCACAGGACATGAAGGGAATGAATCAACTTGATGTGTGGAAGGAGGCTTTGTTCTCAAACACTCCATGAAAGTGATGACCTTTAACTGGATCTTAAAGGAAGCGAAGGCTGAAGCAGGATAGACAAGAGGCAGACTGTGTGGAAGTCCAGTCTGGTGGTCACAGTCCCACCCTCCCTCCTTGGTTATCTGTATCAAGACTCAGCTCATGAAAACCCTTCTATGTCAAACAGTCTATTTCCCATATGGGTAACAAACACAAATTGAAGATCTCTTGTCTGACTGGGACCAGAAGTACTCTGGCTCCAGGGTTTTTCACGGTTTGAAAACTGTGCATGCAACATGAGATAATTTGGGATGGAACCTAAGCCTCACAGCACACGCCCTATCCCCAGTCTAAGGGTGGTTCCCTTTGTAATCACAGGATGTCAGGAGTCAGCATTTTGGAGCATTTGGGATTTTTACATTAGGGATATTCAGCCTGCACAGGTGTGAGCCATATAAACCCACATTGGGATGGGACTGCTGCTCCGTGGTGGACTGCCTGCTTACGTATACACAGGCCCAGTTCAACAAACAGCATGAGATTGAAAACCTGGAAGCTAATGATAAATTCTTATTTTGGTGAATGTAGATTATCAAACTCACAGAAAAGTAAACATACAACTTAAAATTTGTGAGTGATCAAAATGTCACACATAATGTTAGCCCCACCACCGAGACTTAATCCCAATGCCCGGCAGTCCTCCCACTCCTCCCCGGCAGTCCTCCCACTCCTCCCCGGCAGCGTCCTCACCTGCAGCCACTCTCTCTCTATCAGGGCCTCAAAGCCTCGGATGGTCCTGCTTCTTGGTTCCAGGATGATCTGGGCCAGAGAAGTCACCTGCAATGTGGAATCAGTTCCTTCTGTCCCATGAATCAACACTGATGCACCTTCCCTGAGAGGAAAACCCAAAGTACAGATGGGAAACTCCGTAATAATGAACATTTCCTATACTCAGTGGGATACGGAGTCTAAATGAGACACTGGGCAGATGAGAATTGTCTTGAGGAAAACATGAGACTAAAACAAATCCCAAACTTCATATAGCAAGAATCCTTTTGCACCAACAAATCTCACAGCACCATTCAACTGACCTCTGACCCTTTACAGAAGCACAACAGTCCCTGTCAGAGCAGGTACTCACTTGCCTTCACTGCTTTAGTGGCTGAGCAAGCTGTTCCATCAAACTTCTAACCAGGGAGGCCAAGCACACGTACCTGTCAATGCACTGGGCGGCCAGGCAGGCCGTAGTCAGAATCTCCTTGACGTGTGTCAGCCAGTTGGAGGCCTCCAACTTGCCGAGCCACCGGTCCATGTTGTGGGTTTGTTCATTGCATGCTTCCACGAGTTTGATTAGGCTCTCCTGAAGAACGTGGTATCTTTTAAAACAAAGAAGAGAAAGTTACAGAAAGAGGGACAGATAGATAAAATGAATGCTAAAGAAAACAAACCCTGCCGGGCATGGTGGCACATGCCTGTAATCCCAGCACTCGGGAGGCAGAGGCAGGCGGATTTCTGAGTTCGAGGCCAGCCTGGTCTACAGAGTGAATTCCAGGACAGCCAGAGCTACACAGAGAAACCCTGTCTTGAAAAACCAAAAAAAAAAAAAAAAAAAAGAAAGAAAGAAAGAAAGAAAAAGAAAAAAAAGAAAAAGGAAAAGAAAAAGAAAAAAAGAAAACAAACCCAAATCTATCTCCAGTACATTTAGTGGCAAAACAATTCTGAACACTTACACTGCTATGCAGCAAACTGAGGATTAAGGATTGAAAATTACCTTTAGCACTACCGCAAAGATGCTTCAATGTCTCATGGCAAACTGTTCCTGCTGAATGAACAGAGGAAGCCTGGTCCATGACGCTTGGTTCCCTGGGAAGGCAGAGGCTTGGGCCTCGCCCTGTGACCATCTGATCCCAAGACTTGGGTTAGCTTACATCTCTGCCCCTACAGCTGCTGAAGGATCTAGATTACACATCTCGGTCTCAGCAGTGACACACAGGACCAGCACAAATCCTATTCATTTTAGCTCCAAGACCCCCTTCTCCCCCACATACACCTGCTAGCCCCCTGAAGAACCTGTAAATCCCCCCTTTAAGGAGAAGCAAGCAGGTAGAGGAAACATAAGGAGGAACAGGAGAGACCGAACCTCTCAACCTTCTATGTAGGAAGATGTAATTATATGTAGCAAATCTGTTCTGCCAGTCTGGCAACAGCTGACACATGGTAAGAGCTCGGGGCTGAATTTAAGAAGATTGCTATCTAGGAAGGCTCGTCTGTGCTTATTCAACATAAGATTTTTGCTTATCTTACACAATTCAAGGAAGGCTTGGGTGGAGATCATTTGCTTAATATACCCAAGCCTTATGTTCAATTGCTACACACACACACACACACACACACACACACTCTCTCTCTCTCTCTCTCTCACACACACACACACACACACACACACTCACACACACACACACACACACACACACACACACACACACGCATGCACGTGCGCGCACACACATACATACACATACACACACACCCCAAAAAAGTGAGTTGGCTGAAACTGAAAACTCTTTAGCTAAATTAAATAATTTAAAAAGAAAACAAATTCAAGTAATCTAATGAGCATCGCAGGAGGAGACACAGCAAGTGATAGACCAGGAGTGGGAGACGCAGAGGGGCGGCATGGCGGCAGGGCCTTTATTTAATCCAGGCACAGAACAATGAGGGCAGCCAGAGCTCTGTGAGTCTCAGGCTAGTCTGCTCTACACAGTGACTTCCAAGACAGCCAGGGTTACACAGTGGCATCCTGTCTCAAACAGAAAAAGAAAAAAGGATTGTGGACTTCTATGAGCAATTATGTACCACAAACTGAATACCCTAAAAAAATGAGAAAATGGGAAAACAGAACTGCCAAGACAGAATCATGAGGAAACAAGAATGTGAACAGCACAATGAGCTCACAACAACAACAACAACAACAACAACAACAGACTGACTCAGCTACGCAACCAAGAATCTGCCATCAGAGAAAAGCCGCGGTCCTAGAGGCTTCGTAGGTCACTGAACACACGAAGAACTAAATGTCAGTCCTGCCAGTCTTCCAAAAGCCTGGACAAAGTGCCACAAATCTACCTACTAGCCCAATTCTAATATCAAAGCCAGACAAGAACAAATGCTCAGCGGTTAAGAGCACTGACTACTCTTCCGAAGGTCCTGAGTTCAAATCCCAACCACATGGTGACTCATAACCATTTACAACAAGATCTGACTCCCTCTTTTGGAGTGTCTGAAGATAGCTACAGTGTACCTACATATAATAAATAAATCTTTAAAAGGAAAAAAAAGAAAAAAATTAAAAAAAAAAAAAAAGACAAGATTTCTGGCCAGTGTCCATGGTGAACATGGATGTAAAAAAACCACCAAAACACTACCAAACAGAACTCAACAGCACATCTAAAGCAATATCATCCAGGACCCACACTTTCATACACAAGGACACAACTCAAACTGTTAATACATGTGGCAACATACACAAGTTGTGAAAACACAAGGATTTCAACCGACACAGGGAAAGTCTGAGACAAACATCAGCATCCTTTCCTGATACTCAACCAGTTCCCTACGGAAAAGTGCACTGGAGCGCAATACAGTCATGAGACAAACCTATAGCCAAATTGGACTCCATGGGGTAGCCTTGGAGATCAGTAACAACACAAGAATGCCTGTTTTCATCATGGTACCAGCCAGAGCAATGGGCAACAGAAAGAAATAAACAAATACATCAAAAGGTAGAAGTGAAATTGTCTCTCTACAAACAAAAGTATCTTGTAAATGGAAAAGTTCTAAAGGCTCCAGCAAAAAATCTGTTAGAAAAAAAAATCAGATTAAAACCAACATATATAAGCCAGGAGGTAGAGGGGTGTGTGTGTGTGTGTGTGTGTGTGTGTGTGTGTGTGTGTGTGTGAGAGAGAGAGAGAGAGAGAGAGAGAGAGAGAGAGAGAGAGAGAGAGAGAATGTAGAGGCATGTGTTTACAAGTATATGGATAGAGGCCAGAGGTTGCTGTCAGGTGTCTGATTTTACTCTTCTTCACCATAGTTTTTGAGACACCAACTCTGACTAAGCTACACTGGCTGGCCAATGAGCTTCTTGGATCCTCCTGTCTCTACCGCCCCAGCACTGGGACTACAGGTACACACCATCACATCTGGCCTTTTACATGAGTAATGGAAAGTTGAGTTTAGGTGTTCAAGCTGTAAGCACTCTAACTGATGGAGCTGTCTCCCCAGGTCCACTCAGGCATATTTCTACATCCTAGCGGTGAACTATGTAAAAAGAAATAGAAAACTCATTCAGGGAACAACAAAAAGAAGAAAGTACTTGGGAATGAATTACTCAAGACTGTAAAAGATCTGTACACTAAAAGCTATAAAATGCTCAAGAAACTTAATGTGGACACAAATGGAAAGAGATCTCCTGTTCATGGGCTGGGAAGATGGTTAGGGTGCTCTTCTACCCAAATCAATCTATATGACCCTTTACAAAAGTGTAATGGCAGTTGAGAAAAAAGGACAATCCTAAAACCCACCTGGGCCTGGACAACACACTCCGCTATGCTAAGAATGGAGGCCAACCAGCTATCTTCTCCCAGGAAAGGACTTATCAAGCTCACAACTCAATCTATGGAGCTTTGGCTTTTGTCTCATGACCTCCCCAAAGTCCCAATATTACCCCAGCCATGACAGACTAAATTAGGAACCTTCCTTTATTTCTCTTCTGGCTCAAAAACCACTTTTATTTACTAATGTGTGTCCTTCTGCTTGGTTCTTTTAGGATGCTGCAAGCCATGGATGGGCCTGAGAGGCTGGTTCTACAGGACACAAGCACAGCAGTTACAGGAGCACTTGGAAACTGCTGACAGAGAAGACACAGATATTCTTGCCAAAGACAAGCAGGTGAAATGATGGATATGTTGCTTTGTCATTTCACAATCTACAGCTGAATCAAAACAGCACATCATACACAACGGCGTAGACTCAGAAAATAGCCACACCTATGTTAAAGACACAAGACTGGCTGATTTGAACATTGTGATTGTGGAGTTGGAATGTTGCAGATTCCCAATCAAATTATGTTTAGTCACCTCTTGTCCTTCAGGGGCCACCCACTCTGCCCATCTTGTTTGACCTAACCTTTCTACCACTGGCAAACCTTTGGAATCCATTAACTTGGCAAACCACTAGCATAAAAGCTCAGAATGCCATCAGACAGCACCTGAGACCTGCTAGACAATGGTCCCCCATTTATATAACCCACCTACCTGGTTTTCTCACCAATGTATCAGGAAAATGCCTTCCTTTCATCCTATGACTATGAAAACTTCATGAAGTCACTTCCACATTGGAATATGTCATTTAGAGGAACCCAAATCTGTGTTTCTGGGCCAGGGTCACTGTATTTGGCTCAAGAATAAACTCACTCTTACTCCCTATGAGTTGAGAGCTGTATGCACTGACAAACATACACATTTGTGTCCACTAAACCTGGGTAAAGCAGATGGGGCAGAGAACCCCCAGTAAGCTGTCCTGTCTACTGCAGACCCTCAGCTAGGTACAGTGGCTGTGAGTTCTGCACATCCAGGATCACCCTCTCCAAGGAGCCTACAGGGAGGCCCATCACCCTGACTCATTACCTCTCAATGGACTTGTGAATCCGCCTCCACTGGGGATAATGGGCCTCCTGTTCAAAGCCACCTCCTTTGGCTCTAGCTTGCTGGGCCACATTTAGGGATCTGGTGTCAATAAGGTAGCCACGCTTGCCTGCCCTGAGGGTGGCATTTATCAGCTTCTCGTCTTCCTTGCACCGCCGTCCATTTGTGCCAGTCAGGGGCTGACCACTCCGCATCATCACCTGGAAGCACAGTGGGAACATTCAGTAGCGGTCAGTGGAGGTTCCTGAGGAGGAGCGGGCTCAGAATTCTCTCAGAAACACTCTGGCACACTGTCACGGATTCTGATGAGTGTGCCATACATGAAAGTCCGCTGTGCTAACAACAGTTGATACTGTAAAAACAAAGATAAGCCTTGAACTTTAATACAGTTATATTCATAGACCAGGGAGGCTTCATTTGTGTAAAACAACCGGGCTGACTAAATATACATTTCTTTCTACCCCAACCAACTGCCCAGTGCTTTCACTGCCCCCGCCCAGAAGTCCACGCCTTTCTCTTGATAATTCCACCTTCTGGTTCTTAGTCTCATGCCCCAACACTTAGACATAGGATAAAATCCATAAGTCCCCTTTATATCTGTATTACTTTGTCTGAGAGACTTACATAATCCTGGAGGAAAGAGCAAACTTCACCTCCCTACACACAGGGTTGGCAGGCAAGAATGATGAAGACTTGCACACTTGTGTGTGGGACCCTCGCCAATGCTCTGGGGCTGCCTGCCTATTCACCCTTTACTGTCCTCTGCCATCCTCTTCCTATTCTGAGACCACCTGTCTCGGGAGACTACCATCTATGCATCTGAAAGGCTTGCTGTCCAGGCTTGTCTCTTCCGGGGAATGGACTGGAGCTGTCTCAGGGAAACCTTCATCTCGGGCTCTCACCACTCGGAAACAGTCCAACCAGCCTGTGGCCAGTTTGTGGCTAAGGTTTTGGGAGACAGAGGAAATGTTAGGAAGTGGGGCCTGGCTGGAGTAAACAGGTATCTAGGGATGTGTTTAGGGGATAGCCCTGCCCCGGCCCCTTTTTCCTGCCTCTCTGCTGAGGTCAGGAGCCTCTATCTCCCCACACTCCCTCCACCATGGTGTTCTACCTCACCGCAAGCCCAGAGCAGTGGAGCAGCAGGCTGGGACGGAAACATGGACTCTCTCAGCCAGTGCATGCCATTCCTCCTTTAACTTGTTTCTCCACAGCAGTTGCCCATCTCTGGATCTGACCAATAGCCTGGCGACTGTGAGGAAAACCTTATGGGATGCACCATTAGGCTTTGCCAATCTCTGATCTCTGCACACCCTTAATCTAAAGCTGTGACATCTGAAGCCCACCCACCCACCTGGGGCGCTCACCATGCAGCCATTACATGCATTACCTGTGCCTGTCTTTTATTTGGGACAGCAGGAGCTTATGAAACCTGTCACCCAGGGCAGACACTACTGTTTGGCTCAGAATAAACAGCAATTATTTTATATTGATGCCTCCAGAGGACACAAAACTACATTTAGTGTCTGTCGTTAAACACTGTAATAAAAACTGTGGAGCAGAGTCACTGCTGACAGGACAGGTGGCCTGCTGCCTACAGAGCACAACTTTAACACTCTGTCACACTGGTTCCCTCTTTTATATCCCCAGGAGGAAGGACAACGGAAGAGACCTGTAACTGTCTAATTCAATATGGGCTGCAGAATAAGAAGCAAATTTTACTGGAAATCAAGAGAGGAGAAAGTGTCAGACATGGTGGCGCACGCCTTTAATCCCAGTACTCAAGAGGCAGAGGCAGGTGGATCTCTTTGAGTTTGAGGCCAGTCTGGTCTACAGAGAGTTCCAGGTCTGCCAGGGTTAAGCACAGAAACCCTGTCTCAATAACACTAAGGGGGTGCAAGGGAGAAAGAAGGAGAGTGGGGGAGGGGAGAGAAAGGGAGGGGAAAGAAGGAGAAGGGAGAGAGCAGAAAGTAATTTGGAAAGCTCACACGGGGCAAGCTCTAGACTGCCGCCTCCCCTGTGAGGAGCCTAGGAAGCCCTGACTGAAGGGTCTTGCTGATGTGAGCAGGCCATGTGCCAAAGACAAAGCCTTGCCCAACGTCAGGTAAGGGAAATGGCACAACCTTCCGCTAAGTGTAAATGTTGACAGTGTATACAAAACTAACAAGCACAGAGCCGCTGGCTTAGAGACCTCTCTCCTAGACTGGCTGAACCCTCCTCTGTCCTGGCCATAATAACCGTGCTGAGGTTCCATGCTGTAGTGCTGGTGCCGCGCCACCAGACTATGAACGGCCTACCTGGTCCCAGATTTTCTATTTTAGCAAGCATTAAATAAGCATGGCTTCCTTCACACTGTGCTCGGAAGATAAACCCAACCTTTCTAAAGCTGAGCAGACCTGAAAGAATTTAGTGAGTCCCCCTCAGGAAAGCATCCCATTCCTGGTGCCCTGCAGTTTACACAAATGTACTAGTAGGAACAATCTGACCAGTGACTTCAGCCAAAAGCCACACAGAGACAAGGTCATTCGTGAGGACCCTGCCCACCCCAGACCACTCCCGCCAGCAGAGCAGCAGCCCCCATACTTACCATGCCATTCTTTTTATGGTAATAGCTCAGGACTGGGAAGCGCCCCCCATGTCGGAAGGCTGCCACCTTCCGAAGGGCTTCGTCATCGATGGACTTGGGCACAATGACAGTTGGTGGGTAGGAAGGACAGATGGAAAATTCCTTATTGACATAGCTCAGTCTCCATTCACTGGTCTGAAAAACACACGGCACTTCAAAACTTAGCAACCGTTTCAGTGTCATAGAGCATCTGTGATTTAAAGGCTTAGGAGATGATTTCCAGGGAAGCCATTCAACAGGGAATTTGGACATCTAGGCCGCAGTCAAGTCCTACAGAAGAAAAAAAAAACTCCACTCTTCATACCAGCTTCAATAGCTCTGGAATGACCAGTGATCAGTATCCCTAGAAACTTCTTGCCTGTGCGAAATACACCTAATGTATTTGAAGCTTCTCTATCAGTTTAACCATGACTTAGACAGCACAGCCTAAGCTCTCCACAAGACAGCCTGGCAAAGGTTTAAGACAGTTCTTGACCCTCAGTTAAATATACCAAGTTATGGTGGCCAACACAAACCCATTCACCTCTTTCTGGGCACTGCTTGGATTATAGTGACCTTAACACAGTACCAATGGACTGTCATTCCAGAATGCTCTACTGGAGTAGACATTAGCCAGAGCAAATCCTTTGGTCTTTCTGCTATTTAGGAAAGAATGTAGTGAGCCGGGCTCATCTTTCTTATGATAAGGAGACACTCCTGGAAAGCCCTTATGTGTCATGAGATCATTTCTAAGTCAGCTCCTACGTTCTGGAAGCACATGACAGGAAACCATCAAACTGCAGAAATGAAAACTGCATGTAAAATGTAAAACTGTACTTTACAGCTAAAAGCCCAAATGACACGTGCAAACTTTACTATGTGCCTATAAATCCAAGTTGATCCTACATATCGATCCTGGATTATGTTAATAGAAAATTAGATTAAAATGTGAAACAGAAACCTTTACATTTACAAGATCAAATTCATACATATTTTAATTACTTTCTTCTATTTTCAAACACTTTGCAAGTCTTTACTTATTTTGTTTACTTGGTGCATGTGTGTGCATGTGTGCCTGTGTGCAGCATGTGTGTACATGCTTGTGGAGGCTGGAAGAGGCCGTGGGCCTGAGTAGAGCTGGAGTTACTGGGAGCTGCAAGCTGTCCCATGAGGATGCTGGAACCTAACTCAGGTCCTCTGGAAAAGCAGCAAGCTCTCTTCACCACTGATGTCTGTACTGTTTCCACTTTGTGGTCACTTTCTCGTATTTCTTTAGGCAGTTTTAACTACTGCTTTAGAATCCTTCAAACATCTGGGTCATCTGAGGCTGAGTGCCTCTTGACTATGTCCTCAGGAGAATAGGTGACATTTCTGACTCTATAATTCTGATTGCATCACAGACCTGTGAAAGCAGGTGTCTCTAGCAGAGGTAACTTGTTTTTAGCACGCTTTTAGCCCTTGGCTAGCTCTGTGAGCTCCTCGGCCTGTGCTGCACAGTGGCTCAGCTCCATGTTCACTTTGTTCCTAGCCAGAGATCTGGGTTGGACACAAGGTCAAGGCTCCCCTGTTCAGGCCCGCTCCTGCCCAGGGCTCCTCACTGCTCCCCTGTGTCACTCACCACCTCCGCTCCTTCCTCTAGCTTTTCCTCCTAGAGGAGCATGGGTCCTCTTCTGTCAGAGAGTGAGCTGCTCTGAGCTAGCAATGCCACCGCATGCTGATCTCTAAACAAAGCCACCAAAGGAGACTAATGGGGCCTCTTCATAGCTATTTAAAAGATTCTGTTCTTTCAATATCACATTGCATAGGGCGGAGGGACACAACTGATAAGCACGAGTGGCTAATTAGAGAATTTTGTGGTTGGCAAACAAAACAAAAGATGCACCAAACAAACAAACAAACAAACAAACAAAAAACCCCCAGCTTTCCAAAGTCTACAGATCAAGGCAACCTGTCCTGCTCAAAGGTTTTCTAATGATAGACACAAGATCCTTTGTTCCATTCTATAAATACAATAAATTCTTACATTCTTTTATTCACTTAACAAATCCTTACCACTTGCTGGTCATGTGTCAGAAATACTGCATAGGAATAAACGCACCCCAATTCCTGTCTGTGAAGCACGCACTCTTGCCCCTTACTTCCTAGTCCAGGAGGACGGTGGGCTATGAGCACAGCCTCCGGACTGCTGCTTCCCCACAGTACCTGAAGGATGCTTCTTAGAACTGCTCTGCCCGCTTCTCTGCAGATTCAAACCCTGGCTCTCTTATGTCAGACACATCCTTCAGGAGCCCATGGCTCCCCTCATCCCAGGCTTTTCATAACACACAATTTGATTCCTGCCAACTTTTCATCTTTTATACAGATCTCTCAAACAAGCTCTAGACTAAACTATATCTTCACCATTTTCAATGGTATTTACCATACAAGACCATAATACTCCCTTCCTTCTTCCCTCTACCACAATGGGCATCTTCATTCTTCAAATGCCATAGTTCTCTAACCTCTACTTCTTGATTTCCAAGTGATCATTTATAAAAGTAAGAATAAAGAAGCAAAACAGCTGAGAAAGAAAACCTGGTTCTTGCAGCTGGCCTTGGAGACCAGGCCAGGGTTAGCCCACAGCAGCACACGCACAGCCATCCTAGGCACACTGTGAATTTAATATAATTTGGAAGAGTGGGTCAAATTCTGTTACATATTAAGCTGTTACTCAGGAGACACCTATTAATTAATACACAGTCTGCCAAGGCTAACTTTAAGCAAATCAATGCTTTATTTTTATTTTTTTTTAAAGATTTATTTATTTCATGTATGTGAGTACACTGTAGCTATCTTCAGACACACCAAAAGAGTGCATCAGATCCCATTACAGATGGTTGTGAGCCATCATGTGGTTGCTGGGAATTGAACTCAGGACCTCTGGAAGAGCAGTCATTGCTCTTAACTGCTGCGCCATTTCTCCAGACCCTTAATTTTATTTTTGAAAACAATATTAATAAATATAATTAAAAAATTAAAACACCTAGACTATGTTAATTTACTAGAAGGAAAAGCATTGCCAGCTGCAGCAATTATACTTACACACAGACAAAACAACCAGCCCAGAACAAAAGGGGCTGAACAACAGTCAGTGCACACTCTTAGCCCAGCCCCACCTCACTAGTCTTCAAAGGGAAGGGTGGACTTTCACAAGTAAAGGATTGTATTAGTTCTTATCACCCACAGTGTCAATGTTGACTCACAGCAGAGGAGTAGAACTCAAATTCTTGCTCAGGAAGGAAGGAGTGCCAGCCATCTTCAATCACTTCAAACATGGGTCGGTAGAAGAAAGGGTACATCAGGGTGACTGAGTCCAGAGTGGACAATGCCTAGAGGACAGAAAAAAAAGATTCTGCAAATCTAACAAAGTAGCAGTTGGCACACAGGACCTGGTGATGGTGGAGCCCAATACAGGTCTCCAACACCGTGTCTCTACATGCAGCTAGTCTGACTCTAGCATGCACACTTCATCATCTAACAAGACACTGACATACACACCTACACTCAACAAGTACTGCCTGAATGAAACAAGCACCAGGACAGTTAGTCTGTGCCTAGTGAAATAATGCTTCTTGGTACAGTTTAACCACACTCAGTAAAATGTTCAAGAACTTCTGGGTACTGGGGAACAAGGAGGTCTGGATTAGTCAGTAAAGCCTCAGCTAAAAATCTAGTAATTAAGCCAGACAGTGGTGGCGCACACCTTTAATCCCAGCACTTGAGAGGCAGAGGCAGGCGGATTTCTGAGTTCAAGGCCAGCCTAGTCTACAGAGTGAGTGCCAGGACTACACAGAGAAACCCTGTTTCGAAAAACAAAACAAAACAAAACAAAAAAAAAAGTCTAGTAATTAATTAAACATTGTAAACTATTCAAAGGCTATGCCTGCTTGTCACTATATAAAGGACTGCTCAACTCTGGCCAGCTGCCAAGTATCAGAAGCCTCAAGCTCCAGATCTCAGCTACATAGTGGTTAAGTCAGATAGCTTCCCTAAGTCTTGTTCAATCGAAGAAACTTTTCAGGCTGATTAGGAGTCTCCATGGAGATAAGGCATCTACCAGGTCAACAACAGTACATGGTACGTAATAAAAGTGAGTTCTGATGAGACACACTCATGGAAGCTTCATCCACGCCCACTTCCTCCTTCCTACAGGGATCTGCCAGTTGGCGAGGCACCGCATTGTACTGTCTCTGTGCTGCATGGCTATACCCAGCCAGAGGGAGCCAGGCCTAGGCATGCCTTCGTCCAAAGAGTGGGGCGTTATCTCAGTTTGCGTTCTCCTTCATGTTGGGGAGTACAGCCAAGTCAAGATCGTACTTCCAAGTGACAACCACGCATGGCAGACTATTCAACTTACATGCTCATTTCTTCAAGTAGAACTTGGCAGAAGCAGAAAGGTTTGTGTGTCATTCCTCAACAACACATCACTCGAGCCTCTACTTCTTGTTTAAAGCCAAACAAAATTCTTTTTTTTATTATTTTAAAATGACTTTTATTTTAAACAACTCACTGACTTCCAAGAACCATTTTGTACTTAGAAGTTAATGTACAAGAGGAAATCAGGTTGAGGTACATTGGTACTAGCCATAGGAAGTAACACTACAGCCTGGCACTAACAAGGTACATAAACAAAACTAGAAACAAATTACTGCTATTTTAAGTTGTCACTAAAGTTGTCACTAAAAATCTGGTTTAAAAAAAATCTTAAAGCAAAGAGATTGCAGAAAACAAAGATCTCTTCCTACTCAAAGCCCTGACACCAAGGCAGAAGCAACCAGGAGGACTAGAACGTCAAACTAAATAAATTTTCTAACAGTTCATTTACTGAACAAGAATAGTAGCTATCACTCCCAACGAAGGACACCTCAATAACTTACTTTTAGAAAGAGCAATTCAACCACCCACATAGCTCCTCACTGCTACCAGAAAGATCACAGGGAGTTATTACCAGCATCTTGCAAAAGGCACATTAGAAACCACAACAAAGGCCTTGGATGTTTAAAAACCTACATAGTTTCCATCTGTGTTTAAAGCCATAACTAAATGTGTCTAAACACTGGGCAGACAGAGGAAAGAGACAACCCAGATACATGATTAGTAAATAAGGTAACCATGTGGCCATTTGAACATAGCTCAGGAAAACCATAAGCTCACCACAGTTCTCAGTGTCTTCCTGTCCCTCAGCCAAACAACATTTTAATTATAGATTTAAGACTTTCTCTCTCCTTTTTTTTTTTTTTCTTTTTTGGATTTGGTTTTTTCGAGACAGGGTTTCTCTGTATAGCCCTGGCTATACAGGGTTTCTCTGTATAGTCCTGGAACTCACTTTGTAGACCAGGCTGGCCTCGAACTCAGAAATCTGCCTGCCTCTGCCTCCTAGAGTGCTGGGATTATAGGCGTGTGCCACCACCGCCCTGCTTTCTCTCTCCTTTTAAGAGCTAAACCCACTTTTTAAATATATATATATATATATATATATATATATATACACACACACACACACACAAATCCGAGTTACACAGAAAGAAAATAAAATCTGTTTGATTCTATAATTACCTAGAAATTAAACAGAGTCAGTTGATATAACTGATATAATTTAGTGGTAACAATTAAAAATAAGGCAATTTAAAAATCGGAGTGACCAAAGTAGTTAGAAGGAAAAGGAGTGTGAGGACTTCATCAGAGACCATAAACTATCCAAGCAAAATTTCTGTGTGGCCAGAACCAATGTTCAAAGCTTTTATACATGTATAAACAGACTCACCTTAGGCGAACTGGTGAAAACAAATACATGCTTGCAGATATGCCAAAGTTACGGATGCCCGCTGATTGCGATAATCACTCGCTTCCGTCTGTTACACAATACTGCGAATATACTTCTGACACACAGTGCCATGGTAAGCTGAGACAGTGAACTTTATGTGATGTGGCTAATTTCTACCACAAAGTCTCAGAATAAAACTGTTGCCAGAGAAGGGCCCTCCTATGGCAGCAACCACTTGCCCAGTATTATACTAAGCATTCTACATATACCCACGAATGTAACTGTACAACACCCATAAAAGGCAAGTAATGTTATCTTCCTTTTATAAGATACTATAGGCTAACTGTGAGAGGTGTGGTACTTCACCCATGGGCCCCATGCTAAAAGGACCCCGCTATTACAGCAATCACGGTATTAAGAGTACTGCTCAGAGTTCAACAGTTCCAAAGAACAATCCACTCAGGAAGATCACACTTGCTCACTGTAATGCCCACTGACTGTGACATGTTCACCATCTTGCTACACTGTATTTGTTTTATTGGCTGAGAACTTCACATAGGATGTTCTTTCAAGAAATCCTCTGAAACATAAAAAACAGTTCACAAACTGTCTTCATCATGGGAGTAGCAAGATTTGCACAGTATACATGATTCTTGTTATGTGCCAAGGGCTGTACTAAATCAAAATATCACCATTTTCCTATCAGAATTTTGCCTGCAAAATACTTACCTCAATGGAACTGGCTATATTTAAACACTCCTCCATTCCAGGAATATCCAACTGAATGATTCGGAAATCTTTACATTTTATGATGATAGTACCCAGAGAGCCCACAAATCTGTAAGAAATTACATGAAATCATGAGAATGGTAAAAAAACAAAAATAAAAAACAAAAAACCAAAACCAAAAACCAAAACCAAAACCAAAACAAACAAACAAAACAGTGAGGACAGTAGGTGAGAACCAGAACATAGAGGGCCAGGGATTCAACCTGTATCATGCAGGCATGAGAGACCACTGAATACATTTATACAATAAAGATGAACTGAAGAGTCTAGTAGTATGGACGGATGGATGACCTACAACCTCTTCACCCAAACTGCTGGTAACACTATCACTTCAGATCATCTTAAGGCATCATCTCTGCAGAAATCTTAGCATCCAATATGCAGTCAAGTAGTTTACAATGAACTAGATAAGCAATTTGCCTTCTGTCTAGAGTACATAGGGTTCACAGGGATACTGACAAGACAGAGAAATAAAGCACAGATCAAGGAATATATAACCGTTTGACTCTGACACGCTCTCATGCACAGGTAAAGAGTATAGAATGGGAGGCTGGAGAGATGGTTCAGCAATGAACACTTGCTGGTTTTCCAGACGATCCAAACTCTGACCCCAGCACTTACACAGTGTGGCTCACAACTGCCTGCAACTCCAGCTTTATGAGATTCAACACCTTCTTCTGGCTCCTGGGGCATCTGCACTCATGTGTACTTTCTTGTACATGGATACACACATACACACTGTCTTAGTCAGGGTTTCTATTCCTGCACAAAACACCATGATCAAGAAGCAAGTTGGGGAGGAAAGGGTGTATTCAGCTCACACTTCTACACTGCTGTTCATCACCAAAGGAAGTCAGGACTGGAACTCAAGCAGGTCAAGAAGCAGGAGCTGATGTAGAGGCCATGGAAGGATGTTTCTTACTGGCTTGCTTCCCCTGGCTTGCTCAGCTTTCTTTCTTATAGAACCCAAGACCACCAGCCCAAGATTATAGCACCCACAAGCCCCCTCCCTTGATCACTAATTGAAAAAATACCTTACAGCTGGATCTCATAGAGGCATTTCCTCACCTGAAGCTCCTTTCTCTGATAACTCCAACTTGTGTCAAGTTGACACAAAACCAGCCAGTACACACATATAAGTAAAAGTAAAAAAATTTAGAGTGATGGAGTAGGGAAATAAAGATGAATTAGTTCATACTTTCCTTTAGGGCCAGCCCTTTTCTTCTCATAAGAAAAGCTGACTGTTAAGGGCTAATGATTACCCCCAGTGGGAAGTAAACATTCCAGAGAATAAGTAAGAAGCAATATGATAAACTCGGTCTTCCCTACACGAGCAGGGGTGTAAAATTTGTCATCCACCTGCATTGGCATTCCCCATGGGCTATTACAGGGTGCACCTTACTGATTCTAAAACTTTGTAAGGAGAGACTAAAATGCATATGCATATATGGAAAAATGACGGTGTACTCAGTTAAGTACTAATGGCCAGGCATAGTGACCATTACACACACAATTGTAATTCCAGCCCTTATTTGGGAGGCTGAGGCTGGAGGGTTGGGATTTCAAAATCGGGCCTATGCTGCAAAGGGCTGAGCATGCCTATTTAAAAACGGGGCGGGGGAAGGGCATCGCTTTAAATTGTATTCAATCACAACTTCGTGAAGTCAGATTAACAACAACCAATAATTCAAGAAATGTGATGGAAGGAAAAAAAATTTACAGAGAACATTAAAAATACGCCTAAATGGTGTTCAAAATGACCACTACGACTCTGAGACCTTAGCAAGGGGATGCCAGGTAGCCAGTGCAGATGGAATTCAGATCTAGGCCACAGAAGGCTCATTTGGCTGGCTGAGCGAGGATGCCCAAAAAAACACCTGAAAGCCTCCGTTCCAGGCTCCTCCCGGACCTGGGTGTGGTGGGCGCTCACCGTTTGTCAATGGCGTCGATATTTGAATGGAGGAGCCAGAGCTCCTCTGTGTTGTCCTGCCGGGAAGACAGGATCAGGTGGTGGCCTGTCAGACACAGGGTCCCTTCCACGGCGGGGTAGAAAGGCCGGTGCAGCACAACATTGTCCACCCGTGGGGTCTTAATTAGCTCTGCGAACTCCATGTTCTGCCCAGCCTAGAGGGAGGCCTATTCCCGCAGGTACAGGGGCGGTTAATCCGCAGCCCCGGCTGGGCGGGCCCGGGAGGTCGAGCCCCGCCCCTATTGGGCGGGTGCGTCTAGGCCAGCGGGCACCGCCCTGGCCGCTTCCTGAGTCTCTTCCGCACCACTGGTCTGGACTCGGTCGCCGAGAAGGCTCCACTCCAGGTCCTGCACTCTCCGCTGCCACCGGCCTTTCACCGGCGGGCTGTAGAGATGGACCCGGCGTCGGGGCAGCATCCGAGCCCGAGCAGCTAGGGACTTCTGGCGGAAGTAGCTACTGAACGCTGCACCCGGCAGTAACTCGGAGAGGAATTAGAGGTACGCAAGACTCGGAAGATATAGGAGCCGGACCGGAAGTTGGTACTTTGTTAAATCCGGTGGAACACAGCCAGAAACAATGACTTTATGTTCCTACAACGGGGCGGGGGAAAAAACACTCTTTCACCTTCTACCGGTGCAGTCCTTGCCCTTCAAATACTCCTTTTCCGAAAAGGCGGGACGAGAAGACGTCGCTAACCTGCCAGCCTCCGCCTGAGTGATGTCCCTCAAGAGTTCTTCTGGGCGTTTGCTATAACTGCTAGCTAGTCTCATGGATTGGTCATGAAGAAATGTCAAATGTAGGATGGAAGCAGTGGTTGTGACTGAAAAGTAGACTCTTTGTGTCTGGAAGGGACACGGGGCTATCTATGCTTTTGACTCTTTAAGAGCGCCATGATTTTAACCAAGAACAGCGTATTCTAAACGGATGCAAAGAGAAACTGATTAAACCTCGCCCGGTGAAAGGACTCTGGTGACTTCAGAGACAGCACAGTTAATCTGTAGCAAAGCCTGAAATCAAAGACACCTTGGTTTATTGGTCACGACTTCATAGCATCCCTGCTAAGCACAGTCTAGCTGAACTGCTCACGGGCACCGCAATGACAGAGTTTTGCTGTTGTAGTTTTCCCCTTCTTGCTTTCTATCCCTCTGCTTTATCCCAGAATAAGAAACACCTTTGAGCCCTGGACTGCTTTTTACTTTGTTAGCTGTGAAAATTCTCACCATCCATTGCCTAAGAACAGCTGATTTCATAGTGTGCAAAGAGAAGCTGACCAGACAGCACAGTGTTTGTCCTTGCTTTTGTTCTCGTCTCTCCTAAAAACTTTCCCTTCTTAAATCACAGCTGCGATCCAGTTTATCTGCAAAAGAAAAACAACTAGCAATGGATGAAAGGGAATGAGGCAAAGTAATGTGGAGGGATTTTTCAAACTGGATTTGCTCATTTTCCTTCCTCATATGACTCATTATTTAACTACAAATTGTGGAATGGAGAATTTACTTTTAATCTGAAAAGTAATGGAAAGTTTTACAGGGAATACATGAAAGTAAAGTCTTGAAGGGTAAGGAAGGCTCCCTGAATGGAAGGTGTTCAAGGAAGAACTTAGTGTCCAATTTAGTATATGTTAGAAGATAGAAATTCTCCATGGATCCTATGGCCCTTCTGGTTTTCTTGAAAATAAATTATGAAAACGTTATATCATTAAGTTAAAATGTTTCATGTTCTGTAAAGTCATAAATTAGTTTTTGTTTTGTTTTGTTTTGTTTTTGCCAAGAGGAAAAAAATTCTGTATCTTCTGAGTTGTTATAATGAAATACCAGAAACTATTAGGAAATTACATCGACAGTGATTTGAAGTTAAAAGCGTAGAAAGTTCACCAGCGCTGAGAAAACCAAACTTGTGTACTTAGGAATAAAGCGTGCATAAACAGCGAGGAGCAGTTCCCTACATAAGCAGTAGGTGGCGATAGAAATCAAAGGCAATGGGATAAGCTTCTATTAAAACAGTCCAATGATGCAGTCAAATATTAACTGTCCAAACCGTCAAGAAATAAGGGTCTCAGGCGACTCTGATAAGCCAAGAAAATAATGGAATTAATTCATAATGTATACAAAAATTTTGCTCAAAGATTCAATGGGTGCCTTAGCATTCTATTGTGAAGAGACACCTTGACCACAGCAACTCTTTTATTATATTATTATTATTATCATTATTATTATTATTATATTTTCTTAATTTACATTTCAAATGTTATCCCCTTTCCAGGTCCCCACCCCCACCCCGTGAAACCCCTCTATCCCACCCCTCCCCTTGCTTCTCTGAGTGTGTGCCCCCACCCACCCAACCCACTCTCGCCTCCCTGCCTTTGAATTCTCCTACACTAAGTCATTGAGCCTTCACAGGACCAAGGGCCTCTTCTCTCACTGATGATGAACAATGCCATTCTCTGCTACATATGTGGCTGGAGCCATGTGTCCCTCCATGTATACTCTTTGGTTAGTGCTTTAGTCCCTGGGAGCTCTCAGGGTCTGGCTGGTTGATATTATTGTTCTTCCTATGGGATTGCAAACCCCTTGAGCTCCTTCAATCCTTTCTCTGACTCCTCTATTGGGGACCCTGTGCTCAGTCCGACCACATCAACTCTTATAAAGGAAAGCATTTGAGGGTGGCTTGCAGTTTCAGTGGTTCAGTCCATTATCAGCGTGGCAGAACATAAGAGCACGCAGGCAGACCTAGTGCTGGAAAAGGAGCTGGGAGTTCTACAACAGGATCTGCAGGCAGCAGGAAGCTCTGGAGAGCTGCTGGCCTGACGAGCATTTGAAACCCCAAAGCCCAGTGACACACTTCCTCCAACAAGACCATACCTCCTAATCCTTTCAAATGGTGCTAATCCCTATGCATTCAAATATCCGAACCTATTGTACCATTCTTATTCCCACCACCACAATGGGCGATGAGCAAGTGTGAAGACCTAAGCTCAAAACCCTAGAACACATACAAGAAAGAAACCTGGGTCTCAAACCCCAGTTCAGGGGAAGGTGGACAGAGACAAGAGGAGCCTGAGGGTTCAAAGGCCAACTGGTGTAGTTTGAAACAGTAAACTCTGGACCAACCAATGAGGAAAAACTGACTCAAAAATATACTTCAGGGAACTCATGAAATGCACCTAATACTGGCCTCCAAATTCACAGGCCCACACAGTCATATACACATGCATGGGCATGTCCTTACACACACACACACACACACACACACACACACACACAGAGAGAGAGAGAGAGAGAGAGAGAGAGAGAGAGAGAGAGAGAGAGAGAGAGAGAGAGAACACACATCATAAAATTGAATTAAAATATTAAGGAGTCCAGGGAGATGTCTCAGAGATTGAGAGTAGTCACTGCTCTTCCTAAGGACCCAGATTCACTTTCCAGCACCCACTTGGAAACTCAAAACCATCTTTAAGTCCAAATGCAGGGAATCCAGTTCCTTCTTCTGGCCTCCAAAGGCATCAAACAAGCACAAAGTGCACTCCATCCATTCAGGTAAAACACTCATACAAATAAAGTGAATATTTTTTAAGATAAAACAATTTAAAGGATTTCTTCATTGCCTTGCAGGTACTATTATTATCTTTATTCTTGAGATTAAAATGGTATGTATAACCAGCAAAATTTTATCCTAGGAACTACAAACAAGAAAATGTGATAGCTGTCTTTCTACGTCTGATTTGTTTCCCTTAACATGATCTGAAGTCCATCCACTTTCCTGGAAACACTAATTCCTTCTGTGCATATGAATAAAACTGCATTGTGAGTGTCATTTTTTTTAATTCATCTGTTGACAGATGTGGCTGCTTCATAACTCAGCTATTGTGAACAGTTTACAATAAACATTGCAAGTCTCTCTGTGGCATGTTGATTGAAAGTCCTTTGGGCATATGGTCAAGACTGGTTTAGCTGGGTCATGTGATAATTCTATTGTTTTTCAGTTATTTATTTTATTTTATTTTTTTTAGATTGATGTATGACGACACAGGCATAGGTTAGATGAGAATTTATATATTGAGAGTTCTGGTAATTGAACTTAAGTCATCAGACTTTGTCAGCAACCATTCTTTCCTGATGAACCATCTTGATAATCTTATTGTTAGATTTTGGAGTAGCCCCATACTATTTTCTGTTGCATTTGAACTGATTTACCTCCCCACCAGCAGTATAAGAGGGCTTTTCTCCATCCTCAAATGCATTTGTTGTTGTTGTTGTTGTTGGTGGTGGTGGTGGTGGTGGTGGTGGTGGTGGTGGTGTGTGTATGTGTGTGTGTACATAGATTTGCTTGTAGAGATCAGAGGACAACATAGGAGTTGCTTCTCTTATTTAGGTAGGATCAAACCCAGATCATCAAGCTTGGTGTCAAGCACCTTTCCTGGCTAAGCTATCTTAGCTGCTCTATACCCAGCTTTTTGACCAGTGTATTCTAGAGGATTAAACTCAGGTCCCTATGTTTTCATGGCAAGCACTTTACTGACTGAGCTGTCTCCCAAATCTGCATTTGCTTTTTAATGATGGCCATTCTGACTGCAATGAGGTGGAATCTCAATGTTTATTTAATTTGCCTTTCCCTGATGGCCGAGGATGTTGAACACAGTTGCATACTTCCATTGGCCATTTTCTGTTCATCAATTTATTAGCCCATTTATTGATTGAATTGCTTGGGTGTTTGATAGCTTGTCTCCCAAGTTCTGTGTTCTAGCTATTAGTCCTTCACCAGATATAGCAAGCATTCTACTCCCATTCAGCAAGCTATCCCTTCCCTGTGCTGCTGATGCTTCCTTCACTGTGACAAAGCTTTTTAGTTTCACACCATCCCATTCATCAATCCTTCAGATTACTTCCTTTGTTAGTAAAGTCCATTCCAAAAATAAGACCTTCCTATACCTGTATCTTTAAATTTCCCCATTTTTTTCTCTAGCACTTTTAAAGTTTTAGATCTCACCTCGAGGTCTTTGTTATGCTTTGAAATTATTTTTGTGAAGAGTGAGAAAAAGAGATCTGAATTAATTTTTCCTCATGTAGATATCCATGCATGTGGGAGATTCTTTCATCTTCTAGGGTCCTCTTTGGATCCTCCAATGTTTCCAAACTTTAACAGAGACCTTCATTTCTTTGGTTTCACTTATTTTTCTGAAGCTGTTGTGCATGAGATTGCTCTCCTGATCCATTCCTTGGCATGTTCACTACAGATATAGGAAGGCAACTGGGATTTGTACTTTGACATTGGTGCTGTTATTTTGTTGAAAGCATATATCAGTTCTAAGAGGTTTCTGGTGAGATCTATAGAGTCACGTACACATAGGCTCACATAATCTGTAAATAGGTATAATTTTACTAGCCCCTTTCCTACTGATATCCCACTGGTTTCTCTTGTCTTGTTTCTCTAGTTAAGACTTCAGTCACTATACTGAGTAAGTGGAGGACATAGTCACCCTTGGTTCAATTTTCTTTTAGGGGCAATGCTTTGAGTATCAGTATGTTAGCTATGTAGCCTTTAATTTGTTGAAATATGTTTCTTCTATTCCTAATTTTCCCAAAGCTCTTATCATAAAGAGATGACAGGCTTGTCAGATAGCTTTTCTACAGCTGTTGATATCATCATTGATTTTTGTCCTTGAATCCATTTATGTGATATTCTTCGTATATTAATTTGTACTACCCTTACATACCTGAAACGAAGTCAACTTGACCACGATGGTTTCTTCTATATGAGGTGGAATTCAGCTAACCAGTCTTTTTTTTTTTTGGCATTTGTTTTTTTCAAGACAGGGTTTCTCTGTATAGCTGTCCTGGAACTCACTCTGTAGACCAGGCTGGCCTCAAACTCAGAAATCCGCCTGCCTCTGCCTCCCAGTGTGCTGGGATGACAGGCGTGCGCCACCACTGCCCGGTATCAGCTAACCAGTCTTTTACTGAGAATTTTTGCATCCGTATTCATTAGAGAGATTAGGCAGTAATTTTCTTTTTGTGTATGTCTTTGGCTGGTTTTGATATCAAAGCAATACTGGATTTGTAAAATGAGTCTGATACTGTTGCTTACTTTTCTATTACATGGGACAGTTTGAGAAACATTTGTGTTGGCTCTTTAGGCTCTGGGAGAAATTCAGCAGTGGATCCCTTTGGGTCTTGGAGATATTTATTATTAATCTTTCCCTGTACTTAACCCAAGTCCCGTTGTGACACCTCCTTAGGTATCCAGCAGCATACCATATCTCCTCTCTCCTACTCAGTCCTTTTCAAGAAGCCCTTGCCAGGTGGTGGCAGCACACACTCTTACAGAGCAAGTTCTAGGACAGCCAGGGCTATACAGAGAAACCATCTTGGGGAGGAAGTGGGGTAGTAGGCCTCGTTTCTACTGACTTTTGTTTTTCATGCACTGAATCTCCTGAAAGTGGAGTAACAGTGTAGGTCCTCTGGAAGAGCACAAAATGCTTTTAAACACTGAACCATTTCTTCAGTCTCTATCTTGTCCTCTTGACCTCTTAGTGCCTGAAATCCTTCAGATTCGATGTCAGATGTCACTGTCTCCTAATTTCCCCTTTGACTAAGGGTTCCACATTGGGTGAATTCTACCGCAACTTGTGGTCATAGCACTCCACATTATTGAACATGCTCAGTGGTTTACATGTATTTCTGCCTGCAGGCTGGTGTTAAGGGCTGAATTTTATACTCCCCAATTCATATACCACAACCCTAATTTCTATACATCTAAATGTGACTGCATATGGAGATAAAGATCTTTAAGAGGTAATCAATTAAAAGATGACTCCTGTCCTATGTTGAGATCAGGTTATCCCCTGTTCAAAGCTACTCCACATTGGGTTTTCCAGTGGTTTGTCACACTGTGCCCTGCCCTAAGGGTCTTCACTTTACAAGCCACTTTTGACTTCATTATGAGGGCAAAGGATGACTGCAGCCCCTGAGGGGACCAGCAACTGCTCCTCTACCAAGTTCCACCCATCAGCACAAACTGACAAATGACTTGTTCCTGGGAATCAAGGGGGAGACATGCTATACGTTTATTTGGAATGAGTTGGGACTGTACAGGCCCATGAGTGTATTAAAATTATACCATAGAAACCAGGCCCAAGGACTTATCAGGCACACCAGACCAAGGAAAGAACACAACTCCCTCATCTGGCCCCCATAAAGTGATAGACACACAACTCTCTGATATAATGTCCCCACAACAACCTATCATCAGATACAGTGTGGATCAAAGATCAGCAAGCAGTGGACTCCATGACTGTCTCTGAAGCTTTGGCTCTGCTCCATCCTCTGCCATTGGTGAGGTCTGCTCTACTGCCTGCCTATCCACATGGCTACCCATCTGGACCTGACCTGACCTGCTGTTTGTGGCTCCTCACCCACTTTGATTTTTATTTTTTAACTGAACCCTGCAGCTTCATTCTCAAACCTTGACTGCAGCAGCAAAAATGGGCACTGCTCCTGTTCATTGTCTTATAAAGACTCTCTTTAACTTCTATATTCATTCTGCAACCCATATATGCACGTATCCAGCCATATAAATATATAAGTATATTTGCCTTGTGCTAGATGATGTGGGAGCTAACATTAGTAATTAAGATTGGAATAAAAACCTTGCCCAGGTTACAAAGATAAATGGGATTGTATGACTAACTGCTGTCATCTGACCCATCATAACTTATGAATATGTCATTATTTAATACATTCTGACACTGTGGAATGACACAAATGTGTTTGTGTTTATGACATACTGCACTCATGACAGCTGTTGTAGTTAGGGCTGCCATTGCTGTGATGAAACGCCATGATCAAAAGCAACTTGGAGAAGAAAGGGTTTATTTCACTTAGCTCCATATAAAAGCTCATCATCGTGCTCGCTTCGGCAGCACATATACTAAAATTGGAACGATACAGAGAAGATTAGCATGGCCCCTGCGCAAGGATGACACGCAAATTCATGAAGCGTTCCATATTTTTATACAATAAAGACACATGCTCCACTATGTTCATAGCAGCTTTGTTTATAATAAATTGGAAGGAGCCCAGATATCCCTCAAAGGAGGAATGGATACAGAAAATGTGGTATATTTATACAATGGAATACTACTCAGCAATTAAAAATAATGAATTCATGCAATTTGTAGGTAAATGGTTAGATTTGGAAAATATCATCCTAAGCGAGTTAACCCAATCACAAAAGAATACACATGAAATGCAATCACTGATAAGTGGATATTAATGAGCCCAGAAGCCCTAAATACTCAAGGCACAATTAGCAATTCAAATGATTCCCAAGAAGAAGAAAGGAGAGAACGCTGGGCCTGAAAAGATTGGATCCAGTTTTGTAGATCCAGAACAGAGAAATGGTGGTGGTGGGGATGATTGGGGAATAGTTGGGGGGGAGAGGACTTATGGGCCGTATGGTGGGGGGGGGGGGACTGGGAAAGGGGTAAGCCTTTGGAATGTAAACAAAGAATATAGAAAATAAAAAAAAATTTTAAAAAGCTCATCATCAAAAGCAATGAGGGTAGAAATTCAAGCAGGGCAGGAACCTGGAAGCAGGAGAGATGCAGAGGCCATGGAGTAATGCTGCTTACTGACTTGCTCCCCACGGCTTGTTTAGCCTGACTTCTTATAGAACTCATGTATATCAGCCCAGGGGTGGACCCACCTACAGTGAGCTGTAATTAATCAACCCCTAATTAAGAAAATGCCCTACAGGCTGGCCTGATCTTACGGAAGCATTTTCTCAGTTGAGGCTCTGTAGTGGTTTGAATAGGAATAGCGTCCAAAGATTCATGTGTGTGAATGCTGGGTTACTATAAGGAAGTGTGGCCTTGTTAGAGGAAGTATGCCACTGTGGAGGTGGATTTTGAGGCCATATGTGCCAAAGCTAGGCCCAGTGTGGTACACACCACTGTCTGCGGATCAGGATGTAGAACTCTTGGCTCCTTCTCCAGCACCTTGTCTGCCTGCTGGACTAAACCTCTGAAACTGTAAGCCAGCTCCTATAGGCTCCAATTTTTCAAAACCTACCTTTAATAAGGGTTCTTAAGTAGTACAACCTCCCTTCTAGCCCACCACCCACCAGATGTAATGGAAAAGAAAGGTTATTAGGATACAGGGAAAGCAGACCTGCTTAGAAATAGTTCTTTGGAACAAATCCAATCTGCACTGTCAGGATACCAGCAGTTTAGTTTGGCCCATGAGGCTCTGTTGAATGCTGTTTGGAAGTAGTTCCTTGGGGGCAATTTCTATCTCCAATTGTCAGGGTACCAGTAGTCCAGTTCAGTAGTGTCAGAATAGTAAACACAAATCAGCAGCAGTGGCATGACCCAGCAGAAACAGCCAAACCTCTACCAAATTGGCACAAGTCAGCAGGAGTGACCAGGACCAGCAGAGATGCCAGGAGACGTTCTCTGCTGTGCCTCTCTCAATGAAGTAAAGATCAGAAGAGAGTAATGGCGTGTTGCAAAGCTAGCTATGTGAGCCAGCCATCACTGTCCGTCGAGTCCTATTTATACTCCCTCCAAACATCACAAGTCCTCCCACAGGTCTTACCTCAGCAAAACACTAAGTCTGTCTTAGCAAAACTCCCCATGAGTCTGTATCAGCTGACATCCAGAAACTTCCACTTCACTCTGCCAACCGGACCAAGTCCAAGGAAGTGGCAAGAAGCCACCAGAATACCGCTAGAAGATTTCTTGGTGCATTTCTTTCTATGAAGTCATGACAAATGATGAGCAGTAAGGCATGGTAACATGTATGAATACCGTCCAGCGTCATCCACCATCTGTTGGGTTGTATTTATATTTCTTAACATCATGGGTCCTTTCATGTGTTTGCTTTAGCACAATATTTTTTCACCTATGTCTGCTTCGGGGAAACATTCCTTCACATGTCTGCTTTGCAAAACATCCTTTCCACCTGTGTCTGCTTCAGCAAAACATTCTTTCATGTGTCTGCCTTAGCAAAACATCCTTTCCCCTGTGAGCCCCAGCAAGCTATTATTTGACATAACTGACTTTCCAAAGAAACCAGACGTTTCCACTCCAAGCCCCCGAATAAATGTTTTCCTTTACTAGAGTCGCTGTCGTCATGGTGACGCTTCACAACAATAAAGCCTAAACTAAGACAGGCCCCCTCCTCTCTGGTGACTCTAGCTTGTGTCAGGTTGACAGAACAGCACCTAATAAGGAAAGATTGGGACAGGAACACTATGTGAAGGCAAGAAGCAAGTAACCATCTGCAAGTCAAAGGGAGAACTCAGAGATCCTGCGGGTTCCTAATTTTGGACTTCTAGCCTCTAACTTGTTAGAAAATTAATTTCTGTTGGTTAGACCACCAGCTCTGGTACATACCTTTGTGGCAGTGCTAGTAGTCACAGGACTGAACCAGGCTGTTTTTATCTTTTCAAATAAGAAAGCTGTTATTTAGCAGCTAGTTACTTTTCCCAACATCTTGTCCAAATCCAGACACAAATAATCAAGTGAAGATTCAATGATCTGCACGTTCCACTGGCACTCCACAGGCTCTGGGCTCTCTCTAGCTACTCTCTGATTTAGCCACCTTACCAAACCTCATGGGAAAAGAACCATCATGTGCCCATAACTTCCCACTGAGCAGTAAATCCTCAGAGGGCAAGGACCATTTCTGGATTACAGTATGTCCAATACCTCGTTTAGTGTCTGTAGCTAGCAATCAGTCAAGATGGAGTTGTTGAATAGAATTCCTATCATCACTTATCCTGGCCCACCCTGCCCTCTCTTCTCTGACTTTAGACATCATTGCAGACATTTTAGCAGCGCTTTGAGGGGGTGGGGAGGAGAGCATGGTGCTGCTCTAGGTCCACTCACTGGCGACAAAGCTGGAGCAAATGAGTGACAGTGACAGTGACTCTCATAAGTTCCTTCAGTCACTCTCTGACTTGCAGCTTGCACATGTCTTCAAATGCACTCTCACACATTCGCCTGGAGGAAGTGGGCATTGTTTCCAGCTAATGAAGCTTGGAGGATGTGCTGTCTTTCCAAAGGCCAACCCAGCAGTGTGGTACCCGGGGTACCTGAAGCCCTTGGTATCCCAGTGATGTCATTTAGATTTATATTTTGCACAGCCTTTATCGGTTGAGGCCCTGCAAATGTAAATGTCACTTTTATTTCTTCAGATGAAGGGATGAGATGAAAGTCATACCCAAGCTTTAAAAATACATGGCTTCTATCCCTATCCAGACCTATCCCTAGGTCTAGAAGCGTCTAGCCTCCATACAATGTTATTTTCTGCAAGCCCGGGCATTGAAGGCTTCAGTTTCCAGCCTCTGTCTACTAACCTAGGTCTAGAACGTTTCGCCCTCCAAGACTTCCTGCTGAATAAGCTCACTCTTTCTAGGTCCTTCTGACTTCTGACTGGCTGGTCCAGCGCGGCTGGTCTGGCTCAACTTCTCCAAGCTGGCTGATTTAAACCGGTCTCTCTCAGCTTCTGACTGCACTGCTCTGCTGTCTGTGTTCTGACTGTCTCTGAACTCCACAAACTGGACTGCTCTGAACTCAACTGCTCTGCTCTGCAGTGGGCTCAACTGCACTCAAATGAACTGCCCTGAGCTGATCTCTTCTCTCCCTCACTGCTCTTCTGTAGCCTCTTTCCTGTCTGTGTTCTCATGACCGCAGGGCATTTCCTATCTGACTCATTCTGTCAAATCTTTCTCCTTGTCATCACTTTATCTGCTCCTCCCGGTTAGAGGTCCTTGTTTGGGATAAAAGATATGTTTGTATTCCAGCTAGAGGAATTAAAGGCATGTGGCATACAGACCTGCATTTCTTTGGATGTGATCCCTTCCCAGAGCAGCCACATTGCTGGACTAAAATTCCTCTACAAAACTATGAATGTGCATATTGGAAGGAGACAGCCTGGCCTAACTGAGTCTAGGAAGGTTGAGGGCTCACTGTAGCTAGCAACAAAAGTAAGTTCTGGGTGCAATGAAAGGTCGGCTGGGTCTATGTTTCACATGTCACATCCTCATAGCCATATTTCTATATCTGGTTCCCGTGTCTCAGCAACGAAGCCACTTAGTTTGGGGGACCAAACACAGCAGAATTCTGGCACTGGAGAAGAAAGTGGCAAGTGGGGTCACCAGTGAGGCTGGATGACAAATCATTCCGAGGTGAGTGTGGGGGTACATCTTTAATCTCGACACTAAGATGGCTGAGGTAGGTCAGTCGCTGAAGTCAAGGCCAATGTGGACTCCATGACCAATGTGGACATAGTCTCAAAAAATTGCACTGCAGACATAGTTGCTTAAACTGCATTATCCATCAGTAAGTGGGTGGAGCTGATGGGGCCGACAGACTGAACAGGACGTCCCTTTTCTTCTTATCTCACTTTCTGCTCCTCCATTCTTTCTCTCCTTTCCTCTCTTCCTTCCCTTTTCATCCCCTCCTTTCCTGTCTCCTTCTCTCCCACCACCTCCTATGCTCTTTTTCCCCTCCTCTCCCTTCCCAGCATTCTCCTTGGTAACTGGTTCGTATCCCTGTCAGTCTGTATGGTGGTGTGGGTAGCTGGGCCGAATTCAGGGATGATAAAGGCATTAAAAGTGAGCATTTCCTAGAGCAAAGTGGACACCCATGCCCTTCACTACATAACTCAGACGCCACACAATTTCCCGCCCACCGCCCTCCCCTGCTTTATGCAGTCACAAAAGCCCACTCGGTTTCATGCTGACATGTACCATATGTCCGCAGGAGCAATGACTAATAACATATACCCCAGGGCTCTGTGACGAGCGGGAAATGTAACACGTGTGGATGAATGCCACTCCCTCAGACACACTGGCATTAAAATAGAAAGGCACCAGGAGAGTTGAAACACTCTATTGGCAAAGCGCTTTTTCTGCTCATGACCATAATGCAATGAACTAAGAATGTGTAATTACACATAATTGGATATAATTAAAATAAAGAGACGCATCTAAAATAAAAGCCTAATTTAAAAGTAAGGAAATTAACTAGGTGGGAATGTCAACAATGCTAATTTCAGGATTAGTGCTGGGGTCATGTACTTTCACTGAACCTGGATCAGGCAGGGCCAATGTCCAATCCTTATTGAAGCCACATCGGTCTGTCCTCCGGCACATGCTTCCTTCCTCCACCTGCCTCCTCCCCACACACTGTTTAGGGAGGCTCACCATATGTGACAGCCCATGCAGCCAGCCCTGCTTTGCTTGCTTTCTCCCCCTTCACCATCCTCTCCCTCACCTGTGTTCTTCTTTTCTCTTAAATACCATCTCATGATGACTAAGATATTATAAAGAGAAAGAAAACTTCAAAGGGAGATAGATGTCTGATGATTCTCTCCACAGCCAATACTACAGTTGGGGTAGTATTATTTTACATTGTGTAGAGATTGTCTTTGTATTTATCAAATGCTGGCAGAGACTTGAATGCAGACCTGTCTTTGGTATTCATATGGTTGCATCATATTTTGTAAACTTTCCCTCTCTTACCTTCTGATTGGTTTATTACAAAAATCTGATGGTCTATAGAGAAGGAAACTCTTGGTGAGAGTAATGTGCCGGAGGATTCTCCAGGAAGATTTGGGGGTCGGGGGTAAGCAGGCACAGACTGAAGGAGAGGTATCCTATGAGCCACATGGCAAAGCCTGATTAGAATAAAAGGGTCAATTAAGTTATACAAAGTAGCTGGGAACAAGCCTAGCTATTTGTTTATGACATTCCTAAACAAATAGAAGTTTTTATGTCTTTATTCAGAGCTGGGGCAGCATAGAAAGTCCGATACAATTATACAGCCAAGTGACAACAGGACAATGCCCAGGATTTCTGGGCTTTTGACATGACACAGTGGCAAGTGCTCTTCACCTGGGTAGTGATGAACCAGAATCTAAGCATGAGGACTCCATTGGGTAAACCCACAAAGTGGGGCCCTCTCCAACAGATCAGCTTACACTCTCCTGGAAATCCAACACTGAGGAAAACAAAAGTCAAAGTCAAAGGCATAAACCCTTTGTTGTGGTTCACATATATAGTAGCAGAACTTGGGAGGAGGATTTCTTGAGGCTAAGTGATCCAGGCTAGCCTGGGCAATATACAATGACAACATCTAAAAATAAATGAATTAAATATGTATAACTTAATTTGAAGTGTTACAACTACAAAAGGATCTCGATGTGGTGGTATATCCTGTTTTTGTTTGGTTGGTTTGGTGTTTTGGGTTTGTTTGTTTGTTTGTTTGTTTATTTATTTATTGGTTTTTTTTTACAACTACAAAAAGATCTGGATGTGGTGCTATATCCTGTTTTTTTTTTGTTTGGTTTTTTTTTGTTTTAAACAGCCAACTTCACACTGGCTAGAGCCATCTGAGAAGAGGGAACCTCAATTGAGAAAAATGCCTTCATAAGATTGCCTGCTGGGCATTTTCATGATTGGTGATTGATGTGGAAGGGAGTAGTCCGCTGTAGGCAGTGCCTCTGGGTGGGTGGCCCTGTGGCAAGAAAACAAACTGAGCAAGCCAGGAAGAGCAAGGTGGGAGGCAGCACTCCTCCATGGCTTCTGCTTCAGGTCCTGCCTCCAGTTTCCTGCCTGTGTCTCTGCTCCGACTATAATATGAAAGTATAAGCCCAATAAACTCTTTCCTTCCTAAGCTGTTGTTGGTCACAGTGTTTTATCATAGCAATAGAAAATCTAAGACATGGCACATGCCTGCAATCCTGGTACCTGGAAGGCAGAGTCAGGAGGAACAGTATGAAGCCAGTGTGGGCTATGTAATAAGACCTTGTAGATAGATGGATGGATGGATGGATGGATGGATGGATGGATGGATAGATGGATGGATGGATAGACAGACAGATATAGATACATTGACTGATAGAAGATAGCTACAAGAGATTTTGGGAAGTATGATTATAAATTGCATACCACATATTACTGAGTTAATCTTAATTTTCTTAGATTGGATGTAATGTTACAAATTACACAGAATACTGTCCCTTTTCTCCATGAGTGTATGCTCAAATAGTTAAAGATGAACCATCTCATCTGTGGTTTACTTTTAGTTGTTTCTTGACGTGTATCTGCAAGTATTTATATGTACGCATGTATGTATAAGCAGTTATATGGTAAAGGAGTGGACAAATTATTGGAAATTGTTTAGTCTGGTAAAGGGCTTAAAATGTTTATTGTGCCGCTCTCTCAACTCTTATGTGGTATGAAAAATTTCCAAATTTACATTTTAAAAGTCTAAAGGGAATAGGTGTATCAAACCTAACATGCAGCCAGGAATGACAGCACACACTATGATAATCCAGCACCCAGGAGGCTGTGAGTTCAAGGTCAGCCTGTACTACACAGTGAGAACAGAGGCACTGATGTAAATGGGGGTATTTTTTGGTTAGTCATTCGATAATGAACATGGATAGAAGGGCTCAGCTTCACTTGTAGTCTGGGGTGTGCCATCAGTTCCATTTTGATGTGGTCTTGATCCAGGAAGGTACAACCACCTAGCCTTTTGAGGATGGTTGGGTTTGGCAATAGTCACTGTGGGTGGTGCCAGCCCTGGGCAGGTGATCCTGGGTGCTATAAGAAGACATGAGCAAACCACGGGGAGTAAATCAGTAAGCAGTGTTCTTCTATAGCTTCTGTTCCAGTTTCTGCCTCCAGGTTCCTGCCCTGGCTTCCCTTAGTGATACACTTGTAACCCGTAATGTGAAATAAATCCTTTTCTTCTCAAGTTGCTTTTAGTCACGATGCTTTATCACAGCAATAGAAACCTTAACTAAGATATCAGCTAAGTCAATTTAGCATAAATCTTCCACCCACCATGGGTATCCGACTGCTCCTGAGATCTGATTGGGTCCACCACCCTCCACCATTCTCTGGTTGTATTTGGCAGCACTGCCTTTATTAAGAATGAATCCTATTGCTTGGTTCTGCCACAATCTTATTACAGCTGATGTCCTTCCTCTTTTCTTTCCTACCCCTTCCTTTGGTTATAAATTCTCAATCAGACTGTCTTTGAGATTGAGCCCCATCTGTCTCCCCTTACCACAAGTGGGCCAATTTCTTATCGCCACGATCCCTAGCAATGTTTTCCTTACTGTTCTCCAAATGACTCACAGAACACTTGTTTTCTGTAGCAGTTGATGAGGAACAGAGAAAGACTCAACTTGATTACAAATACCACCTAATCACCTTCCCAAAGGGCTCCGCTCTGCCTTCTGACTCCCACAGCATCTCATTCCCGGGAAGAGAATTCCTCCTGTGCACCCAGACCTCAGGGAGGAAACGGCCTAGCTCTGTGGGTTTCTGTGTGTGTTCAGTCAGTCCCTCTATGGGAAACACTCATAGTTGTGAGGGCAGACTTTCTTTTCCTTTTCTTTTAAAAATATTTTTATTTTTTTAAAAATTAGGTATACATGCCTTTACATGTTAGTGTGATTGCCTGTGGAGCTGAAATGATGGATTACCTAGAAGTGGAGTTATAGGTGTCTATGAGCCACCCAACGTGGGCCATCGGACCTGAACTCAGGTCCTCTGATAATCTCTCCAGACACTCTCTCCCTCCTTTTTCCTTAACAGGGTCTTGCCCTATACCCCAAGCCCTCCTAAAGCTAATGATCCCCCAGCTTAACCAACAGCTGATTCTTGGCCTCCATATGGGGTTTACCTAAAATGGCTTACACTTGTCAACCCATCCTCTGTCTCTGATATGTGTGCCTCAACTCAGAGGTGTCTTTCTCAAGGACTTGAAGACCATTCCTTTGAAATGTGACTACCAAGAAAGAGAGTGTTATGGTTTGGGTATGAGGTGTTCAGGCTCCTGTGCTAAGGGCCGACAGCCAGCACCGATGTGACCGGATCTTTAGGCTGTTAACTTTATCAGTTATCGTCACACGGGCCTTCTTTAGTGAAATCAAAAATTTGTCCTGTGAAAAGGTGGACATGGTGACACACGATTTTAATCCCATCGGTCAGGATGCAGAGGATCACTGTTAGCTCTAGGCCACTCTGGTCTACATAGAAAGTTTTTGGGCCAGCCAGAGCTACAAAATGAGATCCTGTCACAAAAAAAGTTGAAAAAAATATTAAATCCAACCAATAAATAAGAACATTGTTACGAACCTCAGAGAAACATAAAGGACTGAATGTTCAGAGTAGCTCTCTACTGGTAAATTAACCAAGTTAGATGGAAAGGATAAATGCCTAGAAAGACATACATTACAGAAAATGACCCAAGACAGAATAGTCAGTCTAGAGAAACTTACAACAAGAGATTAAATTAGTAACATTTTAAATTTAATAATTTTTATTTTACGTGCATTGGTGTTTGAGGGTGTCAGATTCCTCGGAACTGGAGTTGCAGACAGTTGTGAGCCGCCACGTGGTTGCTGGGAAGTGAACTCAGGACCTCCGGAAGAGCAGCCAGTGCTCGTAACTGCTGAGCCATCTCTCCAGCTCCTTAAATTAGTAAATTTAAAAAAAAAAAAAGTTTTGGGCCAGACAGATTTTGCTCAATTATAATAAACAGTTTTAGAAAGAATTAATGCCAGTTCTTCACAAGCTACTTTAAAAAACAAAAATAGAAGGAGCAGGGTCATTTTTTCAACCCTTCTATTCCAGCGTTACTGTAGGGCCACCGCACTCAGGTCCTGGAGGTCAAAGCCAGGTCTTCGTAGCTGCTCAGCAACCACTCCACCAGCTGAGCTGCTTCCCAGCTCCTGCTCCGGTCCAATGGAAACAATTTCACCTAAGAAAGTCATGACTCATGTATCCATGTGTCATAGAAACAACGTTTAAAACAGCTGGAAATATGAGAGTAGTGTGCAGTTCGACAGAAGCTTGCTGCCCTCCTGGGCCCCTTTGATATGATCAAAATGGTACATTTTTGAAGGCTCCTGAATCTGAAGATTTGAAAACGCACTGTGTCCTGTGATTGCTTTAAGTCAGATGTGAAACTTTTGCTTTGGCCCCACCCCCACCTCACCACTCCTACCCGGACTACAAACTGTGGGAATGGAACCCCCCATCCCCCATGCAACTAGCAATAGAGACAGAAAAAGACACGGATCCAACCATGCCCTTCCTCAAGTTGCTCTTCCGAAGATGGCCTCTTGGCAACCTCATGTCCTCATCTGAAGCGCACCCTTAGTACAAGAACACATCGTGCAATCCATAAAGCGCTGCTCGTGAGCAGAGCTGAGAGCTATTTTTAAACTAATTAAGAACCCTTCAACTTAAAAAAAAAAAAAGTTTGTGTTAATTTGCGAAACCTCCAACCACAAGCCAACCCGTGTAATAGCAGATGTGGAGGAGACTAATTACAGCCCTGGCAGAACTGAGGCGATGGTCCAGAAAGGCTCGGAGAACAGACAGGCAGGGCAGGCTCCCCAGGGAATTAGCAAACACAGCCGGAGAGTCTTTCAAATTCAGTCGGTACAGCTTCTGATTTGATGGTTTCTAGAAGTTACAAAGAACATTAATGAATAAGACAAAGAATCCCAAAGACACCACAAATTCAGAAGAGATTTAAGAGATATATGCCAAAACAGAGCGTGCTAAGTGGTCTGCACTGCCTTCTGAGAAACTCCCCAGCTGAAAGAAAGAAAACAGGAAATTTGTCTGAATGGGCCAAATTGTGAATTGTAATACGATGGTATCTGTCTGGGAATTTTAATTTGTGTTGTGGTGGCGGTGGGGGACAAACCCAGAGCCTTGTGTGTGTGAAGAATGACCCAGCTATAATCTTAGCCCCTGTACTGATATTTAAATGCTTAAGGAACTATGTCTTCTATCACTAAAATGTCTAAAATTTTCTCCTTGGACAAGGAGAAACTCAAATGAAAAAACTTGAAAATCTTACGTAGTATGAAAGACTATAGCATTATATACTCTTGTGTGTGTGTGTGTGTGTGTGTGTGTGTGTGTGTGTGTGTCTAGAGCATTAACCCATGGTTTTATATGTTGCAAGCAAGCACTTTACCACTTCCCTGTATCACTAATCCTTGGTTTTGGAGACAAGGTCAGCCTTTGGTACCATAGCAGCCGAGGCTGGCTTGTGTAGCCAAGAACGGCCCTGAACACAAGCTCCCGCCTTGGAGTCTCCTGTGCTGGGATTACAGGCGTGTGCCACCACACCCTGTATGATATAGTGCTAGAGATTAAACTCAAGGCTTTGAGCAAGCTAAGCAAACCCTTCACCACCTGAGTTACATGCTCAGTCTTTGTTCGCTTTGGTTTGTCTTCAGACAATCTTGTTATATGTGGAGGCACCACTCACCACTCCTTTAATTCCAGAACTCCAGAAGCAGAGGCAGCGAGATCTCTTCGAGTTCAAGGCCAGCCTGGGTACAAATCTAATTCCAGGCCAGACGGGGTTACACAGTGAGACTCTGTTTCAAACCAAACAAAACAAAAATAAAAGGAAACGGGTGTCTTGGGGGTTTCATTTCTGTGCAGAGACACCATGACCACAGCAACTCTTACAAAGGAAAACATTTCATTGAGGCCAATTTACAATTTCAGAGGTTTAGTCCATTATCATCATGACAGGAAGCATGGGAAGGGGCAAGCAGACATGGTGCTGGAGGATGGAGAGTTCTACAACTTGATGTGCAAGCAGCAGGAGACTGGCTCCATAGGCAGACCTGAGGAGGCTCTGACTCCACACTGGGCGGAGCTTAAGCACAGGAAATTTCAAAGCCCTCTTACACCTTTATACACTTCCTCCAACAAGGCCATACCTCCTTCAACAAGGCGGCACCTCCTAAAAGTGTAACTCCCTATGGCCAAGCACTGAAAAACATATGAGTCTATGGCAGCCAAACCTACTCAAACCACCACACAGGGTTTCACTATACGACCCAGACTGTTCCCAAACTTGTAATCCTCTGCCTCAGGCTCTGGGGTGCTGAGATTGCAAATGTTTATTACCTGACTTAGTCTGATGAATATCATCAGGTAGTAGTTATGTATGTATCCTGAGTATTTGCCCAAACTCATACAACTTGAATATATTTTCTCCCTGTGGGTTGCTACTGTACCTTGTTGGTTTCTTTCTGTGGTATACATAGGTTTTGCATCTTTATGCGATCTAACTTTGTATCTGTCTGCCCATTTGTTGACTGGCTTTTGTGTGATAATCAAGAAATCTTGTCTATGCCATGTACATGCTGTTTTCTCATAAGAGTTTTATAGTCTTAGATAATATATGCAGGTCTTTGATTCATTCTGAATTAAATTTTGTGTATGGAAGAGTCCAGCTTCATTTTTCACATGTGGATACCCAATTCCCCACCACCACCACCACCATTGGCTGAAGAGATGTCTTTTTCTCTCCCATTGAATGGTCTTGGGACATTTGTGAAATCACTGACCAATACTCAGATGTTCCTTTCTGGCTCCCTAGCCTCTTCTGTATCTACATCAACAGCATGTTGTTTTGACAACTGACTTTACAGCAACTGTTGATGTCAGGAATAGAGAACTCCTTAACTTCATTACGAGACTGTTTTGCTTACTTGAGTTCCCGAGATTCTCTATGGATTTGTGGCAGGCCTTTCTATTTCTGAAACGCACATTATTAGAGTTTTCTTAGAGATGGAATTTAATCTTTAGATCGCTATGAGCAATCTTGACATCTCAACAATACACTTCAGTCCCATGAAAACAGGCATCGTTCCACCCATTTGCATTTTTACACCCCTCCCCCCAATCCAGAATACTTCATAGTTTTCAGGGAACAAGTTTGTGCTTCCTTGGTTAACATTTCTCTTTAATTTTTGATATTGTTGTGAATTGTTTGATTTATTTCCTTTGTTCATCATTCAATGCAGTCATCTAAAGTTTGCGGTGTTGGTCTTCTATCTTGTAACTTTGGTAACTCATTGATTCTAATACACTGCCTGTTATCACCCTGCCAGGGTCTTTAGGCATTTTTTGTTTGTTTGTTTTTAGAGACAGGGTTTCTCTGTGTAGCCCTGGCTGTCCTGAACTCACTTTGTAGACCGGCTGGCCTTGAACTCAGAAATTTACCTGCCTCTGCCTCCCAAGTGCTGGGATTACAGGCGTGTGCCACCACTGCCTGTTTTTTGTTTGTTTGTTTGTTTGTTTTGTTTTTTGTTTTTTGTTTTTTGTTGTTGTTTTTGTTTTTTTTTTTTTTTTTTTACAGGTATGATCGAGACATTTGTGAATGGAAATAAGCAGCAACTTCTCTTCACCACCCAGCCATCTCATCAAAGCCTCTTTTCTCAAAAACTTTTCCTTCAGTGTGTTATCACAGCTTATTTCTGACCTACTATTTAAACACAGACTCGGTTTGCTGAGACAGCAAACCCCGAGTGTAAAGTATTCCTGAACTTGGACTAGAAAGAAAACATGCATCTCTGAGGTCATGGGGTCAGACCTTCTGGGCAACTGGCAGTTCTAGTAGCTGATTTTCAGAAAGAACACAACTATTAACAAATAAGAAAATGTGCCAAGTTAAAGCTTATATATCTGCTAAACGCAAGTCTAAAATGCAGAGATCATTTAGAACTCTCAGAATCAGAAGGCTTTTCAGGGCCTACTGGCATTACTTAGAAGATATCACCGCAGTGATTGTTAGAGAGAAGTGACCTCCATCACTGATACCATGGTTGATACTCTTGGCCGCCTGGTGTGCATAAATGCTTGCTGACTACACACCTGTTAAGAACTGTTTTCATTCCAATAAAAAAAAATTTAAAAAAGAACTGTTTTCATATTTTAAGATGTATTTTCTTTGGCACATATGTGTGTGTTCCTGTTCATATGCCCATGAAGGACAGGCATGGGCATAGGGTACCCTAGAGCTGGAGTTACATGTGGCTGTGAGCTTCTGGGAACCCCACTCTTAAACACCAAGCTCTCTCTCCAACCCCAGGATTAATGTAAATGAACAGCCTCAAAGCTGAGTTTTGTTTCTTTGTTGTGTAGGATAAGGATGGAGCAGCAAAGTCCTCCATGCACATTACTGCTTTAGGTTTTTAAAGCTCGGGTTTTGCAAACTGCGGTTTAGGAAACCATTTTATGTTCCAGGCTAGTGTTTGGCACCCTCTGGTGGGAAGTCTCAACATATACAGCTCAGATACTATCTAAATTAGTAATCATTTATTACATTATTTACTAAGTACCAGACATTGAACTAAATAAGCCCTTCATGTGACATTTTCTCTTCTTTATAAACTGCTTGACGGCCAGATATTGGTTTCCAGAGTTACTGATCACAGAACTAGCACAGAGAGTGACATCAGTTACAGGGCTGCCAAGTGGCAGAGATTAAAAGATGTTCTCATCCTCATGGAGCCCTCCCAAATCTGATGACCAGGTCAGAGCCCGGAGGCTTAGGAGGCTCAGCAGCAGCTAGTTTGCTATCTTTAGGAATTCCCAACCCTGGGAAGGGTAGTCTCTCCAGGGTTAGTAGGCCCCTGGTTGTTAAAGCCCAAATTTATGGAAACAGAAGGCATAGGTAACATACTGTCCAATAATTTACATGTTCAAATGCAGATTGTTATAATATATTTCACATATTTTCCATTTAAATTACAGGTAAGGCACAGAGCAGTCTGGTGCTGTTATTTTGAGACGGAGTCCTATTCCACCCCATTATTCAGCACACATAGTGACTGCTCAACTGTAATATTATGATCTGAAACTAATTTCACTTATTTTCAGATTAATAAGTTCACTTCACTTTCAATCAATGTGTTCACTTATTAATTATAATTTACTCTCAAAAGCAAATGTTTTATTTTTCTATTGCTGTGATAAAACATCATGACCAAGGCCACTTATAGAAGAGTTTATTTAGGCTTACAGTTCCAAAGGGATATGAATCCAGCATATGGAAGGGGGACTGAGGAGATGGCTCAGTGATTAAGAGCACTTGCTGCTCTTTCAGAAGACCCAGGTTCGATTCCCAGCACCCACATGGAAGTTTACACCCCTCTGTAACTCTAGTCCTGTGTGGGGAAAAAAAGGAAGCGGGGGCGGCAGCTTGGGTCCCGCATAGGAGACAGAGCTTGGGGAGGCAGAGCCCAGGGGGATAGGGGAACACTGGCCGGACCGTGCACCGCACCGCGATAGGGACTGTGGGCACCTGAGTACCTGTAGAGCACAGAGACTGCCTGGCTAGCGGGGCAGTCTTTGCCTAGAAAGCAGGGCCGTTTGCATGGCCCTGGGAACCTGTAGAAGAAGCTGCTTGGCGGAGAGGAGGCTCAATCCTTCCCTGCTGGCTGGAAATGCTGAGGCCTGCTCCATGCTTCTATGCAGCAGGTTTGGAAGATAAAGGAGATAGAGAAATAAAGAGGAAGAGGAGATAGAGGGATGAGAGCTGGCATGACCACATGGAAAGAGGGGAAAGAATGGAGGGGGGGAACAGAGAGGGGGGGCAAGAGAAGGCAGAGAGAGATGAGAGAGGGGTGAGAGAGATAAGGGGCCCAAGAGAGAACGAGGAGGGGCAAGAAGCCTTCTTTTATAGAAAGCTGGGTTACTTGGCAGCAGCCAGGTAACTAAGGGACAGAGAAGGCCTGGCCATAGCCAGGTGACTGTAGGGGTGGAGTCTAGCCAGAATGTTAGGGGCCTGGGGCATGGCCATATGTGCCTGATGACCATAGGATTATGGAGTTGAGGAGTCAGCAGTCTGGGAGCATAGCTCACGGTTCCGTCCCTTGTAGAATGTTCTACTGGGTCTGCAGAGTGCTTGCTTCAACCAGGCTACAGACTGCCTCATACCACGGTCGGTCCCACAGTCCTAAGGCTTTCTCCCTTAAGGCTGTACTAACTAAGCCTCTCAAACAGCACCACCAAATAGGAACTAAGTAGGGGATCCAACACCCTCTTCTGGCTTCCATGAGCATTAGGCATGCACCTAGAACACAGACATGCATGCAGGCAAAACACCCATAAAAATGAATACGTTGAAATTTTTAAAAGGAATTCATCATGGTTGGGAATCACAACAATAAGCAGCAGAAACAGAGACTGTTGGCTGGAACAGGAAACGGAGAACTCACATCCTAAATTACAAGCAGTAAACAGAGGGGGTAAACTAATAATGGTGTGAGAATTTTACTGTCAAAGCTCACCCCCAGTGTTGGGCTTTCTCCCTTAAGGCTGTACTAACTAAGCCTCTCAAACAGCACCACCAAATAGGAACTAAGTATTTAAATACAAAACTCTGGGGGATATTTTCCACCCAAACCACTAGCCAGCCACTCTCGGTTGGCATCTCTCCTTACACGTTCACTTCTTTTGTCATCCTTGCGCAGGGGCCATGTTAATCTTCTCTGTATCGTTCCAATTTTAGTATATGTGCTGCCAAAGCGAGCACGTTCACTTCTTTTGTGTCTCAACACCTGCCAGGTGACATGGACTTCAGGACCAGCCATAGCAGTCCCTTTGAAGAACACTGGTAAGATATCTCATCAGTGCAGCTCAGCTATTCAGAATCAGATGATCTAGGTTAGTGGTATATTTACATGGGCATCTTGACACTCTGCAGAGGAATGTTGGTCAAAGCGAGGGCTGGAGGACAGCAGAACAGGGCATGCACACGCAGGCGCTGACCCAGGGTCTGAAGGCTTTCCAACACTCTGTAAGACACTGTCCAAGGCGAGCTGTGATGGGACTCTGGCATCAGAGAGGCTGCTGCTGTGACATCCCTGTCACAACCAGGAACTGTTTTGACACTACACTGATTTAAGGTCTAGCTGATCTGCAGGAATACTCTTCTTGCTTATTTCCTCTATAATCTATATTTTATGTTGGCACCTTGCCTCTCAAGGATTTTTCTATCTTATGTAAATCACTGGGCTCTGTTCGTGAACACTAAGTTTTATCCCTCTATCATCCCACTGCTTCTTCAGTCTTGGTCTCTGTACTAGTCAGGGTTCTCTAGAGGAACAGAATTTATAATATATATATTATAATATATATGTGTGTGTATGTATATACATATATACATATGATATATGCATGTACATGTATATATATGTATATACATGCATGTATATATACATATAATACATATAATATATACATATACACATATTATACACATATACATATATACATATAATACATACACATAAATAAATGAATATGAAAAAAACATACAAAAAATCTTCTATTATCAAGAGGTTACCAGATCACCTGACTGCCTGAAAGAGCCTTTGTTATTGCAATCTACATGAGCAGGGTTAGCACAAAGTCACTGTGGTAATTCATGAAATAGAGGGAGGGAAGGGACTTGGGGCTAGAGCCTTCACTATGGTTTCCGTGGGGAGAAACAGAAGGCAAGAAGCACAGGTTCAGGGTCTGCTAGTGTGGACACTGTCGACAGGCTCTGGGGTGTGGAACTGACACCAGCTGAATGATCCATGGTCTTGTTTAGTTAGGACTAGATGCACAGCGACCCAGGGATGGTTGGAATGTGAGTGCTTTGGATACAAAAAGCTTGCTCGGCTCCTTAGCAACTGGTTTCCTAGGCCCAGAAATTGATTGACTCAGTGAAGGGTGGTCCCTCCAGGGTCAGCAGGTCCCCAGTTGTCCAAAGGACTAGCACATTGAAAACAGAAGACATGGTGAACATACTGTCCAAGTGTTTACATATTAAAATGCATATTATTTTATTACACTCTACTGTCTTTTCAGTTTTCTATTTAAATCACGGGTAAGGCATCAGGCTGGTCTGTTGTTATTATTTTGAAGCAGGGTCCTACACTGCAGTCCAGGTTGGCTTAGAATTTTGGTCAGGCTGACCTTGAACTCTAGGCAATCCCCTTGCCTATCTCACAAAAGAACTGAGATTACAGGTATGAGCCATCATGCTTGGCCAAAGAGGTCTTTTACAAGTATTCCTATGGGCACCTGTATCGGTGATTTTCCATCTAGACTATCCGAGTGAGATGATTTGCAGATGTGTATCCAGAGTGAGACACAGCACCTGCTGAGACAAATGCTCCCGATGCTTTACTGAAGAGGCAAACAACTACCCAGCGATTCTACCTGGCCTTCCCAGAGCCATTCAGTCCAGGGTAGCAAAAGGACGTATCCACTGCTGCATCCGGGCCCAGACACCTGCTACCTCTAGACTGTCTATGGCCTCCAGGTAGCCTGTTTCCTTGGTTGAGAAAAACTCCAAGTAATGTGAACCAAAGTGCCCATCGGTGAATAACTGGGCAAGCGCCCACATGTAAAAGCAACAACAGATCAATCATGCAAATTTGTGTTCCATCTCTTAGTAAAATGGGGACACAGAATATCAATATTCCATTCCTGCACCCCTCTGAATGTCCCTTGCCCCCCTCAGCTTCCTCATTGGTTAATGAAGGGTAGGGCTTTGCTCTCCACATCTCCATGTCCTCTAAGATACCAACTTCTCCATGAAGTTTGACCTGGCAGCAAGATCATCCTTTTATCTCCAGTACTTTTCGAATGCTGTGGACACCCTGATGGGGTGCTTCTTAAGTTTCCACGGGTGTCAGAATCCCCCGTGGCCTCTGGAGAAAAAGGCAGATTTAGAGCTTCCAACAAGACCTTAGGTGGTGGTGAACCAGACTCTGAAACTAAAGTCTTTGTCTCCCTTTTTTTTTTTTTTTTTTTTTTTTTTGTAGTTAATATCTTTTACTTCACCTTGGGACAGTTACAAAGGAAAAAGGGGGAATGTAGTAGAAATTTCAAAGTGACAGTTTTTTCCTAACCTAGCTAGCTTCCAAAGAATGGAGATGAGACCTATTGATCTATTCAACAAGCTTTAAGCACAATGACTAAGCAGATATTCCTATCCCTCTAAGCTATCTGCATCCCAGCCACAGGGCCTTGTTACTTAGATTTAGTCTCCCCTGGCTTGCCCAGCTCCTTGTGTATCCTCATGGAGAACTCCCTTGGCCACTCCTCCTCATGCCCAACCACATGGTGACCTTCTTCTTCCTGTTCTTCCTCCGTCTGCCTTGTGACCCTTCTTCTCCTGGATCCTCACTGGCCTCGTGGCCAATTTGCTTTTTCCTGACTCTTCAACCTCAGACCCCTGGCTGGGATAGGAAGTCTAGTCTTTCTGCCCAGTTATTGGCTGTTTAGCCTTTTATTAAACAATCAGAGATAATTGGGAAGCATTTAATAATAAAGATTTATTTATTATTATATGTAAATACACTGTAGCTATCTTCAGACACACCAGAAGAGGGTGTCAGGTCTCATTACGGATGGTTGTGAGCCACCGTGTGGCTGCTGGGATTTGAACTCAGGACCGTTAGAAGAGCAGTCAGTGCTCTTAACCACTGAGTCATCTCTTCAGCCCTGGGAAGCAATTTTTTTTTTGAGACAGGGTTTTTCTGTATAGCTTTGGCTGTCCTGGAACTCTCTCTGTAGACCAGGTTGGCCTTGAACTCAGAAATCTGCCTGCCTCTGCTTTCCAAGTGCTGGGATTAAAGGCATGTGCCACCACTGCCCAGACACTTTTTTTTTTTTTTTTTTTTTTTTTTTTTTTTTTGGTTTTTCGAGACAGGGTTTCTCTGTGTAGTCCTGGCTGTCCTGGAACTCGCTCAGTAGACCAGGCTGGCCTCGAACTCAGAAATCCACCTGCCTCTGCCTCCCAAGTGCTGGTATTACAGGCATACACCACCACGCCCGGCTGCCCAGACACATTCTTTATACCCATGGATCCATGAGATTCTTCAACATTCATAACAATGTCTGTGTCCAGAAAGTAACTAGATCTCCCAGTACAGAAATCAGCATCTGAATGCACAGTACACAAAACATCTCCTCCAAAATGGTGGTGGGTGTTGCTTTAGCTCAGGGTTGTTCTCAACAGAGGAGGAGGTCTGTTCAATGATGACTTTTTGCCAGCAGAGTCCTGGGGTGGGGTAAAACATCACGTGGTTAAACACAAGGAGTGCACCAGAGACCTGGCCTAAGTGACTTTGTTTTGAGATGCCCACTAACCTGAAGATGCTCAGATTTGTCATACCCTCTGATATTTCAACATAACATTGTCATCTGCAACTACTCCACAAAGTTACCAAAATCAAACAATACCCCTTAAACCGTCCTACAGTTTGATTTTATAGCATTACTAGCTATCCCGAGGTGAGCATAGCTTATCCACTTACCTCTCTAAAATTTCATATGGTTCCCCCCTTTTCCTGGCTCTAAGTGGGAGTTAAATTTTATCATGCAATTTGAAAATAAAACATATTTAAACTATAGCACCAGAGGGTTCCAAGCCAGACTTGTCACCACAGGCCAGTCTTTGAGAACACTGCTTCCAACTCGTCCCAGGCCTGTCCTCTCATCACCTAACCTCAGAAAGCAGAGCCCCAGAGTTGGAACTTCTAGGAGCAGGCCAGGTTACAATAGCAAACATCCAAACTGGCAGACCATAAGTCTCACAAGCAGAGGGATCGTGATGTGTCTTCACACTTCAGACACATTCCAAGGACTGTCCCTTCTCACACAGTTACAGGACCAAAGCAGATGGGGAGACAATCTAAAATAATCTTAGATCTTCTGTCTGTGTGCTTTTATATCTCATGAGATGATCACAGGAAGTGCCAGAAACCCAACTCGAGACATTTTACCGACACGATTTAAACAACCAGACATCTCACCTAAGTTTTTACGAAAAGTTTGCATCTGTGTAATTATGAGTGCCCCGTTTTCCTTGGGTCCACCTCTGTGTCTCAAGTGGTCTCAGCCCTCAGCCTCAGGTAAGACGTGATTAAAGCCGTCTCTGAACCCAGTGTGGTGACACATGTCTGTGATCCTGGCACAGGGGAGCACAATGAGAGTTCAAGATCCGCCTGGGCAGTGTGGTGAGACCCTGCCTGCAGACAGATACGCAAGAAAGTGGACCCACGAAAGAACTTGGTGTTCTTTCCAGGGATATGAGGATTCATAATGGAAGGGAGCCGCACAAGCAGAAATGCCAATCTGAGCCACAGAAGGAAGCATTCATAATATCTCCAAAGAGCTCAGTACACAGCTACACAGAACTCAACCGATGTCACCAAGGAACCTCTCTGCAGCCCAGATGGAACGCTTCAGGACTCAATCAGCACTGCTGGGCCAGTCTTGGAAACAGTTCTCTGATGGAGACCAAAGTTCCATGAAGCAAATTCTTCCTTCCTGTGCCACATGTATTAGTCTAGAACACAATGGGTCTTCAGGCATGGCTTAGGCCAGTCATCTATTGTTATGACCAAAGAGTTGAGGCTGTGTAGTTTGTAAGTTAGTTTTTCTTTCCTTCTCTTCTCTTGTCCCCTGACTCTCATAAGGCAGGAAAGCAGAGGAGGCAGCTGGAAATATCTATACAAGGAGAACTTACCTTCACACAGAGTGGTAAAGTGAGAGTGTTGCCAGATCTGCTCTGTAACAACCTACTCTTCTCCTGGTAGTCAACCTACTCCTTAGGGTGCTGTGGAAAACCCTGATGGGGAGCAAAGCCCTTGACTTAACTGACTTTTGAAGGCTTCCTCACCTCCCAACACTCTAACATGGGGTGGTGATCTTTGATAACATAGATTTGGGAAACAAACTATTCAAATGATAGTCATCTGAGAAAAGTGGGGTGACTGAACTCAGTGTAGGTGTTCTTTCTCTTTTGCCTCTGGTGAGATTTAACTCAGGAGTTAGCATGCAAGATGCTCACAGTCACTGAAACCTTCCACAGAGTCAATAGCTTCTGGGTTTTTGTCTCAAAGATTCGAACTAGAAAGTTTTATTGAAGGTTCAAAGATGGGAAAGTAAGAGAAAGACGACAAAGTTCTGTATTGCAGGAACAGGTCTCTAGTAACATGATATAACAAAACCACTGGTCTAGGGGCTTCTCAAAGCACCCCCAGAATCTTGGGTGAGGCACAGGGAGAAGGAGAAGCTAGCTGGTCAGCCCCTCGGCCCAACCAGGAGGTATTCACATGACTTCTCTCTGTTTTGATTCTGTTCTTGCATGTAGTTTTCTGTCAAGAGCATTCATTTAGTGGAAGAAAGGTAACAAAGGTTTCCCTACCTCCTGGAATCCCTGACCTCTGCTCAGGCAAGAACCAAAGGCATTTTGACTTAAATATTTCTGATTGGGGCTGGAAAGATGGCTCAGCGGTTAAGAACACCAACTGCTCTCCTGAAGGTCCTGAGTTCAAATCCCAGCAACCACAGGGTGGCTCACAACCATCTGTAATGAGATCTGATGCCCTCTTCTGGGGTATCTGAAGACAGCTACAGTGTGCTTACATATTATAAATAAATAAATCTTTAAAAAAATATTTCTGATTATCTTTGGTCTTAAACACGGACAAAACTGCCAACAGGGCCAGAGACATTTCCAGCTTTTAGCCAAGAAAACAACAACAACAACAAACAAACAAACAAAAAACAAAACAAATAGACAAACCAACCCCCCCAGCTTGTTTCCTGTTCAGTTTCTATCTCCTGTTCTCAATCCCAAGGTCCATATGTGTCCCCAGTGAAAAGCACCTCTCATTGAGAGGACTGAGTATTGAGTATGTGCTTCATGTCCTACAGGCAATTCCTGCTGTGTCACTCTAAGCCACGCGGCCCGGCAGCTAGACCCTAAGCTTCTTGATGCAGAAGCAGCTGTTTGGTTTGTCTTCCTAGCACCCATCACAGTGGAACCTACTCAGCAGATGCTTGTTGACTGTCCAAAGAGTAACTTGCTTTTAAGCAAGAGCTATACCACTGACCTAGCCTTGAATTAACTGAGAAAGAAGAGAGATTGATGGTGGGGCGGGACTTGATCTGTTTTCAACATTCTTCTGAAGTTAAGTCTTTATGCTTATGTGAGGGGTTGTCTTTTTTTTGGGGGGGGGGAGAAATGTTGAGTATTAAATCCTGATCCTTAGATACTCAGTTTGTGATCTACCACTGACCATCCCCCTTTTTACTGTTTTCACGTTATACTAGACACAATCTTTCCATATTGATGCTGAGCTATATGGCGACCAGTTAACCTTGGAGGGGATTGCTCCACCTCTTTCTCCTGCCACTCACCGCCTCTCAGGCAACAACTGGCCCCTGTCGCATCACCCTTTAGAGCCTGGGACTGGGAGACAAGCCTGATTTCTGACATCTTGCTACCAAGATAAGCCGTGATTATAATTTGGTCCCATGTCTCCTGACCAGGAGTTTGTGTCTTTTGCCACCATCCATAAAAGTGAGCAGCTTAACTTTTCCATCTTCCCGGGAGAGTAAAATCTCAGACACTGCTCAATTGTTGACATTGACAACCGTAGGATCTACACTTGTCATGGCTATGAGAAAATAGTACCTGACAAAAACAGCTTAAGAAGGAAAGGGTTTATTTGGTTCATGCTTTGGGGGTACAGTTGGAGTCCGTCATTGTGGGCAAGGCATGGCAGCAGGAGCTTGAGGTAGCTGGTCATTCTGTAGCCACAGTCAAGCCTCAGAAAAGCATGAGTACTTCTGCCCAGCTAGCTTTGTTTATGCATTCAGGGACTCTAGCTCATGGAATTGGCACCACCCACATTTAGAGTGGGTCATCCCACTTCAATGAACCTAGTGTAGAAACTCCCTCACAGACATGCCCAGGGTTGGTTTCCATGGTGATCCTAAACCGCATCTAACTAATGATCATGATTACTCATCACACCAACCAATACCAGTGTCTTAGAGCAAGAGCAAAATGAGCTGTTCCCCCTCCCCCCACCTCCCCCCTCCTGCCTCCCCCCCGCTTCCCCCCCCACCTGCCCCCGCGGGGCCCCCCCCCCCCGTGCTATGGATCAAATAGAGATTGCTACCTGGGCACCTTTGGAGAGTGAGACAGGCAGCAGGCAGCAGAGTCAATCATTCATGGTGCCCCATGACTTGTTCAGCAAAGGTTTGTCAGGGTCTTTCTTAGCATGACTGTGGGGCTGGATAGAGATGAAGCCCAAATGGCAACAGGTAAATATCCAACAGAGGGAAATCAATGGGAAGATAGTCTACAGTGCAGGGCTATCCACCAGTCAGACCACACAAGCTCATCAGAAGTCCCCCAATATGTTTGGAGAGATCTCGGAGATTGACACAGTGGGAAAGGGGATTGACACAGTGGTATCCTCTACAAGCATGAGGATCTGAGTTCACATCTCCAGAGCCCAATAAAAACTGGGCACAGTAGTGCACCCTTGTACTTCCAGCATTGGAGGCAGAGGCAGGAGGGCTCTAGGGGTTGGTAGGTGGCTAGGCTAGCCAAAATGGTTAGCTTGGGGTTCATAAGGGATCTTTTCTAAAAAAAAATTAAGATGGAGTGATAAATGACAAAAGATATAGCAAATTTGAACCTCTAAGCTCCACACCTGCCCATATGGCTGAGAACACCAATACCCACACATCCATACACCACATCTGCTGTGTAGGTGAGGGTACATGCATGGGTGGGGGCTGTAATGTGTGAGGGTAAACGTGTGTGTGTGTGTGTGTGTGTGTGTGTGTGTGTGTTTGTGTGGTGTGTGTGTTTGTGTGGGATGGTGAGCTGAGTCTAGCCAGCAAGCCCTCATGCAGGTGAGCAGAAGTCACCACCATGGGCCTCAAAACCTGAAGGGGTGTCAGCAAGGCAAATGTGCAAACCTTCACCATCTTCCCGAGAATTTCCCCCACTGTGCTGGTAGAAAACCAGTGTGCACGTGCTTCCAGAGCGCATGCAGGACTCGGTGCCTCAAACGGACATCTGTTCAATGCTCTTAAGCACCTGCCAGGCAGGCAGCTTCCGACTCGTGCATCCGAGACGCATGCATTAGATAAGCGAGGGTTTGTTTTTTGTTTTTCCTCATTGCAAATCACACGGTTACAATGGCGCAGATTTCTGCTGGAGCTGCAGTCTGCTGGCTGCGCTCCTCTGAAGCTGTCCTTTAGGACAGCACAGATTCACGTGCTCACTGTTTCACGCCTGGGTTTTTTTAAATTGTTCTCTTCGATTGGAAATGGATTTTCACCTAAGAGATGGAGATGTGGGCTGGTTTCATTCCCAAATAACATTAACATATGTACCATGCTTGAAACTTACATCCCATTCTGGGTCTTTTTTATTTTTTTCCTCTTTTTCTGGGTTTCTTTCTGCAACCACAAGCATCACTCTAAAAACATCAACCTGGGGTACAGTACGTTCCTGCTCCATCCTTCCTACTGCCTGTAGACAGCAGTGACTTCCTACTGCCAACCAGACCTGCCGAATCTCCACACCAGAGCGCCCCTCGCTCACTCTTCCCCACCAGCACTCCACACAGTTTCAAGCCACTGCACTGAAGCACACAGCTTTTGAAGATTCTGTCTATGGAGCAAACTCCCAGCCTCTCCTTGAGATGAGGCTGAAACCTTGCTTACCTTAGAATCACCCTAGTCCCTCCCGAGCTGAAGCTCATCTCCTTGTCTGAAGTTTACTGACCTCCCTGATACGTGCTCTGAGTGACTCTCAGATCTGTTGTCCACCGAACTTCACAGGAACAGAATCGCACAGCACGTGTTCATGCATGTCTCTCCTCCTGTACTGTATTCAGCATTATGTACATGACAGTTGGCCATACTGTTAATATATGGCTATATTCCCTCACTTTCAGTACAGCAGCTCTCAACTTCCCTAATGCTGCAGCCCAACAGTTCCTCACGTTGTGGTGAACCCCAACCATAAACTTTTTTGTTGCTACTTCATAGCTGTAATTTTGCTACTGTTATGAACTGTAATGTAAATATATCCTATGCAGGATATCTGATATGTGACCCTTTGGCGTCTTGACCCACAAGTTGAGAATCCCGACTATAGTAAGTAGATCCTGGCAGTATATTTTCCTTGGCACACAGCTTTTGGTTCCTGTGAATAGTGCAGCTACTGACTTTCTTACAAATATCTTTTGGTGACTCTGTGTATATTTTGGATGTAGGCTACACAACCAAGAGTGGACATGCTGGGGAATAGTGTAGTACAGTGGTCACAGCCACACACAGTCTTACCGCATGTGTGAGTGCCTTAGGTCCCAATACTTAATATTTCCACTTCATTTTAGCCACGTTGATTGGTGTGAGGCTCCACCCCATTTGGTTTTCCCTTGCATTTCCTTACTTACCAATGGACTTTCCATGGGCTTGTTTTCTGTGGAATGTCCTTTTAAGAAGACTACACAGTCCTTAGCTTGTTTTCCTATTAAGCAAAAGTCTTTTTAAAAACACAGGTTTGGGGCTGGAGAGATGGTTCAGCGGTTAAGATCACTAACTGCTACTCTTCCAGAGGTCCTGAGTTCAATTCTCAGCAACCACATGATGGCTTACAACCATCTGTAATGGGATCTGATGTCCTCTTCTGGCATGTCTGAAGACAGCTACAGTGTATGCATATACATATAATAAATAATTCTCTAGTAAAAACCCATAGGTTTGTAGGAATTTTTATGTATTCTGGATAAAAAAAATGGAATATTCATTTTCAAACCACTTCTCTCATTCTATGGTTCATATTTAATTCTTTCAAAAGTTTTAGATTTACTTACTTATTTTATGTATTTGCATGTATGTCTGTGCACCATGTGTGTTCCTGAAGCCCATGGAGATCAGAAGAGGGTGGTGGGCCCTTTGGAACAGGAGTAACAGATGGCCGTGAATCATGTTGTGGGTTTTAGGAACTGAGCCTGGGTCCTCTGCAAGAGCAGCCAGTGCTGTTAACTGCCAAGCCAGCTTTCCACGCCTATTTTTTATTCTTTTAATAATTCCATTAGATGAATAGACATTCTTAATTTTAGTATATTATGTCCCAAATGGAATATTATATTGAATGCAATGTATCTAAAATGTATCCATTTTTTCTTTTAGGGTCACAGTTTTGTGTATGCTCTTGTTTTAATATTTTAAAAAACAATGTTTTTGTTTTAAGGTCATAAAACTATTGTTTTCTTTTTTTTTATAGTCTCTGTCTTTCCATACTAGAAATGCAGTTCATCTGGTGGGATAGTCTTGTTTGGTGTGAGGTAGGGATCATGATTTGCTTTACTACATGTGGGAGGGTAACTGACCCAGCAGCATCTCCAACAAGAGATCCCCTTCTCACAGCCTGGATGTTCAAGGCTTTGAACAGCATAAAATTATGAGTTTACCCTTAATTCCATAGGCGTTCCACACAAGTCTTTTAAAAAAAGCCAATGATATACTTTGTATCTGTGACCTCTAAACCTTCATGACTGAGGGGGTTCACCATTACACTGAAGAGAAATCCAAGACAAAAAAAGATTAAAGCACTTGCCCAGTTCACAGACCCCTCATCACAGAGTGACTCAGAATTGGACCCCAGGGAGCCTCATTTTGCAGACTCTATATTCTTTTTGTCCCCATGGCATGCTGCATTTCACTAGTAAGGCTTTATGGGAGCATTAATTTTGGTGATGTTATGTAGGCTGGTTCGTGACTCTGATGGGAGAAATATAGATAGACAGTGGTGGATTTCTAAAATAGAGCAACAGCAATGGGAAAGAGAGATGGGTTTGACCAACATCACTGAACTAAGAGAGCAGATTTAGTGGTGCATCCCAGCGAGAGTCAAAGCAAAGAGGCTATGCATACATCAGCGGGGAGGTCAAGGAACATACCTGGATAAAATGCCCATCTTGTCTTCCTGCTCCTCTCTTGTCCAACCTGGCATTCTTTTTCCCTTTACTTTCTTCCTTAGTTACATTATATTTACATCGAGTGGATTTTTCTAAACTTTGTCAAGTCTGATCTATGGCTCCTCCAATATCATTCTTTAGCACCGAGAGACCGATCCAAAACAGTTCCGCTCCAAGAAAAATTCTGGCGCCGTGCCAGATGTCCATCTATCACTCCATCAAAGAACTTAAGGTCTTTCTGTGTCATTGAGTCATATACTCAACTGCAAAGGGTTCACCTCCACCAAGAACCACCCCTTTGATGTCTTCAGCTCTGGATATGTGTTGATCGAATTTTTATTCATAAACCAAAACCAAAACATTAACGCAGCACTTGAAACCATTAATATGGGTCAGATGTCACTTAAGTGACCCATAGAAAGTCAGAATTTTATACTTCCCTCTCAAAAGTTCTTTTAGATAGGTCTTTAGCAAGGCTACACTGTCTTCCTTGGTGCTCAGCTCCTGCTCCAGATGGTTGGGAGATGGTGGTTCTCATGTCCTGCTGAGAAGAGATGCTGGAGTGGGTAGTGGGAATGCTGCTGTCTGGTCCTCTCCGTCCTCTCCCCTCACCCCTGCCACCTGTTGAGGTTGAGGCTCATCTCTAACCCGTTGGGGCACCGGTTGGTCTGAACACTTGACATTGTTGTCCAGTGCCCCCTCGCTGTCTCCATTTTACAGGGAGAATGCTGTAACTCGGCACGATCCGCTTGCCGGGTTTCACAGCTAGTATTTCGCCATTGACTCACTCCTTCATTTATGTACCGCCGTATGCTTGGTACTATTCTAGGTGCCAGTAGGCGGCAGAGCAAGGATATGAACTCGGAACACCAAGCTCATGCTCTCAACCGTGATGACATATGTCTTCCTAAAAGCCGTGGTGACAGCTTCACAGGCAACAGCACTGAGTGTGGCAGGGCAGAGGAATAGGAAGGCAGGAGGCACCCTGACACCCTTTCTCATCCTGTTGCTATCTCCTGTATAACCTCAGGCTTTTTCATGTTTGAGCTCCCATCCCTGGAGGCTTTTCTCTGCACCTGCCTATCAGAGTAGTTGCCCCATTCTGTTCACCCCAGCACCCCAGCCTGCATGCACTCACGACCCTCACCTTGGTTTAACCTCTTTGTCATCCCCTTGAGTAGATCCCTTGGGATAGAGATCATGCTAAATTCAGCGCCCAGAGCCTTTTTTTGCTGTGGGGAGTTCATACATATTCTTGGGTTCTCCCTTTCTGTATAGCTCTTCTCAGGTTCCCAGAACAGGCAATCTAGCTTTTATTTGTTTACTCATGGCTCCAGGCATTGATAGCCATGACTGCTCTGTTGTGCCCAGCCGTATCTCAGTAATCACTCCCTGCCCAGCCTTGTGCCTGCGGACTCACCAGCAGGGTCCTTCTAAGGGCAACAGTAGGTGGCCAAGAATATGCCAGCTCGAGTCTGATGATTCTAAATACTTCCCATCTCTCCCCTGTCCTGTGTATGGTATACATGTTCTTGTGCACATGTGTATTCTGGTGCATGTGCATATGTGTGTGGAGGCTGGAGGTCAATATTGGTCACTTCTCACCTTATTTTCCGAGACAGGGTCTCTCACTGAACAGGAATGTCATCTGCTCAGATAGGGTGGCCAGCCCACAAACTAGCTCTGCTGTTTACCTCCCAGGCTCTGGGATTGTAGACATCTGCCACAGGGCCCTGCTTACTCTGTGGGTGCTGGGGAATCTGAACTTATATCTTTATGTTCATTCAGGGAACACTTTATGGACTGAGATACCTCCCTAGGTCCTCTCATTTGTCTTTATTATTTTTAAAATGTGTGTGTGTGTGTGTGTGTGTGTGTGTGTGTGTGTGTGTGTGGTGTAGGGTAGAAGTTTGTGTATGTGATTATTATAGATACCAGAAGAGTCTAGAAGTATTGGATTCCCCTGAACCTAGAATTACATGAAGCTGTGAGCTACCTAATGTGGATATTGATCATCAAACTCAGGTCCTCTGAAAGAACAGTCTGTGTTCTTCATGGCTGAGCAATCTCTCTAGCCCTTCTCTGTTTTTTTTTTTTTTGTTTTGTTTTGTTTTGTTTTGTTTTTTTTGTTTTTTAATATAGGCTTTTACTGTATAGCCTAGACTAGTCTGGAATTTGCTGAGTAACTCAGATTGGCCTAAGATTCCTGATCCTCTGGAATCCCAGGCCCCTGAGTGCTGGGATCATAGGTGTGTGCCACCATGCCTGGCCAAGGAAGTCACATTTCTGAAAGCAAGTGACCTACACTGAGCCATCACCATCAGCCCAGCTAGCTCCCAGTGCTCTAAGAATGGAAATTTTAGCCAAAGGGTGACAATAAATTGTATAACTTGAGAAGGCAAAATTCCCTTCGTCTTTTTAGCAGCACAATAGCAGCAGGCACTATTTTAAACTCTCTGATAATTTGGTCTTAATTATATGGTGTGCAGAGGCACTAATAAGTTTACCAATCTGCTAGCAACACTAAACACACATGTCTTAGAAAATGCTACCCTTCTCCCTGCTTATTACAGGACTGGGAACTTGGGTAATTGTGAATAATTAAGAGGGAGTGACCAAATGGCGATTCGTAGGAAGTCTCCAGAGACATCAACAGAAGGAGGGAACCTGCAGGGTGGGCAAGGAGTCCCTGAAGGCTGCGGGGGCTGAGCCTGTAGGCATCCATCCTTCAAAGCTGAGTGGGAAGCAGAAAAGTACATCAGAGTAGCCAAGAAATTGCTTCTTATTTATGAAGAGGTCCAGTGAAAGTTTTGAGAGTCTCAGGATAAAAAAATGCTGATTGTGATGGAGTGTGATGTGAGTGTAATTTTAGTGCTCAAGAGACTGAAGCAAGAAGGTTTCAGGCAAGGCCAGTCTGAGAGAGAGAGAGAGAGAGAGAGAGAGAGAGAGAGAGAGAGAGAGAGAGAGAGAGAGAGAGAAACATAGTAGGGGGCTTCTATTCCCATGCCTTGTACCACTGTGGTGTAGAATCTGGAATCCCACAGTCTATACAGCTCCCAGCTTGGTTCTGCCACTCAACAGCTGAATACCACCAAGTTACTGTGGGTGTTCCTTGGCTTCTTCACTGCCGAATGTGGCAAATCCCTGCCTGGCAGGAGTCATACTTACACCCATAAGCATATGTGAAGCCCCAGCAGACACCTCCACGCACAGTTGGGATGGAATTTCTATTTTTCTATTCTTTTCCCTGCCTCTTTACTTAAAGCAAATAAACAAACTTAAATTGTGTGCTTTCTGATCATATCCACCCCTCCCTCCAACTCCCTTTAGACTTCCCTTTGGCATGTCTTACCCCAAACTTCATATCATCTCTCTTCTTCCTATTCTACTAAATCTACCATGTGCTGCTATGATTGCACAGATATGACACCACCTTCTGAAGCAAGGGCAGTCTACCAGTGGCCACATACCCTAAAGCAAAAATGACCCTCTATCAGCAACCACTAACTACCAGTGACCTGTCAGAGAGGGTGGGGCTTTATTAGTCCCATCTCCATCTATTCTGGAATTTTGACCAGGTAGCCATATCTGATGTGAGTTCTAAGTACAACATCCAATCATGCCCAGAAGACAGAATTTCCCAGCATCCCTCATTCTCCTCTGGCTCATACATTTTTCTACCTCTTCTATGATGTTTCCTGAATGTGTGTGTGTGTGTGTGTGTGTGTGTGTGTGTGTGTTATAGATAGCTTATTTAGGGTTAGGCTTAAACAGTCTCAGTTCTCAGCACTTTGACCAGTAATGAGTTTCCATATTAACTACACTCATTGCAAAAAGAAGCTTCTCTGACCAAGGTTGAGAATCTCTAGGTATAAACAGATACTTAGAAGGTTGTTTGATAATGTATCCATTCCTCAATAGAGCCTGTGACCTCCCAAGTCATGAGCTTTGACCAGGTTTTGCCAGACACAAATTCCCTCCTGTGAAATCAGTTTCAGATCCAAGTAAAAGGTAGTTGGTTACCTCCCTAATCTTTATGCCACTACTGCGTCAACAGGCAGATCTTGTCTGGCAGGCTGGCACTGCAGCAGTCTTGGTAAGGGCACTGATGTCTTTTTCTCCCCCCAGCATCACCTTCCAGCACTCTGAAAGCTATCCAGCAGTGTGGAGCCTGCCTCTTGTCTTTGTAAGTGGATAAATCGTGTTTATGGAGGCCGTACATGACTAGAACCGTTTCTGACTCTTGGAAGTGTCTTGATCAATATTTTACTCAGGGAAGCAAATATAAAATATGCTCCTTCCTACTTCATCAAAATTTCTGAGCAGAGACAGGCTAAATTACTTGGCTAAAGCACCCAGTAAGTAGGTGGTAAGCTGGGCTTTACTCATGACAGACAGGGGTGGTGTGACTACAGCACAGTCAAACTCAACATAACAGATTTAAGCTACAGTGTGGAGCTGGGCTCTGTGCCCTGATCTTTGTCCTGAAGTTGCAGTAATTAGCCAGAACATTTGTTTCAAGCAGGAAAAAAGAACACCCCGGCAGCTGAGCGGGCGTGAATGCCTGACTTCTGCCTAGCTTCTCCGGATAAAATAGAAACTTTGCTTCTCTGATATATGTGTTTAGGCAGATTAAATTCATGTTTGATTACAAACCCCAGGATAAAGGGAAAATAAATATGTTCAGCAGATGAGAGATTTCCAAAGGGAGGAGGGGAAAAGAGTCCTCAGTTAATCTTGTGGTAGCTACTGTCCACTGGAGAGTCTAGGGCAGGCTACCCTAAGCTGTCTTTGTAGCCTGCCCTGAGACCCTCTGTGAGGGATTCCAGGAGATCCAGAGACTGTTCCAGGCACGGCACCCACAACCCTCCCATGCTGTCAAAATCCCCCGGACTTTCTGACCTCTTCCTTCTGACCTGGGTCTCAGGCATCAGCCTGTGTGCCATGTGCTCTCTTCCCCTGGGGCTTTCCTGCCCGAGCTTCCTCTCCTTCTCAACCTACTGGGAAATAGAAATCAGTTCAGAAGGCCCAGCTGAAATATATAAACACCCTCTAAGTCTTTCTGCAGGTACTGGGCAGGAAATGGCCATTTCCCTTGCAACCCCCAAACACTTGGGGGTTATCTTGTTCTCTTTATCAATCCACCTTTTATTAAAATGACAATTATTTATGTATGTACCCAACTTCTCAGACTCTTCACACATATTGTTTGTCTTCTGGCTTCTGGACCCTGAGCACTACACAAAAGTGTCTTCAAAAAATGAAACAAACAAACAAAAAACCAAAAATATTAGTGGATGGAAAGCCCCTTAAGTGTCCAACACAGAAGCAAGGTGAATCAGGTATAGTATGGCTCTAAAGTGTAGTTTTACGATATCGCTAAAGTGATGGCATCCAGGTCTCAAGGAACAAAAGAACTATTTATCAGTATGTGATGGTGTACACATGTATAACCCTACATAGAAGCAAGGTGAATCAGGTGTGGCTTGTCCTAAAGTGTGCTCTGAGTTCCTAGGGTTTGAGTGAGGGAAACTCCAAGGGTGGACATTAGCATCACCTTTATAAGCCACTCGGCCAATCAAATGATTATCAGTGTTCATGTGTGGTGCTTGCCAGGGTTGAGCGCCCAGCACATAGCAAGTGCTTTATAGATGTTAGCTCCTGTCTTCCTTTCTCTTCTCCCAGGGGTGAACTTGCCACTGTCCATCGGCAAGTTGCACTGTCGAAGGGAGCCCCAGAAGAATGTGATAGAGGATTCAAATCAGGACAGCAACTGGTGGTGCTCCCCTCAGGGTGGCTGTACTGGGTTACTGTGGCAGCAACACGGAAAGACCAGCATGGACACGGAGGAGGAGGAGCTAGGCATGGTCCTGAAACGGACGCTTAGAAGTTGTTTTTTTCTAAAAAACCCAAAACGAAACAACAACAGAAGGGAGGAGAGGCACTTCTGACTTCATTCTCTTACTTTGGGGGGTGGTGGTGGTACCTGCTTATCTCTACACATAAGCAGTGTCTGCCCAACCCAACTCATCCCCCTTCAAGACTGACACACAAGGCTAACTCAGGATAGTAAAGCTTCAGGTCCTAAACCCAAAGTCCAAGGGGATAGCAGAACCTCTCAGGAAAATGGACTCCATTATCTGCAGTGGTGAGGATGCACCCTGGAGCGGCTGTCTCCTGAAAACCACGTTGGTCCCGTCAAGCGTTGATGGTATTAAGGGCTTATTTAGACCGTGCCAATCCAGCACCGACAGCACCAACCAGATCCACCACACAGTGCCCAGATTGCTAATGGCGGGCATCTCTAGCTCTGCCCTAGCTCTCTTCGGTCTGAACCTAAACGCCACATTGGTACCCCAAGACGGACTCGGGGCCACTCGACTTTTTTCCCTGTTCAGTGTTCCCTCTGCTTTCATGGTCACTTGTCACTACAATCAGCATTCTGGGTACCAGTAGCCAAGGATTCCCAGAACCCAGGATTTTGCTATAAAAACTCCAGTTACACTTCCAATTTGGTAACTTGGTGTGTGTGTGTGTGTGTGTGTGTGTGTGTGTTTATGGTGTAAAGGGCTGTCCCCAGGGTCTCAGTCACACTCAGCAAATGCCCATCATGGAGCTACATTCCAGCCCCGTGACTTTGGCTTCTGGCTTGTTCACCAACACTCTAACAATAGTTATCATCAATCTGTGCCCTTTGGGGGGTGGAAAATATGGAGACATAGTGTTCTGTGGGCATCTGCCATGACACCAGGGCAGAGGTCAGGAAGGTTGTGTGGTGGGGCAAGAAGGCTGTAAACCCGGGGTGAGATTTAGAAGGCTGCAGAGAAGGGGAAGGGTCCTCTTTAATCCTATTTGTCCTAGGGGAGTTTTCCAAAGCCAGACAAAGGAGCTCCTGTCTAACCCCCAGTCTCACCCGCAGACTGTCCCGGGCAGTCTTTATGCTCCCTTTTCTAGCTGTACGCACTTGGCTGCACAGATTTTTAAAAGGACAAAGGTTGCTTTAATGGTGTTAATGGGGGGTGATGAGCAAATCATAATCTTATAACCGAAATGGTTCACTCATTCGTGTGAGCTATTGAGAGCTAAATCTCTTTGGTAGGTGGAGAAGAAAAGGATTTGAAATTGCCTGCCACCCACCTCCTCCGCAGGAGTCGGCATGCATTAATGAGGGAAGGCTCCCCGCGCTCCGCTCCGAGCTCTCTGCAAAGCGGCTGCTCTGCTGATCGCAAACATCACTGTGACTTGCTAGGCAGGACTGGAGGAACCGTGGGGGTGGGAGGCTGGCTGTTGCCTGCGGTGTTTTTCTTCTGGGGCTCCCCGTTGCCTCTAAAGCAAAATGGCTGCTGAGAAAGGACCCAAGTACAGAGCGGTATTTCTGGATTCTTATTCTTGCAAGCCCCTGGTCAACGTGTGGTGTCCTGCCGTGGCGCGGTGCGCGTCCCATTGCCCACGTCTGAGCTTACCTGATGGCAAGCAATTGAAGAGCTTGCAAGCAAGCTAAAGCCTGTTGGAAAACTGAAGGACGTGGACGTCCTAAGAATAATAGGGCTTTCGAGATGGCTCAGTGTGCTAAGGCCCTGGCCAATAAGGGTCACACCTTGAGTTGGAGCCCCAGGACCCACAGGTGGAAGGGGAGAACTGAATCCCACAAGTTGTCCTCTCACCTCCACACACATCCCCTCCAAATAAATGAATAGTAAATGTAATAAAAATTATTACAGCAAAGGACAGCATACAGATGTAACGTGGTCTTTGCATAGTAGCTTAAGATAAAGAATCGTGTTCAGAGCTTCTGTTGAGAAACTGAGGGGCAGAAAATGATCTTAATGGTAATAACGAGAGGGTGGTGGGATGACTCTATAGAATCCCTGCTGTGTAAGCAAGGTGGTGTGAGTTTGATCTCAAAAACTTCTAGAAAAATCCCTAGTGTGGTGCTTCAGCTTACAGTGCCCATGCTGTGGAGACAGAGACAGGATCCCTGGGACTCACTGGCCAGCCAGTGTCCTAGGTGGCAAATCCCAGGCCAGTGAGAGACCTTATTTCAAAAGGTTAGGGTTGATGGTCATCTAAGGAATGGCATTGGAGGTTGACCTATGGCTTCCTTATGCAGGTGCACACATACAAATAGCCACAAACTTGTACACACACACACACACACACACACACACACCCTCCCCAACCCTCAGCCTCTTCTCTTGTCATCCTCCAGGCTGAATGGAGAGGAACCAGTCAGCCAGAAGAGCAAGTGAGCATGTCCACTCAAGAGACACCTCCAAAACCCACCCAAACAGAGCCACCAACTGGGAATCCAGCATTCGAATGCCAGAACGTATAGGAGGATTTCTCATTCAAATCTCCACAGAGTGTGACAGGAGCGAGTGTTACCAGAGGGAGGACTGTTACCCCCAGCATGCAGAGGGGAAGAGAGAGGTTCAATCGGAGCACCATATGGAGGAGGAGATGAAGATCTGTGACAGAACAGTCTCCAAGGAAGACAGGTGTCACATTGGACCATAGACTGGCAAGGGCAGTGGTGTGTGCGCTATGCTATGGGGTACAGAGGCATGGACATCGAAGTGATGTGCCCAGAGAGCTGGGCTGGAGATGTGGCTCAGTGCTTAAGGACTTTGGCTGCTCTTCCACAGGACCCAGGTTCAATTCCCAGCACCTGTCTGAAAGTCAGGCTCTACATGTATGTTGTGTCTCCCCAGGGAAGGTTTTGTCACACACCACACCACATCACACCACACCACACCACACCACACCACACCACACCACACCACACCACACCATACACCAGCCTAGTTTATCAGTTATTAGGAATCTGCAGCCAGGATTGAGAAGGGCTCACATCCTCCTGTCTGTGAGTCTCCCCTTTTTTATGAGTTTCCAGCGCTTTCTCTATATGCATTGCCGTATGACACAGCCTAGCGTACTCCAGCCTGGCTTCACCCTGGACGGTGCCGTAGGCTCAAGCTCTCTCGTCTTAAAAAAATATCTTTAAAATCTATTTATTTTGTTTCATGCATATGAATGTTTTGCCTCAATGTATGTATGCATACATACATATACATATCGGTATGTGACTATATGTGCACAACACATATGGCTGGTATCCATGGAGGCCAGAAGAGAGTGTCAGAGCCCCTGGAACAGGAGTTACTTGATTGATTCAGCTAGCTAGGAACACAGGCTCAGTACCACGAAGGAGCAGAGCTTAAGAGCCGGTAGAACATGTCTACTCATCCCAGAACAGGAGCACATGACAGACCAAAGCACAGATACCACCAAAGTCCGCAGTGGGCTTTATTGAGGTTCCTGACAGGAATACAGGTGAGAAGTTACTTATAGGAGCAGAAATGACTGAAGACAGTTACATCACCAAAGCCCACCCCAGCATGGGTGACAGCTCACACAAGCACACTGCACAGCCTGCAGGTGGTCCAACAGACAGGATGGTGTCCTTTCCAATGGATTCAGTGGGTCTAAATCTCTTCTAGGCAGCTCAGCTGGTTTCTGCTTCTTCTGCGTAGCTGGTCAGGTCTCCGAGTCTTCTTCGCAGCTCAGCTTGTTTAATCTGAGAGGCACTCTTAACTCTCCTAGCTTTTATTGCTTACTCTGGCAAGGGGTTGGAGGGTCCTAGCGAATCTGGTCAGTTTTAGGGACTTCTTGGAGCTGTTTTGAGTTGTTTACCTTCCTGTTTAGGAGCTTCCTGCAGGATGAAGTTTTTCTACCTAGGAGGAAGCCGTTACACAACAGTGTGTGGGTGTAATGTTAGAGGTGAGTGTAATAGAACTAAGGATGGGAACAGCTGTTAGAGATCAATGGTGGCAGATCCCACTATTCAAAGGAATGGACACTTCCTAGGTAGAGAAACAGACACAGGGCGAAGAAGTAGCGGGTTTAGAGAGTGCAAAGAGTCCCGTGTGCTAGAACTCTGCCTTATGAGGGCATGACACAGCACAGGGTCGCTAAGTCTGCTTTTCTGTGTTTAGATATGTTTGGATATAATAGTACTTGGTATGATACCAAGCTGGGAAGGTGTGTAGCCAAGGTGCAATTGACAACACTGTGTCACCCAGATATGTAGAAAGCAGTACCATTTAGGTTTGTGAGCACTGTGCTGTTTGCATGATAAACTGACCCAGAGATACATTCCTCAGAATGTATCTCCTTCATTAAATGATATGTGACTGTGGTAGTAGGGCAGCCTTGTGTGAACGGGGAGATGGAGATAGGATCCCTTGGGTTCTCTAGCCAGGCAACCTTGCTTTAAAAAATGGCGATCCAGCCGGGTGGTGGTGGCAAACGCCTTTAATCCCAGCACTTGTGAGGCAGAAGCAGGGGGATTTCTGAGTTCGAGGCCAGCCTGTTCTACAGAGTGAGTTCCAGGACAGCCAGGGCTACCCAGAGGAAACCCTGTCTCGAAAAACAAAAAACAAAAAAAAAACAAAAAAAAAAACCAAAAAATGGCAATCCAAGGTCAGAGAGAAAACATGTCTCAAAACCTGAAGTGGACATGTCCTGAGGAATGGCACACTCATGTGTGAACACATGCATACACACATAAATGAGTAAATAAATCAAAACAATAAAACCTACTAATTCCCAATCCTTTATAAGATTTTTTAATTACATTTTTAACATACATTTTAAATGCCAGCCTTACTCACTTATGCATTTTTAAAATTTATTTCTCAGTGCAGAGGTCAAAGTCAAGGTTTCATATGTTTTGTTGCTCACCTATATCCACAGCCTTGTTTTTGACATTGTCTCAAAATATTGCCCATGCCAGTCTCAAATGGCTGGGCTCTTGTTTTAGCTTAAGTAGCTGGGATTAAAGGTGTGTGCCACCATGCTTAGGGAAGGCAGGCATGTTCAACAGTAGGTTTTTGTTTTTTTCAACAGTAGTTTTGATAAATGCTGGTAAATTAAATTTTTATTTAATAATTATTTTAATAAATAACATTAAATATTTAATATTATTATTGGTTTTGTTGTGTATGTGTGTGTGTATGTGCAGTTCCTTGTATGTCGAGGTCAGAGGACAACTTTCAGGAGTCAGTTCTCATCAGACCTGGATTCTTTTCCTTCTTTGTATATAATGCAACTGGGGCCCAGAATTGTTAAGGTATCAAGGCTAAGTGTGGATCTAAAAAGAACCAGCTACCTTTTGGTAGCTCGTCGAGTCCTAAGATGATGTATTTCAATACACACCAAGGAAACCGATAATTTACATTAAAATAATAGCAATACTGGCATGTCCATTATGTAGGATTGTTTTGAGCTGTTAAATTGGGAAAGGAAGAAACAAAAAAACAAGGTGAAGTAAGTATACGCTGTGGAAAATCAGATATTTCTTCCTTACCCATCTTTGCTAGAGAAGACAGAATGTTTAATAAAACGCTAATACATTTTTAAACAAAACACTTCTTTTTAAGTAGTCTTAATCATCACAGGTTCTTAAAAAGTATTAGCTGAATCACAGATTACTAAATTCCGGATGATTTAGACTCATAAGGCTTTTTAAGTGTGAACAGGGATAACACTGATGAGAACTTTGCAATCTTAAAATTTTGAAGTGCCTTGAAAATATAAAATAGTAAGATGCTAAAAGCTGAGATTAGAAGGAATCCTTTTTGTGAAACTGAAACTAGTGGGTTTTTTAAAATTTATTTTATTTTCTATATTCTTTGTTTACATTCGAAATGATTTTCCCTTTCCTGAATATTTCATTAAATTCCTGTTTTACATTTTCCCAGTTGAAGGTTGCCCACAGTGGTTCTTATCACCACTCTTGTTCTTACCCCAAATCTGACGGATCAGGAGTTCAAAGCCAGCCTCAGCTACATACTTAATTCTAGACTAGCTTGGGTTATATGAAACTTTGTCTTAAATAACTAAATAAATAAATTTTACAATATTCTTATCAGTTGACCACAGGTATGATAAATTGGTTTGTTCTCTAAGCTGTTTTGGGATTCTCAGCCTTCTCTCCAGAGTCCAACTTTGTTAGTAGCTACTATAGGATGTTCTAAATTCTCTCTGTCTCACTTCTGTCTCCACAATAACTGATTGGCCTAAGAGAGGGAAGCAGGGTTGGGGCTGGGGTGCATGGTTCTCAGGAGTTTTAACCTCCTTAAAAAGAGGCTGATTAGCATTTCTCTGGGGTCACAGACTGTAAGATGTGAAACTTGGGGATGCCGTGGGACACACCTCCTCCATGAGGATGTGTCTTGTGAAACAAGGAGAGTGAGTCTACAAGTTCCCTGTACAAAGCTCACAAGATTCTGTGATTCTGTAGTAGAGCTACCCTCCCCTCAGCAAGGGACTGCTTTTCCTTGATTTCCAAGATAAAGCACTGTGAATTTAGGGGTGAGAGAGCCTCCAGAAAAAGAGGGCTACTAAGTCCTCTCTCTTAGGAAAGCCCTCTCTGGAAGTAGCCACTTCAAAGTAATTCAATCTTCTCATCACAGAATCTTGGCAATCATTTAAGTGTTGGCACACTATAACCATTTTCTGGATTATCAACCTTGCTATAATACAAGTCTCTTTCTTTTCTAGGAATTGACCCATGCCACTGATCATGTAGTATGTGTGTGTATATATACACATGAGTGTGTTTGTACAAGTCTGCTAGACTACAGAGGTCAGGGTCAGCAATGGGTGTCTTCATCTATTGCTCTACACATTCCTTTTTGAGACAGAGTTTTTCACTGAACCTTGCTTGCTGGTTTTTTGTCCAGACTGGCTGACCAGCAAGGCCCTGAGACCCACCTGTCTCCAGTGTGAGGGTACAGATACATGCTGCCTTGCTGTGCCATGTCATGCAGAGGATCACACTCTGATCTCTGTGTTTGCATGACAACTACTGAACCATATCCCAGCACCATCTAATACTTCTTGCATGCTTCCTATGTCCTAATATATGGCATCTATCAACTTACTAAATGTTCACCACAGTCTACATTGTGTGCTAGATTGTTATTCTCATGTGATGCTCAAAGAAAATGCAGCCAAGAGAGGCTGAGAAACACATCCAAATTCACACAGCTCGTGTGGGAGTAGATTCAGGTTGCTTGTCTCCAGGATTCTTGATCTGTAACTACTCATGGAACAGGGGTGTTTAGAGGCAGAAGATAGTGCATCCCAGGAACTCTTTTGGATCCCCAAGACCCCTGGCTCAAGAGGGCATTAACCAACTCCATGGTACAAAATTCTGCAGAATTCTGTTAGAATTTCATGTGCTCTTTTTGGAACGTAAAATATTCTCTATAGGCTCATGCATTTGAGCACTTTGTCTCCAGCTAGCAGATTGCTTTGGGATATTACAGAACCTTTGGCACATGTGCCTAGCTGGCAGGCATAGGGCTATGGGGTAGGACTAGAGTGTGTTTCTATGTGTGAGTATGTGCACATGTGAATTCAAGTACCCACAGAGTTCAGAAGAGCCGGAGTTACCTGTGGTTGTGAACAGCCTGGTGTGGGTATTGGGAATTGAAATGGGTTCTCTGAAAGAGCAGTACATGCTCTTAGCCATAACTTCAGAGCTATCTGTTGAGTCAGGAATGGTCATTTTTAAGAATGATTTTCTATTTTAGAAGGAGGAGGGGGCTGAAGAGATGGCTAAGTGGTTAAGAGCACCAGCTGCTCTTCTAGAAGACCTGAGTTCAGTTCCCAGCACTCACATGACTGCTCCCAACCACCTGTAACTGAAGTTCCAGAGGTCCTCTTCTTACCTCTGCAGGCACCAAACCAAGCACACATGCATTGCACTTCTATATATTCAGGTAAAACATGCATACACATGAAATAAACATGTAACCTCACAGTAGTTTCAATTACTACTTTCCCCCTACATTTTATGTCTCATGGAACTAGGTATTTCTTGAAGGCAGGACAGCAGAAGACTCTATCTTTAGGCATGTGTTTTGAAAGCCTAATCTACTAAGGACTGCAGAGGCTGAGGCAATGATTATCTTCTAAACCCAGATGAAAAAATTTCTCACTTGGATGACAGGTACAGGGACTCAGGGTATTGGAAAAACAGATACCTCCTTATTACTCTGGAGGACAGGGTAGTGAGATGTTATTCACGGTGGTGGTGGGCTTGGACCTAAGGGTCCAAGCCTTGCAGATGTGTCCTAGGTAGTTCCAAAGGAGTCTGAGATCCTAACACCAGAATAAGACCCTAATTCTGTGTGGATAACTGACTGACAACCAGGTAGAAGCATTCCATTCCAGGTTGTTCTGGGCTGAATTATGTCTCCCCAGATTCATGTGTTCTAGTCCCAATCCTCAGTCTTTCTGATGGCTCTAATTGGAGATGGGAACACTGATGAGCTAAATAAGGTTAAGTGGGGTTATTAGGGTAGGCAGCCCTAATACAATACGACTGGAATTCCTGTAAGAAGAGATTGTGATAGGCTGTGCAGAGGGAAGACCACAGGCCCGGTGTGGTGGTGCATGGCTTTAATCCCAGCCTTTGGCAGGCAGAGGCAAGCCAAAACTATATCAAAATACCAAACTAAACCACTCTCCCAAAACCCCCAAACCAAAACCAAACCCAAAAGACAAAACAGAGGAAAGGACAGAAGTGCATCGCTTTTAAATTTTAAATTTTAAAGTTATTTTATAACTTAGTGTAGAGTTGTTTTAAATAACCTAATTAATTTCTCATTTATTTCTTGTGTTATTATTAACATTTTCCCCTCCTCCCCTTTTGAGACAGGGTCTCATTATGCTCCTCTGGCTGGCCTGAAACTCACTGTGTACACCAGGCTGTTCTTGATATATTTTGGCTTTTTGATACCAGGTCTAGCTATGTAGCCCTGGCTGGCCTGGGACATTTATTCTTTCTCGGAAGCTCAACTATATTGACTTGTGTCTTGCACACTCGAAGTTCATAGATGAAGTTCATACACATGTTCACGAATATATTCTATAGGAAACCTTTACATATAAGCTCCGCTACAGAGCATAGAGGAGGAATTAGAAACCAAACCTCCTGTTTTGCAACTGATAGGAAGCAGAACAGACCACAAATACATAGTGAAAGCCATAGAAAAGGCTTTTGGGCTTTTGTGATTGTATCAGCAGATGGCAAGTGTAATTTATTGTAGACAGACTAATAATTAATTGTGGAGCAGGAAGGCCAGGCCAGTGATGTGTCTGGGCAGCAGATAATCCTCTAGCACACAGATCAAGAAGAGGATTTAGGGATTACTCCTGAAAAAGCATCAAAACTATCAATCTAGTATCAGGTTGTGGAAACAAAGGCAAATGGTGTTGACAAAAAGGGGCACAGAAAACTGGAGGTAGAGCCTGCCAATGTGCGATCCTAAGACTTTTGGGCACAGTGGGACTGGGTCTGCCCTTCTGTTTGATGATGGCTATCCCTGATTCTCAGTGCCACTGTGTCTAATGTTTAAAAGACCTGCTGGGTGAGTCCTAACTGCTAGGACTGCTGTTCTGTGTGGACTCAGCCTCACTGTGCCTACATGTGCGTGGGCTTTGCGATTTCCTTTTAAGTTTTATTTTCTTTAGTATGTGTATGTATGTGTGTACAGGGGAAGTCAGGGATAAATTTCAGGGGTCTCTTCTCTGCAGCCACCTTGTGAGATCAGGGGGCTCAAACTCAGGGAATTCCACAGGTATGAAAGTGCCTCTACCTTCTGTACTATTTTGCCAGCCAGAGTTTATGAGTTATTCTGTCTCTGTTAGGAATGAGACTGCATTTTCTCTCTGCTCTCTCTATCAAGCTGAACCTTCCTAGATATTTTCCTTCCTTGCTTAGCTTTTTTATTTTTATTTTTTAAACATGGTCTCATGTAGCCCAGGCTGACTTTAAATGCATTCAAGGACAATTTTGAACTTCTGACCCCCCTGCTTTCATCTCCCAAGTGCTTGATTTACAGGTTCCCACGACTACTCTAGGCTTCTGCAGTGCGGGGGATGGAATTCCCCGTCTCAGGCTCGCTAGGCAGGCACTCTATCAAGTGAGTCATGTTTCCAACCTTGTTGTTATTATATAGGCAGGGATTTTTCTCAGCTGGGTCTTCATTGTCTTGATTTTCACCCTATTTTATTTTACTCTCTGCATTTTTTCTCGCTGTACTTATGCTGAAAAATAAAAATAAAAATAAAAAAAGAAAGAAAGAAAGAGAAAGAGTAGCCAAGGACATGGCATCCGCTGTCGCAGAGTTTGGGTAGAACTGGCAATCTTCTTCCAATGGTAGCTTTCTCTTGTATGTAACAGTTCTAGAGTAGACAAATACTTAATACGAGCTTATAAACAAATGGAAAAACAGGGGCTGAAGATGAGAGGGCTCAGCAGTTTATGAGCACACACTGTTCTTGCGGGTAACCCAAGCTCAGTTCCCAGCACCCACAAAAGGCAGCTCGCAGCTGCCTATAACTCCAGGTCTAGAGGATCAGATGTCTCCATCGGGCCTCCATGGGTATCCCAGGAATGACATACACCCCCACACAAGCATATACACAGAAAACTACTTTAGGCTGAACCTAAAATTCATATATTGACTTCTATACCATTATATTTTTTAAATAATATTTAAATGTAGACATTATATAGGGTAATACAGTAAATATCTGTGAGTCCACCTCTCAGGAACTAGGGTATTGAACACACGTTGAAATGCCTTCCTATTAGTCAGCTTCCCCTTGAGGCTTGTAAATGCTGCTCTAGGAACATCAACACGAGCATCCCTTGAGAGCCCGAGATGCTGTGGATACACAAGGTGATGCATCCATATGAATATTAAATAAGCCCCCGGGGTTGTGTCTTGGCACCTGCCACCTGCCTCTTCTGCTTCCCAGATGCCACTGCTGTTGTACAGACCCTCCCTCAACAGAGCACACCTCAACACAACAATGGCCCCTTGTTTTCTCTATCCCAGTTCCCACTCAAAGTCCAGCCAGCTGGAGGAGTCGGCGCTGGAGCAACAAAAGAGGCAAGGAAGTGTCTGAGCCAACTAGAAACATAGTGCGAACGTATGTAGCTGTTTACAAGTCCACACGCCTAGTGAAAGGCGAGACGGCGCCTGGGACCTGCCCTCCGTGCTCATCCTTTACACACGCTGTACCCACGCTGATGACTCCGACCCCAAATACTTGGGACCAGAGTGTTTGGATGTGGAGTTTAGGCAGTTTTGCTTTAATATTTTCACAAGCTTTACAGGTGAAACATCCCTCATCTGAAAGTATAGAATCTGAGTAAACTGAGTGTGGTGGCACACGTCTTCAATTCCAGCACTCAGGAGGTAGAGGTGGGATGATCGGGAGTTCGAGGTTACCCTGAGGTACATAACAAGTGTAAGGCCAGCCAGAGACATGTGAGACTTTGTCAAAAAAAATAAATAAATAAAAAAAAAAAGGATCAAGCTCCCCGGGCGGTGGTGGTGCACGCCTGTAATCCCAGCACTTGGGAGGCAGAGGCAGGTGGATTTCTGAGTTCGAGGCCAGCCTAGTCTACAGAGTGAGTTCCAGGACAGCCAGGGCTACACAGAGAAACCCTGTCTCAAAAAAACAAAAACAAACAAACAAACAAACAAACAAAAACCAAAAAGGATCAAGCTCCCGAATCTTAATGCTCCAAAATCCAAGACTTTTTGTGCAAGACACAAAACATTTCTAACTTGGAAGCTTTTTAAAAGGATTTGTTTGTGATATTTTTAAGTGTGTGTGTGTGTGTGTGTGTGTGTGTGTGTGCGCGTGCACATGTGAGTGCAGTTGCCTGTAGAGGCCAGAGGTGTTGGGTCCCTTGGAGTTGGAGTTATAGATGGAGCCACAGACAGTTGTGAGTCTTCTGGGTGTGGGTCTGGGAAGTGAACTCCGGTCTTCTGGAACAAGCAGCCAGTGCTCTTAACTGTCAAATCACCTCTCCAGGACCTGATTTGAAGGTATTTACAGTTGCTTTGTAACAGACTACTGCAAATCAAGTAGCGGAATGAATGCACCTATTCTCCTAGTGTCTGGGAGGCAGTCCAGGCAGAGTGTGGCTGAGACCTCTGCCTAATGACTAGGATGAACGCGCTGCCAGGCTTCTGCAGGCTCTACTGGGGAAGACTTCACTGCCAGGGCAGAATTCATTTCTTTGTGACTCTTATTTTAGGTCCTAGGTTTTTGCTTGCTGTTGGCTGAGGTTACTCCCCAATCTTACTCCCACATGGCCATGTGCTACCTTGAGCACTCAGGAAAGCCTTCAGTTATATCAGACTTATGTAATATAAACCACAGATTTATAACCCACCATCTTTGCCATGGTCTTTTGCCTAGAATCAAGGCATAGGCTCCGGCTACCCTCAAGGGGAAGGAACAAACAGCAGCAGAGGAGTCATTATGGGTGGACTTGGTGGTGATCTTCCTATCTGTGCCTAAGTAGACAAGGCCTTGGTAAAGAAAAAACAAAAACAAAAGAAAACAAACTGGTTGGCAGACATACTTTGTTGGCATTTCTTTCCAAAGATCATGTGTAACTACATTAGCAGAAACTTGGCATTCTGCTGGCATTTTAGAACCAAATGATGCATTGTATAGTGCTGACTGTTCAGGAGTGACTTATTGTACTAGCTAACTTTCAAACCCTTTATTATGCTCTTGTAAAGGAGTGTAGTTTAGAAAATTGTGAGATAGAACTGATAAGGGGGAAGGAGCTATAGGAAAGCAGAAACTGTTCTGAAGTTTTAAGCTTGTGTGTGTGTGTGTGTGTGTGTGTGTGTGTGTGCACATTCGTGAATGTGTATAGAGAAGTGAGGGGTCAACCCTGAGTACCTTTTTCTCTAGAGCCAGTCATTTGTTTGTTTTATGAGGCACAGTCTCTCACTGGCCGGGGCTCATGGATTAGATGAGGCTAGCTGGCCAAGGAGTTTTGGGGGTCACCTGTTTCTGCCTTCCCAGCACTGGGATTACAAGTGTGCGCCAACATGGCTGGCGTTTTAATGTGGGTTCTGGGGAGTAAACACAGGTCTTCATGCGTGTACGGCAAGCACGTCTGTTGCTACCCAGCACCTGGTCTGCTCATTTTTAAAATGATTCTGTTTGGGTTAGGAAACATTAATCTGTGTAGGATTTTTTTTCTAAAATCAACTGTTTCCCCATTTCTATGAAATAAATATTAACCCCTAAATGCTTGTTTATAGTGATAGCAACTAATCAGTCAGTCCAAGGCCCTTACTGTCAATCTTTGTTCTGACTTCCACACTTTCATCAAAATACTTGTCTGAAACACAAAGTTCAGCTGGAGAAAAATGGTGATGGGGTGTCGGTGATTAATAATACTTGTTACTCTTGCAGAAGACCCCGGGTTCAGGTTCCCAGCACTCAGATGGCTGATCACAACTTTCTATAACTCGGGATCCCAAAGGGGATCTACGCTGGCTTCTTCTGGCTCCCACAGGCACTAGGCATATATGTGATGCACATGCATACATGCAGGCAAAACGTCATACACATTAAAAAAAGAAAAAAAAAACACCCACAAAGTTTGCCACTTTTCTGATAAAGTCTACAGGATCAACTCTGAGTCCCACACTGGAATCCGAGTCTTGCTGACCTTAGCACGTACGCACACGTGCTCGCTACCATCTTCAGCTTCCTCATGTGTCCCACACACAGTTTCATGGCCCACTGCTCTTCCCCGTTCCTGCCGCTGCACTCGTTATGCCCTCTACTTGGTATATGCCTTCATGGTGTGTCTAGAAACTTTGGTTATTCTCTCTGAGGACATTGGCCTCTCTGACTTATCACAGGGGTGAACCACACAATACATGCTCTTTAAATATTGCTGGGGCACATACCTAAGAATCCACTTATTCAAAGAATCGTAGGAACTGGTTCCTGCACTTGATCTTAGCCCAAAGGGCAAGAAGCAACCAAGATGATGGCTTCCTCATGACTGTGATTTGAGGGAAAATAATCATTACATGAATTAAGAATTAAGAATGCAACAATGTACACGAGTAAATTAATGTATAGAGGAAGAAGGCATCGTGTTTGACTGAAACAACTCAAGATATTTTTTTGCTGAAGGAATTTAAAAGCATTAAATATATTTAGATATGTATTTAAAATACATATTGAAAAATGTGAAGGGATTTGAGCCTTTGTTAGTATGATCTCTCTATAGCAGGCTTTCAGTAGAAATCCTTGTTTCTTGTAGGTGTAGACACTCTGTGTGTGTAGATAGGCATATGAACACATGTATGTATATGGGTGCTCATGAATATGTGCAAGCCCAAGGTTGATACTGGGTGGCTTCCTTGTTTTCCACTTTATATATGAGACAGGGTCTCTGACTTGAATCCAGAGCTCACCAATACAGGCTAGCCAGCTTCCCAGGGAGCAAGTTTCTGCCTGAGTGGAATTACAGGGTGCCCACCACATTCGCCCAGTATTTACACGGGTTTCTCTAGTGGCAATCACTTTATTCACTAAGCTGATTCCCTAGCTCCTCTTCATTAAAAATATTGTTTTGCTGCAGATGTATAGGAGCAAGGGAGGCCCACCTTCTTTCAGGAAAAGGCGGAGAAGGGGAAGGGGCAATGGAGGGAGGGATTTGTAAAGGTGGGACTGGGAAGAGAGGAGAGGGGGGCTATCAGGACGTAAAGTGAATTAAAAATAAATAAAAAATTAAAAGTATTGGTTTGAATGAAAATGGTAGGTAAAGTGGAGGAAGAACACTTTGCAAATGAATAAAAAGCAAGATCAAAAGTTCTAGCACAGGGAAACACAGGCCAAGTTCACAGGTTCCTTGCCTAGGGCATGCACTGGTTAACGGTGGAAATTAATACTGTGCAGGATGGAATGAAGCTATGGACAGTCTGAAAGCTATGCATGCCATTTGCATTTGGTAAGGCAGGCACCAGTTGTTCAGTGCATCTTTTCTGGTAATGGTAAATGGGTGGCAGGGAAAAGAAACAAATTATAAATTTGAGAGATTAGGTAAAAGACCTCAACTTGGATAAAAAGTGTTCCCTGTGTTTTTATATTTCTTTATGATTTAGAAATCATCCAAGAAGCTGTCAGGAGAGTTTCTTTGCACATGCCTTGTAGGATATGGGGAGATCCACAGAAGGTAATGCTTCTATCATTCAGAAATTCAACCTGAGTTAATCTACCTCCTATAACCAGCAAATTACATTCATCTAGACAATCTTGTTATTGGAATTTAAACCTGTCTCTTTTGTTAATGTCCATTGTGGCTAATTTTACGTAATAGCTCCACAGGCCTAAGGGATGCCAAGAGGACTAGGGAAATGCTATTTCTGGTTGTTTGGTGAAGGTGTTCTTGGAAGAAATTAACATTTGAATTGGTGGATTACACAAAATCTGTCTTCACCAAGGCAAAATCCCACCCTCAGGTGTGGGTGGGAGTGAGAAAGGAGAAAATTTAGAAGCAGGTGTGAAGGGATCCTGGCTTTGACGATGGAAAAGTCCAAGGCATGTGGACATAATCAAGAATCCAGAAAAGGCATGAAAACACATCCTCCTCCACAGTCTGCAGGAGGAACACAGCCCCGCGGGGACAGAGGGTTAGCTCAGTGACAGAAAAATAAGGGACTGAGATCTGCTGTCAAAATGGCACATTCCTCTCTCCAATCTCATAAACTCAATCTGGGACATATGTAGCACTCTGATGCTCAGAAATGCCTTTCTGGGGGAGGGGGGTAGGGAAACATTTGGGATGCAAATAAATAAGATAATTAATAGAAAAGAGAAATGCCCGTCTGATTTGTTGGTGCTTACTTCTCATTTTCCTTCAGTTGAGAGTAATGAATTGATTTCATAAAAATTGTGTCTATGTGATGAAGTTGTAATACTCTTTGGAAAGTGAACTCATGAAACTCATTATTCTTGCTTATATAATATAGAGAAAAAATATAAGTAAGCCCCAGAAAGGTTTCTATCAATTCACCAATGTCAGGTTTAGGAGTTCTTAGAGATAATGCCTTACAGAATCCTCAATGCTGTTACTATCAACAATGGCCTCTTAGGGCTGCCCCTGCTGTCCTATCCTCCTCTTAATACTGTGACCCAGCAGGCCAGTATCTTCCAATTTTATTATCTGTATATCCTAGTTCCCATATACACAACTTTGCCACACCTATAACAACATCCTGTAAGAAATTAATTGTTTTAATTACTTCTTGAGCACTTTCTCCAAATTGCTTTTTTTTTTTGCATTTTTTTCAATCGTTTTCTTTTCTTTTTTTTTTTTTTTTACTTTTCCTTCCCATCAGAAAGCATTTCTTTTTTTTTTCTTTTTCTTTTTTTTTTTATTTTCTATATTCTTTGTTTACATTCCAAAGGCTTTCCCCTTTCCCAGGTACCCCCCACCATATGTCCCATAATTCCTCTCCCCCCATGCTATTCCCCACTCTTTCCCCCCCCCCACGATTTCTCTGTTCTGGGTCTACAATACTGGATCCAATCTTTACAGGCCCAGGGTCCTCTCCTTTTTTTCTTCTTGAGAGTCATTTGACTTGCTAATTGTGCCTTGAGTATTTAGGGCTTCTGGGCTCATTAATATCCACTTATCAGTGATTGCATTTCGTGTGTATTCTTTTGTGATTGGGTTAGCTCACTTAGGATGATAGTTTCCAGATCTAACCATTTACCTACAAATTGCATGAATTCATTATTTTTAATTGCTGAGTAGTACTCCATTGTATAAATATACCACATTTTCTGTATCCATTCCTCCTTTGAGGGATACCTGGGCTCCTTCCAATTTCTGGCTATTATAAACAAGGCTGCTATAAACATAGTGGAGCATGTGTCTTTGTTGTATGCAGGGGAATCCTCTGGGTATATGCCCAGGAGTGGTATGCCAGGGTCCTCTGGGAGTGGCATGCCCAATTTTCTGAGGAACTGCCACACTGATTTCCAGAGTGGTTTTACCATTTTGCAATCCCACCAACAGTGGAGGAGTGTTCCTCTTTCTCCACATCCTCGCCAGCACTTGTTGTCTCTCGAGTTTTTAATCTTAGCCATTCTGACTGGTGTGAGGTGGAATCTCAGGGTTGTTTTGATTTGCATTTCCCTGATGACTAATGATGTTGAACATCTCTTAAGGTGTTTCTCGGCTATCCGAATTTCTTCTGGTGAAAATTCTTTGTTTAGCTCTGTACCCCATTTTTTGATAGGGTTTCCAAATTGCTTTTTATAGAAAAAAAACAAAAAACAAACAGGAACAGATAATAACTGCACTTCTACATTCTTACAAAAAATCAAGCATGTTCTATTGTATTGCACTTTGTTCTTTTTGTATAACACAACATCATACAACTCTTTTTACAAAGCTTAAAAAAAAGACTGATATTTTCAGCATCACTAGATCATATATTCTGTCATACAGATACAGCATAATGTTTCTAGTAGTTCCCTTTGAGCTGCTATTTGGGTCTTTTTACCCGCTCCATATTTCCCCGCTATTTGAAACATGCTACATGAATAACCAAGTTATATGACCACTCATGTACTTTATAAAAAAAAGTCACATAAGTTTTTCTTATGTGTGTGGGTGTTTTGTCTACAAGTATATCTGTGATATATTGCTGTAACAGAGGCATAAATAATATGGCTCTAGCCAACCATTTTATGAGATGGGACTCACATTTGACAATGTTAATGTGTCTAAGAATCTGGAAGTAGCTAGGTTATGTGGGCATGTTTGGTTGTCATTTGGTAGCGTTTTTGTTGTTGTTTGTTTTTTAATTAAAAGAAAGAAAATGAAGTTGGGTAGGTAGAGAGGTGAGAAGGATCAGGGAGGACTTGGGGAAAGGGAAAGAATATGACCAAAATATATCATAGGAAAAAATTAAAAATAAAGGGTGGTGTGGAACAACTGGCATGGGGGAAGGGAGAGGGTGCTGTGGTCAGGACGCAGTGTACGCAAAAAGAATAAATTATAACTAAAGAAACAAATAATGTAGAGAATATTTTATATGCATGGATGTTTTGTCAGCATGTTTATCTGTATAACACATGTATGCCTCAAACCCTTAGAGGCCATCAGAGCCCCTGAAATCGGGCTTAGAGGTAGTTGTGAGCTACCATGTGGTACTGGGGATTGAGCCCAGGTCATGTGGAAAAGCATCCAGTGCTTTTAACTGCTGAGACATATCTTTAGTCCTATATGTACTTTCTGACTTATCGTTAGAATAACCTTCCATAAGAAGGTTATTGTTTCAGAGGGTAATTCCATCTGTAATTTTGGCAGGTAGGGTCTAATTCTCTGTAGAGATTGTACCATTTTATACCACCAGTAACAATACTTGAATACTATTTGTGGTGTGTGTGTGTGTGTGTGTGTGTGTGTGTGTGCGCCTATGTCTATATGAGTGCAGGTGCCTAGAAGAGCTTCTGACCTCTTGGAACAGGAGTTACAGGTGGTTGTGAACTACCTGGTATGGGTGATGGGGACCAAACTTACGTCTTCTGCAAGAGCAAGTGCTCTTACCCATGGAGTCATCACTTCAGCCCAACACTTGAATTCTTCTTTTCTTTTCTTTTTTCTTTTTTGGTTTTTTTGAGACAGGGTTTCTCTGTATAGCCTTGGCTGTCCTGGATCTCACTCTGTAGATCAGGCTGGCCTCGAACTCAGAAATCTGCCAGCCTCTGCCTCCCAAGTGCTGGGATTAAAGGCGTGCGCCACCACTGCCCGGCTTCAACATTTGAATTCTTAACATCAAATATCAAAATAACAGGTTCTGTGAATTTGCTTTGCAGTTCTGAAAGAGGCTCTATTTCTACAGAAGTCAGTAAAATAGAAAAATAAGGATGATGCACACTTATTGTTAAGAAGCTTATATAGGCTCAAAAGCCCATCAATGGTGTTGTGCTGAGGCCTATCTTCATACTGGGATTTACATAGTGTCCTATGTGTGTCATCACTGCAATGTAACAGGGTCCTTCATATAACTAGTGATGTGATATGATGTCCTTTGGGGTTGGCACCAGTGGGTAGATGGCATAGGGTGTGACTCAGGAGAAGTCATTGTGCAAAACTGATTATGATGGAGAAGGAACTCCTGAGCCTCTTGGTACCACTGTAAGATTTAAAAGGAACAATAGTTAGGAAGAGAGTGTTTAATACATAATAGGCTCCAACACTAAGTTTCTTTGCTTTTCTGAAAGTAGCCAAGAATTAAGAAGGAAAACCCCAAGTACTCCCAAATGGGATTTATGTCATGACTTCTATATAGTAAAACCACCTTACAATACTCAAAAAGCTCTTAGAATGTATTTAGAATGAATTTACATGTAATAGGAACATGCTTTGTTGTTTAGCTTTTCAGTCTATATAGTAGTAGAAGCATAGGATCAAACTGTTAACTGAATGAATTATAGAAAGTAAAGGTCAAAAAAAAAAAAAGAGAGATTAGGAAAAAGCCACACTAGTACCTATAATAAAGGTGCCTAGTAGGTCTAAGGAGCCTCTTAGAACAAGGCCATATTAAAGCTAAGCTGTCAAGAAAGGGTTAATTAGATAGGAAAGATGCACCAAGTAAAAGTGGGTGTTAAAGCATGTGCTTAATATGTCTCGAGTTAACATGAGCTTAACAGGTCTTGAGTTCAATTCCCAGTACCAAAATAGAAAATGAGTAGACCTCAAATTAAAAGGTTAACTGTTGCCCTGTATATTGAAAGCAGGCCAATGAGTAACTTTTTTTTTTTTTTACTTACTCTTCTCTCTATATTTACATAAAGGGTTGAATTGTCCCCAATGATTTTTATAAAAAGTTACATAAAACATAAACTCTAATTTTTGTGAACACTCTAATTTTTGTTAACATGATTTTAAATATTAGTTATCCAGAAAATTAGTCATTAACTCTTTCATCCAGTGCTCATGTGTTCAATACTGATAAGCGTTAAAGATACACAGAATAGTTAAATGACCTAAAATTCTAGGTTAAAAAAATGTATCTTCAGCCGGGCGTTGGTGGCACACGCCTGTAATCCCAGCACTGTGGGAGGCAGAGGCAGGCGGATTTCTGAGTTCGAGGCCAGCCTGGTCTACAGAGTGAGTTCCAGGACAGCCAGGGCTACACAGAGAAACCCTGTCTCAAAAAACCAAAAAAAAAAAAAAAAAGTATCTTCTACCAAACACTCCAAACTCATATTAATCTTTTAGTAAGTCTCTGTGATAAGTTTATTATCACTGTAACTAACTTATTTTAAAGCCTTCTGGATTGGAGACTATATGCACCCCCCCTTCTAAAAAAGGTAGAAAGATAAAATTGTTGAGCCAACAATTACAAAATTGAAATCACTTGAAAAGTCTGAATCATGTATCTACTTGAAACTTCAATTTGACACTTTTTGACTCATTGTTGCTTTCGCCAGCCTTAGTGTGTGTAAATTACTTAGCTAATTTCACTAGTAGATTCTGTTCTTTCAGAGCACAGAGAAATAAGAATCATAAATATGCTGTTATTGCCTGCCTGCTTTTGTATCTCATTTTGTAGTCACAGGTTTAAATAAAGAAAATATATTTAAAAAGTACAAATTAATTGCACTTATTTCCTGGAAATATTTCAAAATGCTTTCTTTTATTAGTGCCAATAAATCTATTTAATGGAGTTTAACTAGATATATATTGGGGTGATACAAATGTAACAGTAACAATAGGGGCAACAATAACACAGACATTTAGTTACCATTTATTTACTGCCTATGAGGTATCAGGTTGAAAGCTCTAAATAGATTATCACCCAGCACATTTTCAAAGAAAGCATATATTCCATCATATAAAGGTATCAACTGAGGCTTAAAGAGATTATCTGGTTTACATTATTCACATTACCACTTTAATGGAACAAGAATTCAGGTCTGAGCAACTGTATTCGACCCATGGTTTAAGGTGTTATTTCATTGCTTGTTCCTTTTTTCTTTTTAAAGAGATTTATTTGTATGCATATTGGTCTGCATTTATGTGTATTTATGTCTGCATAAGGATGCCAGAGCCCCTCAAACTAGGGTTAGAGACAGTTGTGAGATGCAGTGTGGGTGTTGAGAAGGAAACCCAAGTCCTCTGGAAGAGCAGCCAATGCTCTTAACCAGTGAGCCATTTCTCCAGCTCCCAAGGTGTTATTTTAACTCCAGTAAAGAAACAGTCTTTCACCTCTATGCAGAAATAATATTTTACCTGTTAGTGCTGTTTTATTACCATAGAAAGTAAAAGGATTAAACTGTAGTAAGAAGTAAAAGGTGCAGTTATATGATTTCTTTCACAAAGTAGATTTTGGAATCACTTTCTGTAATGTGTAGGTAAAATTCTTTACATAGTTTTTCAGTCTTTATAGGTTTTATCTTGGCATGATATTCTCATGAAAACTTGTGTTCTGCAATAGGGTATTCTCTTCTTTCCCAGTCACTCTAAAAACTTAAGTAGATCCTATGGGTTAAATGTCCTAAGTTGTCAAAGTAGCTTTTTTCTTCAGAACCTCAGTGCTATAAACATAGTATCTATTTGTCTTGTTAGCACTCTAAAAAACAAAACAAAACAAAACAGAACAAAACAAAACACCCCATTATTGCCAGTATTAGATTTACTGAAAACAAATTGGGCTAAAAAAAAAAAAATCTACATAGGTTGATGAGACAATTCCAGTGTTTTCTTTTTCACTCTTTTTCTTCAAAATACTTATTTCAACTCATCATTAACAGCTAAGTAGTTTGCTGCCTCCCACTGAAAGTGCATTGTAATTCAAATCCATTCAGAGCTTCCTCATTTATAGTTTGTTAAGTGAAGCTCAAATACTCTGCACCTATTTTAATGATATAGCACCATTAATAACATTTTCACTTATTTAAAGCCATGTTTACTAACAGAGTCTTAGCACCCCCCCAAAAAACTGGCAAAGACAAGTTTCACACATTCAAATTGCCTTAACAAGTAATTGATACATACAGCTTAAAGCTTTTTTTTTTTCCTCAAATGAAGGTCTTGATAGTTTTAAAACCACGCTGAAAACAAAGTAGGTAGAAACATGTTTGTGCAGAAAACACTCAAGGTCACAAGATGCCCATTCAGCTCTTGCTACAACAGGAAAGAGGCAACCAGGCTGATTTCTAGCTAAATTTTGCCTAGAATTTTCTTAAGGGAAAGTTGGAAACTTTATTACAAAAGATGGGAAAGTTATCAAGTGACAGGAAAATCAGGGGGTCAATAAAGATGAAAGATGCCTAAACAGAAGTGAGAATCAGTAAGTTTGTGGACTCTATATTGACTTATGTAATTATTTTTAGAGCCCCTCAAAATAAGAAAATAACACGGATGAAAGTGGGTGGGTGGGGAGATCCAGCCAGAGGTGAGACACAGCCATTTTGATAGGGGGGAGGGGGGTGTCTAACTACACAATGAGGTCATCCTATCTCCCGGAAGTGACAAGTAATCACCTGCTTTTCACTAGCTCCTCCCCTTCCCTCAGAGGTCCCGCCCCTCTGCCCGCAGCCGGGAGGGTGTTAGGGGGCGTTTCTCCCAGAGCAAAGCTGAGAGCTGCGACGCAGAGGAAGGGGACCCCAAAACGTCTGGCACTGCCTCCTCCAGGGAACACTTTGGACCGTCTCACTCAACCCAGCGGGATTCTGAAACGCCGAGGGGTCAACCTGATGGGTTTCGGGGTCAACGGAAGAGGGGAAGGGGAGCCCTGGCGGGGAGAACCCCCCGGCCCCCCGCCCAGCAGCTGAGGCACAGGAGGGCGGCCATCTTGGCCGGTAGGGTAGGGCCAGGAGGCTGCGGGCGCCGTGCGATTGGGGGGCTCGCCCGGAAGTGACGCCGCCCGCCCGGAAGCGGAGGGGGTTCCCTGGCCCACTCCCCCCGTTCGTCTGCTCCCCGCTTCCTCCCCGCCCCCCTTCCTCTCCATTCGTTCCCCCCCTCCCCGGTCCCTGCCTTCTCCCCCCCACCCGTCCCTCCCCCCCAACCTCCGGAGCTGGGAAGAGAGTCAAGATGGCGGCGAAATCCGATGGCGGTGGCGTGGGGGTGGGCTTCGCCCAGCTGCACAACCTGGACGAGGCGGTGGGCAGCGGCGAGGAGGACGGGGAGCCCGGGGGAGGCGGCTGCGGCGGCGGCGACGGCAGCGAGCCCGGCGAGAGCAGCTCGCTGCACATCTGCCACTGCTGCAACACCTCCTCGTGCTACTGGGGCTGCCGCTCCGCCTGCCTGCGCTCGCTGCTGGGCAAGAAGCCGCGCCGCAGCGCCGCCGCCGCCGACGGGGGGGACCAGCCGCTGCAGCCGCCCGGGGCCGCCGGCCGCCACCCCCCGACGCCCTCGGCCGGCCGACCGCAGCCCGCGTCGCCGCAGGTGGAGCGGCCGTGGCTTGACTGCCTGTGGATCGTGCTAGCGCTGCTGGTGTTCTTCGGGGACGTGGGTACCGACCTGTGGCTGGCCCTCGACTACTACCGCAAGGGGGACTACGGCTGCTTCGGGCTGACCCTGTTCTTCGTGCTGGTGCCGTCGCTGCTGGTGCAGAGCCTGAGCTTTCGCTGGTTCGTGCAGGACTACACGGGCGGCGGGCTAGGCGCCGTGGAGGGGCTCAGCAGCCGGGGACCCCCAATGATGGGGGCCGGCTACGGCCACGGCGCGGCCCGCGGCGGCCCGGGTGCGGGGGGCTCGGCCACCCCGGGGGCGCAGCGTCTGTGCCGACTCTCCGTGTGGATCTGGCAGTCGGTCATCCACCTGCTGCAGATGGGGCAGGTGTGGAGGTAAGAGCACTGCGGGGTGGGGGGCTGGGGGCGGGGGCTGCGGCCGCGCGCGCGGGGCCCCTCGGACGGTCTGAGCTAGGTTGAGCCGGGTAGCCTTGCGCTGTCTTAGCATCTCGCGACGGTCAATAGGTTGCCTGGCCACGCCTTTTGGCCCGGGGGAGGCCCTAGGTCCCGACGTTTGTCCATCTCCGTCCCTGGGTTGCACTTGGAGGAGACCCTGCCTCCACACTCCCGCCTCTCCTCTGCAGACCTCCATCCTGGTTGCCCCCTTTCCCGCTGTGTCCCAAGGTAACTGGCGCTCGTTTGCATCCAGGAGGAGACCTGGCCTCCTTCGGCCGTTGCACTTGGCCTTGCCCCCTACCCCTATAACCCCCACCCCAGGAACATTCTCCCCCCTCCCCGCCCCCGTTTTCTCTCTGCAGTGGCCGGTGTGGGGCCCTGTGGAAAAACCCTAGCTGCCTCTCGTTAAAGCACTCCTTCCTCTCACGCCCCTCCTCCTCCTGCAGCCCCAGCCCCTGCAAACACCTCTGCTCCACACCGCTGCCCTCCTTGAAGGAAAAAAAAAAGACTTTTTTTTCCGGAATAGATGTGCCCTTTTCGCAGTGACAGGGAAAAAAATGAGATGGTATCTAATGGCAGCAAGCGTTTGATGTTAACTCTCACCTCTGGAAAATCACTGAGCCACTCGAGCACCTATTCTGTTTTTAGTGGCCAGGCCTATGTGTGGTTTCTGTTTACATCCAAGATGCAAGCTTGGCCTCAAGGCCCCCTTTCCTCCTGTAAAGTCCTAGTGTGTCAGGTTGATCTCTCAAAACCACTTGCCGAGGAACCTTAATTGTCTACCTCACTGTCTAGCCACATAGTACCTCACTGACTGTCTACCCCACCTCTACCTCATTAACTGTCCACCTCACTGACTGATTACTTCACTGTTTACATTATGGCCTCTCTGACTACCTTCCTTGTCTACCTTACTACCTCACTGTCTACCCCACTGCCTGGACACTTCACTGGATACCCAGACTCATATATGACTTCCTCTATGGTCTGCCTCACTGGCTATCTTTCCCCTCATTGACAGGCTACCTCACCAACTGGCTCCTCCACTGTCTCCCCTCATTGTCTGCTCCCCTGACTGGGTAGGGATCTGGCTGCTTCACTGTTTACCTTTCCCACTCCCTGGCTATCTCACTAGCTCACCACAGGGGTTTCTTCTCCGACTGACCACACTGACGGGGTTTGCTTCCCTGGTTCCTTCATTAGCTCACTCCACCCTCTGTTTATCTCCCTGTCGACTTCATCCTTTACCTCACCGGTTTCCTTCAGTGCTTACCTAACTGCCTGCCTGCTGTTGTTTACGTTACTCTGTCTCTGTCTGCTGTCTCAGTGCCTACCACTTATTATCTATCTCTCTGTACTTACGGGCTACCTCACTATGACTGCTTTGCTAAACCGATTACCTTCACTGTCTGCTCACTGTCTCACTCTCTGCCTCACTGATTACCATTGGCTCTTCTCACGACTGTCTCTCTGTGCTTCCTACCTCACTGTCTGCTTGAATGTCTGCTGATTGTCTCACTGTCTCCCGACTGCCTGCCTGACTACTTTACCAGTCTACCTCACCTACTGACTACCATCAGTGTTTACCTCACTGGCTACCCTAAGAAACCATTGAAACCTTAGTCACTCTGTGTCCTCTGTCTTAAACCTGCTTCAGTGTGTTCTGGATCCAATGACTTTGCTAGTGACAGCATTTACAAGGGAAACAATTTTTTTTTGTCTTTTTTTAGTAGAGTCTATACAGGGATGCATCCTTTCAGTGCATTTTCTCTGAGGAGACTGCCCTAGACTGTCTTCTATGCCAAGTAGACTTTAGGCCTCAGCATCTCAGCTAATAAAGCTGTGCTGTGGTTAGATGTAAGAAAGTTTGTTTTTTGAATGTTTTCTTCATATCTCTATTCTGAATCTTCAGAACATCTTAGAAAGCATGGGGTTGAATTTAAACACTGTCCCACAGAGTTGACATGCAGAGTCAGAAAGAAGTGAGAGTGGGTCTTGATTTTTCTGCTCTTCCCATGGTTGTTGACTAGTGTTCCTAGGTTCAGCCCAGTAACCATTACTCCGGCTGCATTTGTTTGCAGATAACTTGTTTCTTGCTGATAAAAAATTTATGAACAGGAGGATAAATGTTTAGTTATGAACATATCTCAAGCCAAAAGAACATTTTCAAAATAAATCTTAAAGTCTAAAATTTTAACCCTTTCCCCAAATCCATTCTGAATCAAAGTGGGTTTGGGATTGAGAATACAGGTTTTCAGTCTCTTGGGGCTGGTATGAACAGTGAGGAGACAGGCAAAAAGTATAAGGATCTTGAGCTGTTAGTAGGGGTTTTATGCAGCATGTATTTAATAACTAGGCATCTGTTTGAACAAGCTGAAGTTACTGTCACCCTGTCTCCTGCATGTGAATGTGGGCAGTGAGGATGTTAGTGTCATGTTAAATTTTCTGAGAGAATTCCAATGTGATCTATCCCATTAGTTGGAAGTGAGCTCTTGTGACCAGTGGAGGTAAAGGTTAGCTTCAGGCAGTCTTATTGTCAGTACAATCCTCCCTCCCATTTAGCCAAATTTTATTGTGGTGTGCAAAGTTAAGTCCATGTTTTGGGACAAACTAGGAAGTGTAGATTTAGCTTTTAGAATTCAAATGGGATGCACTGTTTGCCCCACTCCACCCTCATTTAACTCTCCAATGTTCACTGCAAAGAAATAACAGAAGATGCCTGTGTTCTTAGTATGTCTAACTTTCAGATTGGAATTTATCTTTATGTAACACACAGAGTTAGAATATTAAAAGACAGTCTAATTGAGCAGGGCTGTTTCATCTTTATTGTTGTGTTTCAAAGGCAGTATTTACTAAGGAAGGATTTCATTTTTTATTTTTGGACTGACTTTGCTTGGAACGCTCTGAGAACAAGGCCTGCTCATTAATACCTGCTAGGCATGTTGCTTGCATTGAAACCATTCACACGGAAGAGCTTGCGAGAAAGGTTTCAGTCTTTTCTTGTTTTCACTTCTTGGCAAACGGTTGCTTGTCAACATATATAAGCATACATTGACTCAGGCCTTTACTGCAGGTCTTTGAGGTTCTAGTTATTTCCTATATCACATTTGTGACCTAGATTGTGCTATTTCATGTGGTCACATAGCATCCAGGTTTTGGTTAGGAAATCCATCATTTGATTTGAGCCATGTTTCTAAGAAAAGATGTCAGTGAAGTTGTACATTGTCAAAATCAGTTCCATTAAACATTGAATAGTTGCTTCTTTCCCTTCTTTTTTTATTCTTCCTTCTTTATAGTGTAAAATGCAAGGAGTTTGCCTGCAAAGAGTATGGTGTCTATTAAGAATGCAGTTCCTCCTTGTGTTGTTTTTCCTGTCAAGATGGCACACACTTGGCATCTCTGTTATGCCGAGCCCAGGCTGGAGCACGGAGAAGCTGCTTAGTTAGGGTTGCTGTTGCTGTGATGAGGCTTGGGGAGGAAGGGCTCACACATGCTGAATGATTGCTAGCCCGTCGCGGGAAGCCAGGGTGGGAACCTTGGGGCAGGAGCTAATGAAGGAAGAGGCTGGGGAAGAGTGCGGCTGACTCTCTCTCCGCCTGCTTTCCTGCTTGCTTTCTTTTTTTCTTTTTTTGAGACAGGGTTCTCTGTAACAGCCCTTGGCTCTCCTGGAACTCACCTTGTAGACCAGGCTGATTTTGAACTCTCAAAGATCTTCCTACTTCTGCCTGCCAAGTCCTGGGATTCAAAGCGTGAGCCACCATGCCCGGCCTCAGCCACCTTCCTTACAGCATCAAGGACCACAGCACAGCGGTGACACCACCCACAACTGCCTGGGTTTTCCCACATCACAAGTTAAGAAAATGCCCTATAGGCTTGCTTGCCACCTCGATAGCCAGTCAAGGCAGTTTCTCATTCGAGACTCCCCGCTCTCATATGACTATAGCTTATATCAAGTTGACATAAAATTAGCCAGCCCAAGCTGGGTGTGATGTGATTTGGTATGGTGGACCTGCTTCTAGGGCACATCAGAGTGTGATTGAGGTCTGTTTAGAGCAAGCTTTCCTGGCACTAATTACTGAACATGTAGCTTGTGGTGGAGCTCTGTGTGTGTTGTTCTTCAGGTGCTTCTCCCCAGGGATAATGGGTGTGCGAGTCAGTCCTAGGGACAAGTCACTCCAGACTACTTCAGTCCAGCGAAGCAGTGTTAGAAAGTGAGGCAATTTTCTTGGAAGCTCTGGCACTCGGAGCTGTGTGATTGAGGTTGCATGTCTGTTGGCTGTGCTGGAGTCTTCCCTCAGCATCTTGGTCTTTACATTTGGCTCCACCTTCAGAGAGTGCCCAGTAGGGGCTGTCGTAAAAAAAGAGTTTAGACTTCATGTTAGTTTTGGAGGGACAAACAACGGTGGATAAACATGCTTGGCATTGCTGCAGCTCCTGGTTAGGATTGGAGATGAAGGGTGCGGGATACTTGCTGTCCGCTAGGGTGAGCACTTACTTGTTGTAACTGCTGAGATTGTGGGATGACAGTGACAGTGGAAGAAAGCTTGAGAAATTATTAGGATGAGAAACACATTGAATTCTGTCTTATATGTGTTTCATCCAATTTAAAACTTGGCACCCATTTTACAGATGGAGTGGGGTCAGAGGAGTTATGTAACCTGTGTGGAGAGATGTTTTGGCACCATCTCAATAATGGCAAAGTTGGTCCCACTTTTCTTCCCTATGGGGTTCTTCTCCCTGAGTGAAGGCCATGGCAGCTGGTGTGGTGCTCTCAGTGACTTTGCTTCCTCCCTTTGAGAGTTTGCTCTTCTGGCTAGTCAGAAGTGGGCCTGTGGTACCCCTGAGGCTCTGGGACCCCTTGGTAGATGAGCTGTAGTTCTCAGACACCCTGCCGCTTTAGTTTAATGCTTTAGATTCCATTGGAATTGAGGCAGAGTTTCAAGTCTTGTAGCTGATGATGACGTCAGATGTGACACACACAGTTGAGGACCACCATTGGGCTTGTCTTAAGAACATTATTTCAGCAGTCTCTCTAATCTTCAACTCTTTTTCAGGGTAGTATTTTCCTGGCTTGAGAGTATGCCAGGTTTGACCCTGTGAGCCACCATTCATACCTGTGGTTCTATCTACAAGCTGTCTCCATTTCTTTTTCTTTGTCGATCTGTTTGGAATGCCTCAGGCTTACAACGTAAAAAACTGCTTACTTGCCAACCTGAGCTATGCATCAAGCTCACCCCAAAGTCAGACTTTTAGATCCATCCTGGGAAATTTTGGTTCATGAGTTCTGAGATAGGGGTGGCCCCAAGAAAAGTATTAGGGACTGGAGAGATTGCTCAACTGTAGGGAGTACTTGCTGCTTTTCCAGAGGATCTGAGTTCAGTTTCTAGAACCTATGTCAAGTGGCTCACAACCTCCTGTAACACACAGGCAGACAAAACACCCACAAGCAGAAAGTGAAAACAAAGGTTTTTTTTTTTTTTTTTTTTTTTTTTTTTTTTTGAGACAAGTCTTATTATGTAACCTTGGTTGACCTGCAACTCACTATGTAGACTAGGCTGGTCTCAAACTCAATGACAGCCATTTCCCCCTGCTTTTTGAGTGATTGATTAAAGGCATGTGCTACTATGATTGGTGAAAAAAATCTTAAAAGGAAAGAAAGACCCTAAATATCCTCAAAGTCTAGCAAGTTCCAGCAAGTTCCCTGAGTTGTTCTTAGGGTAAAAGTGAGAAGATAATTGTATCATCTGATTCATGCAGTATTTTCAGAGTAGTTTTCAAGAGAAAGGGGTAAATTCTAGATAATTGGGATTGTTTTTGTAAACTTAAGCCCTACGCAAATTAGGTTTATTGAGGTAGCTCAGTTGAGGTTTATAAAGGGGCTCTACTTTTTCTAAACTTTTAGCAGGTTTTACAAAGATTTATTAATACATATTTTTTGCGTATTAATGTTTTCCCTGTGTGTTATGTGTGTGCATCTCATGCTTGTACAGAGGCCAGAAGAGGGTGCCAGAACGGCTGGAACTGGAGTTACACAGAAGGTTGTAAGTCACTATGTGGTGCTGGGAACTGAACCTCAGGTCTTCAGCAAGAGAAGCCAGTGCTCTTTAGCATTGAAGTACTTCTCCAGCCTCTGTAGGAGATTTATAATAGAACATTCGTATTTTAACAGTAGTTGGCTAGGTTTTTTTTAAACCTTGAATGGGGTTGATGAAAATGTTAGTTATGTAGTAATGAAATAATTGCTGGGGCCTTATAGTGTGCTTAAAATTCTGAATGTTATTATGGAGACATTTGACACTCAAATGCAGTAAAATTATTCTGTTGATTTAGAATTTTCTTTGGAGTTTTGAACTAAGTCAGGATCTTTATTTGAACACTATGGTGAATTTCATTCTGGAAAACCACAAACTACAAATATCAAGACTGTGGGGTAAAGAGCAAACAGATTACTTAAAACTGTCAGGTTTGTAACTAGACCAGTAATAAAAATCGTGAAGCTCAGATACATATAATATAGTAAGGCTAACTTTCTGTATACCTTTCTTCCGGCTGCATGCCTTAGTGATTCTAGGCCTTCATTAATTCTCACATGTAGAATCCTTTTTAAAAAATTAAAACTCTCTCTCTCTCTCTCTCTCTCTCTCTCTCTCTCTCTGTATGTGTGTTCATTTTCTCACATGATGTATGGGGAGGTGTGCACATGCTACAACATGCACACAGAGGTCAGAGAATAAATGTTGGGACTTGGTTCTCTTCCTTCATCATTTGAATTCTGGGGATTGAGCACAGCTTGCAAGACTTGGTAGCAAGTACCTCTATCAGCTGAGCCATCTTGCTGGCCCAGCGGAGGAAATTATTTGATCCGATTCTCAGCGGGGGCTGGAGAGATGGCTCAGCCGTTAAGAGCACTGACTGCTCTTCCAAAGGTCCTGAGTTCATATTTCCAGCAACCACATAGTGGCTCACAACCGTCTGTAAGGGAATCTGTTGCCCTCTTCTGGTGTGTCTGAAGACAGCTACAGTGTACTCATATAAATAAAATAAATCTTTTAATTAAAAAAATATTCTCAGCATATTTTTGGAAAGTAGTCTTCCTCTTAGCTATCTTTCTCATAATTTACAAGAACATTGATGGCTGCAGAACATGCTAAGAAGAATGGGTTTCAGACAATGCCACTTCCCCATGTGCTGCTGTTCCCGCCTTGCAGTCACACTCGGAGGAACCTGTGGACCCCAAGTGTGTACTGTGACATATTTGAATTGAGAGATGTCGAAGTTCTACTGTACTGTACTAGCTTGGGAGACATGGTACAGTGTTTCACCGTTAAATGAAAGTGATTTCTCTTTAAATGCTTAGTTGGTCCTTGCATATCGTAAGGAAGCAAAGGGGTCTGGTTTAGCCCCTGTTAGTGTCTGCTTCTGTGACACTTCTCGCCACTGGATGAAAAGTCATCTGTTGAATAGTGCGCCTGGAGCCTGGAGTGGTTTGGGAATTTGCTTCATTTGTTATGTGGTTATAGCGAAGGTTTATATTAAAATTCATCTGAGCATACAGTAAACAAAAAGAGCAACAGTAGCCAGTTGTCAGGGAAAAGACTGATGGGTAGAATAAACAGACTGCTTTCTGCAATATAAACAATCTGTTTTCATGATTTTTTCCCCTTTCCTTTTTTTTTTTTTTTGAAGGATGAGTAGAACTTCCAAATCAGGAAGTTACTTAAGTGGGAGACAGCAGATCTGCCTGTATATTAATCACTCTTAGTTTCTGCACTGAGGAAGACAAAACCTTAGCAGCTTAACACAACAGGAATGCATGGCCTGCTGCTGTGGACCTGGCTGCAGGCGGTCTTGACTGGTGATACCCTTGACATTTCTCTGGCACTCGGGCCCCTCAGCCTGCAGAACATCCAGCATAGCTAGGTGTGGTGGATCGGATATGATTGGCCCAGGGAGTGACCCCTTTAGGAGGTGTGGCCTTGTTGGAATAGGTGTGTCACTGTGAGTGTGGGCTTAAGACCCTCACCCCGGTTGCCTGGAAATCAGTCAGTCTTCTACTAGCAGCCTTCAGATGAAGATGTAGAACTCTCAGCTCCTCCTGCACCATATCTGCCTGGATGCTGCCATGTTTTTGCCTTGATGACAATGGACTGAACCTCTCAGCCTGTAAGCCAGCCCCAATTAAATGTTGTCTTTTATAAAACTTGCATTGGTCATGGTGTTTGTTCACAGCAGTAAAACCCTAACTAAAACAATAGAAGAGACTGGGCCTGTTTCTTCAGCCTCTGGTTTGTGACACATACTACTTCCATATAGAAACCAGGCTCAGAGATGAACCCAGTGCACATGCCTAGGTCAAGAATGGCTAGCACACCATGCCAAAAAGAGTTTGCATTTTGGTAGAATGAGGCCAAGAAAGAAATAACTATACTTAAGCAATCTATTATTTAGATTACCGTGGCAAATACATGTTTATGGGGGGGCGGTACAGTCAGTGCATATTGTAGGAAATTGTCAAAGAATTAATAAAAATACACATACATACCACGGCAATGGTCATATGAGTATAGGAAGTTATTGCCTTTTGTGATTGTTTTAAAGTTTCGTTTTGCTTACTGCATGTTTGGGTGTGCATGTACCATGATGTGCCTGTAGAGATCAGAGAACAACCTTTGGGATTTGGTTTTTTCTTTCCATCGTGGGACCCAGGGGTTGACTTCAGGTCATCAGGCTTGCATGGCAGGTACTGTTATCTGCTGAGCCATGTCCCCTGTCTGCTGTCTTCTGAGACAAGGTCTGCTGAGCAGCCCAGCTGGCTTCAGACTTGTGGACAGTTTTCCTGATTCTGCCTCCCAGTGCTGCGATTATAGTCCTGCAATTGCCTTTTATATTTTTGTTTCTTGCTTTAAGTTCAAGGATCAACAAAATTTCCCTAAAAAGAAATATTTCAGAAGTTGGGGGGCCTGTTGATCATCCATTGTGCAGTTCCCTTTAAAAATGTATAGCCAACTTGCCTGTTGGGTCTGAAAAATAATTAACTATTAAAATTTTAAAACTAAGAGCTAAGTTTAATGATTTGAAATCTGAGCCATACTAAATATACCAAAATTAAAATATACTGAGTCATCCTGCTCCTCACCTTGGCATGTTTGTTTGTTTATCTTATTGATTGATTGATTGATTGATTGCCTGGAACTCACCAAGTAGGCATGACCTAGGCATGTGCACTGGGTTCATCTCTGATCCTGGTTTCTATATGGAAGTAATATGTGTCACAACCCAGAGGCTGAAGAAACAGGCCCACTCTCTCCTATCTATGGCAGGATGTTCTGCAGGCTGAGGGGCCCGAGTGCCAGAGAAATGTCAAGGGCACCACCAGTCAAGACCCCCTGCAGCCAGGGCCACAGCAGCAGGCCTGTGAGCTTCAGGCATCCCACTGTCTCCTCCCCAGGGCTGGACTCACAAGTGTGTGTGTGCCACCAGGCTTGACTTTTCTTCTCCTTGGGGGCTCTGGGAATGAAACTCGGGTCCCCATGCTTACTGTATGTTTAACTGACCAGGCTGTCTTCCCAGCCCCTAGTGTCTGTCACAAAGCTATGGCCCTACTCCTAGACTTGTCAGTGTTTCAAGTTTTGAAACATAGTTCATTCGGTTTAGAAAAGGTTGAGTTCTGAATCTTAACCACAGCTAATGTCACTTTAATTCTCTTCATTCTATGGGACTTTAATTGGACCCAGGCTCTTCAAAGAGCTTTTATTTCTGTCTGCTAATATTATAGATCACCAAATATATTACCTAGAAAAAGCTTGTAAAATTATAGTTAGATTTGGAACTTTTTAGATACTAAAATGTACTGGACACTACTTGATATTTGTGTTAGTAACTCTTGGATGGCTTAAAATTATCTGAAAACTCCTTACAAAGGTGTTAATTACCTAAGTGTGACTTAGGTGTGAAACTGAGCCTAATGTGCTGTCGACACAGGTCAGTATGTTTTAGAAGTTCATAGTCAAATCCAAAGATATTAAAAAAATAGGCATCTACCATTCCAGAAAGGAAGTTTTTAACTGCTGTTTAAAAGCACCCTCTCTACTAATTCTCTACTAATAATAGGTTACATTTTCTGTGATTTTTAAATGGCCTTTAAAACTGGGTCACTGACACATGAAAATAATAACTATATATTTATTTAGCAGCTATTTAATAATGAAAGTTCCTTTATGTAATATACCACCAATGAGCCTACACAGGCCTCTAGATGAAAATTCTTGTTTCCTTTAAGAAGTCAATTTGTGACCTGTGTGGATAATAAGACCTTCTCAGACATGAGGGTCAACTGCGGATTACACAGTGGGATTAACAGATATATACCAGAACTTAAGGCAGACTGTGGTAAGGTGTCAGGTAGGAAACAGTCATTGTAGGAATTGGGGTCCTAAAAAAGCGTTTTACAAGGTATTGGTGTGACACACGCATTGGGGAGGGGGTAGGACAGAGCACCTCATTCCACGGGGTCAGAAGCTGAGACCCATTTTTGTGATTTAGATGCAAATTACAGAGGGGGTAAGGTGCAGGCTTGTCTTCTTATACACATAAAAGAAAGATGGTTCATGAGAAGGGCCTTGAATTTGCTTGGCTGCTTGCTGGCACACAGAAGGGTGATGCTGTGTTTTGGAAGAAAGTCGGAAGGATCATTAGTCTTGTAGATGAAGGAAGTGTAGTGTATAGAGCCAAGGAACCATGCATCACTTCTAGAGTGAACTAGTAGATTATTAGAATTTTAAAAAGCGTTTTGAGTACTCACCCAGATTTGAAATGAGTATACATTATGAACAAACTCATTTTCTTTCTCCTTGACTTAGAGGAGAGGCTAAATAACCCTGCATGGATGAGCCCTCTTTGCTCTCCCACAGGGTAGATGTGCGGCCTTTGAGAATGTGATAGGACCTCCTCTGCTTGCCTGGCATTCGTGGAATAGGGTCCAGAGAAGACCTGATGAACCTGCTGGAGACTTGAGCTGTAGTTGGAAGCACACTCAGGTCAGGGTGTCTGCTCAGTGGGTCGATATCACCTCCAAGACGATTAATAAGCAACCAAAGAAGGCACTTTGTGTTCCTTGCAAGTTGCAGGCACTTTGTTCCTGTATCAAAGAAAAGAACAGAATACCTAATTATAATAATCTTCTAATAATTACAATATTTTGCATTCATTTTCTCTTAAAAATCTATTTGAGTAAGTACTAGCCTTCAGAAGATGTTGGAAAATAGTGTTTAGGCAGCTGGCAGCCCGCTGCTGGAGCATGGAGCACTCTGCTGCAGGAAGATTTAGTTGGTCATACACTCTGATTTCTTTGCTGTTGATAATGTGCTGCTCAGTGTTTTGGGAAGGAATGTGCAGTACAGGCTCTTACACTTGTTGTGAATATGTGGAGCATTGCTCACCATCTGGGAGAAGAGCGAACGCTGAGCTCCCAAGAGTGGGGGTGCTGGAGACCCCACTCAGTTCCTCCTCATCCTCCCTCATGTGAGGGTGGCCGACAGCAGTTGTCATTTTGCTTCATCAGAGGTTTAACAATTGGGCTGCATGGGCAGGAGAGTTTACAGAAGGGACATTGCAGTGGGTGTCTTAACCTTTTTAAGCGAGTGACTTTCATCGTGCTTATTGACATGTGGTATTTTTATTTATGTATGTGAATGTTTGCCTGCATGTGTATATGTGCACCATGTGTGTGCCTCAGAGTGGGATGCCCCAGTGCTGGAGTTTCCTGGTGGTCATAAGCCGCCATGTGGGGGTTGAGAACTTAACTCTGGTCTGCCGCAGAAGCAGCAGCTGCTCTTCACTGCTCAGCAGTTCTTGCCAAAACTTAGCTGTTTTTCTTTTAATGTGATATGTTTTTTATAATTGAGGAAAAAAGTACTGAGTAGTATAAGAATAAAAGAAGAAAGTCCTCTCTTACCCTGAAGAACCTCATGGTTAACTGCCATTGGCAGAAAGGGGTTATGAACCCCCTCCCTCATATTTTTTATAATGTGTGCTATCAAATAATTATATATCTAAATTTTTATAACATTTATTTATTTATTTATTTATTTATTTGTTTGTTTGCTTGTTTGTTTTCAAGACAGGGTTTCTCTATATAGCCCTGGCTGTCCTGGAACTCACTCTGTAGACCAGGTTGACCTTGAACTTAAGAAATCTGTCTGCCTCTGCCTCCCAAGTGCTGGAACTAAAGGCGTGCGCCACCACTGCTGGCCGTACCATTTATTTTTAATATTTTTAAAATTTTATGAGTGGATGTTTTGCCTGGTTGTGGGTCTGGTGCCCAGGGAAGCCAGAAGAGGGCATTGGATTCTAGAAACTGGAGTTAACAGATGGTTGTAAGATGTCATGTGGGTGCTGGGTTCTCTGTAAGAGCAGCCAGTGCTCTTAACCACTGAGCCATTGAATTCATCATTGCAATAGATTTGATTGTGAACATAATAAAATCCCATAATTCATTGTCTTAGACCACAGCAGAGGTAAGGAGCTGGTAGATTAAGTTGAGGAAAGGCATAGAAGGCTCATGGTCCACATGACTGGGCTTACAGCTTTATAGTTAGGCTCTTCCTGTGCAGGCCACGGGTGCTTACTGCATATGGTAGCCCATTCCCAAATAAACTGTGGGTAGGCTAGCGACTTAAGTATAGTTACAAGATTTTATATGACTGAGGAAATTTGTAGTCTGAAAGAGCTGCACTGGTTGTGGGCTGCTTGCTGGATGCAGCCCTCTTTGGAAGCAGCGTAGTTGCAGTAAACGTTTCCTCATCGGTTATGTGCAGAACCATATTCACGAGGTCTTTGGAGTCTGTGTGCTTTTGGGCATTGCTCATGCTGGAACCTGGAGACAGCCACGGAGAAAGAGAAGAGCTTCACAATTTAAAATAGATTATTGTGAACACCTTCCTGTGGTAAAGTAAAAGCAACAGTAAATAGCAAATATCAACAAACCCCCACCTCTTCGGCATTACCTCCATGACCACAGATTTTGTTTGGAGGCAGGTGTGGGTTGTGGAGAATGCCCAGAACCACTGTGACAACCTGATGGCTTCTGTGAGGAGCTTGTGTTGAGGTGCTGTTACCGTGTGTGCATTGTCCCATTTTAGTCATTTAGAAACGACTGATCTGTTCTGTGGACCTGTGTGCACTTTTTACGTACTATGTTCAGTCCCTTTAACAAGAGCATCTGCCCTTGCTGTCTGGGGCAGTGTCTGCTGTGGCTATGGTCCAGTTGGTCTATGTGCTGTACAGTGCTCTTATTCCTTATTTGTTGTCACTGAAGTGCTTCTGTCCACTATGGAACAAGGTTTGTTGAACTTCATATTTTTCCTGTAGTTCGGTTAATCCTTGCTTCTAATCAGTCTCTTGTTTTCTTTCTTATTTTTGATGTTTTGTATCTTTAATGAATGGACTCTTATTGATAAGATAATGTTCTCCATTTCACCTTCCATGGCATACTGATACTGAACATAGATTTTAGAAATCACTTTAAAGTCAGCATACCAAAACCAGTAGCCTTCTTAGGTACTTTCTGTTCCTCTTGAATGGACTTGGACCTCCTGTGCCTTGTATTCCTTCGGCTTGTGTCTGCTGGTATTTTGCTGTTGAAAGTCCAGATGCCTGAGGATTATGCTCTCTCTGTAAATCTTAGTCTCCTCTTCAGGATTTCCTTGTGTGTTGGTTCTGGTTTTCGAGGGTTATCATCTTCCCTTCCCCCTACTCCCTTGATTTTTAAGGTGATTTTTTTGTAAGAACCATATTCCTTATCCTGTATGGTTGAGGGTTGCTTTGAAATTTGTGGTGTTATTGTTGTGTTGTTTTGAATTTCAGTGCCAGGGATTGAACCTGCAGTCTTGACCGTGATAGGCAAGTGCTGTACCATAGAGCTATTCCACCAACTTTTTAAAAATACTTTTTATTTTAGGGTCTCACTAAGTTGCCCACAATAGCTTGAAGCTTACTCTATAGACTAGTCTAGCCTTCAGCTTATGGCTTTTTTGTTTGATCATGCAAGTAATCAGAAATGAAAAAAATCAAACAAGTAACAATCTAAGTCCCTCTCTGTCTTTGCTAGCTGGCTCTTTACGGGTCTACTTTGAACAATTAGACAGACTAGTGTCTGGTACAGATGCAACCTAAGGTAAAACCCGAGTCTCCTCATGCTGCTTCTGAGCCTGTACCCTGCTCTGAGCATGTGTGTGGTTCCTGAAATCCTCCCGTGTGCATGCTGCTTTTGATTGCCCTAATTCCCAAGGACATCCTTGTCTTTTCCTTTTGAGGTCTCCTGGATCTAGCTTATGTCTCAGTTATGATGCTTACCTCAGGTAACTCTGAGCAATGCCAGCCTTTCTCCAGCTTGGAAGGATTTGGGGTTAGGTATGCAGTAGATTTTTGTGATAGACTAGAACAGTTACTGAATAATGAATGGGACAAGAAGGTCTGTTCTTCTCCTATTGGGACCTGGAATTAGAGTCCTAGTCAGGGAACATGGGCTGCTGTGCCAGGTGGACAAGACACATGAGAACACTGTAAACTTGCTTCTTATTTTTAGTTGACTTTTCCTTGACTCCAGCTTCTATCAGATGCTTAGCGTCTGACTGATTTGCGGAGCTGTGATAGACAGTTGGCTCCTTCATGATGTTTCACGCGAGGAGGCTGCGCACTTGTAGCCGCTGCCTCTGCTGTCTCCCAGCATCACTCTGTCAGACTCTGCAGGAGTCCTTTCCAGAAAGTACAGAAACATTTGAGTTGTAGACAGGGATGCCCTATTGCTAGCACAGACCCTTTTTTGTAATCAGGAGAATAACCCAGCTCTGATTTTCATTACTTTTTTACCTGAATGCTAGTGTTGATATTTTCTGTCTTATATAGAGAAATACTAGAAGTAAAGGACCTTTGGTTCTTAGTTTATTCAGGATACCATAACAAAATGTTACTCTGTGGGCGGGGGCGCTACATATGTCATATGTCCAAGATGTTTCTTTTTCATGGTTTTAGAGACTGGGAAGTTCAGGTCAAGGTTTTGGCAGATTTGTTTGGTGTTTGATGAGGATATCTACTCTTTGGTTTTTACTAATTATTTAGTTTCAGGTGTTCTATTATAGCACCAGAAATGGACTATGATTACCAAGAGTTTGAGGCCTTGGATGGAAAGGACGGTGCGTATTACCCTTCTGGTGTTTCTTGGCTGCTTTTGTTCTTGGTGGGCTTTTGGTGTCCTTTCAGCCTACTTGGTGCCAAGGACAACTTAGCTCCCTTAGGGTTCTTCTTTAAGGGCACTGATCCCATTCTTGGGGGTTCTGCTGCTTAAAGACCCCACCTCTTAAGGTCTCTTATCTACGGATATTCAGACCACAGTCAATGACCATGTTTTCTGCTTTGAAAATGCATTTCCAAAAGGATCCAAGGACAATTCTGCTTTCATTATGTACAGTTTTAGTTATGTTCTTATTGGTAAAACTTAAGTGCAGATACAGTATTATTTTGTCTGTTTGCTGGATGGCATTTGTAATTAGCTTGTAGGTTGGGAAAGTTAGAGTGGTTTGGCAGCAGTCACCACTGCATGCACACTTCTGAGGTCTTACTAGTGAGGCAGTACAAAGCTGTTTATTGAGGTAAGACAGAGTCTCTATTTCATGTGAGTGGGAAATGACCATGCCATAGTTTCAGTATCCCAAGAGTTGTGCTAAAGTTTCATTGCCAGTGTGATGCAATTGGAAAGGGTTTAGTTCCTTTTTTTGTGGTTGTGGTATAATAGCCAACAAAGCCAACTAACTTAAAGATGAAGGGTTTATTCTGGCCCATGGTTTGAGGATACAGTCCATCATGGCGGGGAAAGCATGGCTGCAATCATGTGAAGTAGCTGGCCACATTGTGTCTGTAGTTAGGAAGTAGGAAAAGGGGATTCTGATAGTTTGCTTTCCTTCTATAGTCATTTGGAGACCTGAGCCTATGGGATAGTGCTACTTACATTTAGACTGGGTCTTCCTCCTCAGTTAGTGTCTCTGGGAACCTCACCAAAGCTTTGTATCATTTTGAATAATCAAATCGACAGTCAAGATTAATTGGGAAGCAGAGGAAGCTCAGTGAGTGCATGTTGTTGACATGGCAGTAGCCCTATTAAAGACAACAATATGGCAGACCTAGGACAGTTTATGAACCCTTCCTCGGGGTAAGGCTCTGCTGGATGCAAAGCCTTCCTTTGGTCCAGATTTGAACGTTGGCAGTGTGAATAAGAACTAGCAACCACAGCCTCCTCCCGAAGGATGAGTGTAACAAGATGGTTCTCTACGAAGACTTCCTGCTTAGATTAGCTAACTACTCCTTCTGGTCTGTACAGAATAATGCACTGAGATTCCAGGGTGGTCCAAGGTTGTTGGTATGTCTCCATCAGATCTAGAACATCCCACCTGATCCCAGTGTGTCTGTTCTTCTATTTTTAATTCCCTCAGGGTTCCAGACAGGTCATTTCCTGACCACGCTGGACAATGAACCACCACAGAAAGTGAGGCTTTATAGAAGGATGACCAAGCCATACAGGATATGACAGTTAACATTACAGAGAGTGAGGCTTGTTAGACAGTCCATGTGAATGTACTAGTCCATTGTGGGAGTGGGACAGTTATGTTTGAGCAGGCTCTCTGTGAAAGCTGTGTTCCTTCTGGTCTCTGTCCTGTGTTTTCTACCTTTTGGCTTGCCATGGTTACAGCAGCAAGTTTCTTGCCAGATACAACTGCCAGGTTCTCAGAATTCTCAGCTTCTAGAACTATGAGCCAAATCATTTTCTATTTATAAGTTTCTCAGTCTCAGATATTCTGTTACAGCAACAGAAATAGATTAAAATAGACCATCTTAATGGAAGTTTAAGGTCTTAGGAAGAATAGTGTATATTGTCTTCTTGGTGTCTCCTGGCTACTTTTGTCCGTGATGAAGCATTTCATGTACTGTATCGGGAGTCACTGTTAATTTCCAGAAGTATGGTGTATGAATTAGTACCCATTTACATTGAAGACTGTGTTGGAGTGGAGAGGGGAATGGGTTGCAAATAAATTGTGACCCTAGTATGGTGTTAGTGAATACCCTCCTCTCAGCTATCTTTCTTCAACCTGTCTTGTTTGTTTAGGTGGGTGTAAACTGAGCTATATATAATTTGGTAGAATTTCCCTAAAGCCACAGGTAGCAGTTGACCTGGCTTCCCTGCTTGAGATAATCATAGGAGGTTTGGTACAGGTTGGACTACTTAGTTCTAGCGTGTTTATTCCAGTAGTTGCTTGTATCCAAAGCTATCCTAACCTGTTGGTACCTTAATACTGTGATGTCCTAAAGCACATCTTTTTGGCGCCCCTTACTGGTGAGGCAGAGTGGGGTGCAGGCAGGTGTAGTTAACTGAAAGTGTCAATGCCTTGTGCTCTAAGTGGTGATATTGGGATAGAAGGCAGGTCTCAGGTGTCCAGGGCTGTCACATTTGACAAGTGTAAGGAACAGTGGAGTTAGCAGAGGGGAAAGAAGAGGCCACTTAGGAGCTAAGATCTTCACTATTACAGCGTGTATATTTGTTTGTATGTCTTCCTTTGAATTTTGGCCTTACGTTGTATATTATTTTATTCTTTGTGATGCTGGGGATTGATTCTAGGGCCTTGTGTGTAGTAGGCAAGCACTTCCCCCTGGGCTCTACTCCAGCCAGCCCACTGTCTCTTTTAAAATAGTGACTTAAAACAAGAACCTCCGAAGTTTGGCCTCATTTTTTTCCTCCCCTCCTCTTCATCTCTTTGGTTTACCCTGCAGGAACCCACAGGAGAGAAGACTAAGGCTAGCATAACTGTAGGGCCAGGTTCATGGAGAGGAAAGGGCTAATGACAGTTCTGAGTACTGGGAAGAGTCTGAACCCCAGGGGCAGGGAGGAGGCGAGGAAGTCTAGCAAGTACTCTAGTAATTGACCTCATTCCTAGCATGGCTGGATGGCACTCAGTAGCAGAGTTTGAGACTGAAAAGGATCAGAGGACTGTGGACTCTGCTTGAGGCACTTTCAAACCTCAGCTGCTCTCCCAGGATTGAAGCTGAAGCCTGCGGGAAGATTTGACTTTCTGGCCCTGAATAGGCAGAGCCAGCGGGGAGTCGAGTAGGGAGCAGAGCGGGCCTGCTGCTCCTGCTTTCCCCATGTAGACAGAAGCATTGCAGGCGGACAGGAGCACGCCTCCTTCCACATTAGCCTGAGAGTGGATTACTAAGGTAGTGGGGCTGTTAGTGAAGGCAGTCCTTTTGAGATTTCTATATAATTTTGTCCAATCTGTACTTTTTGGTTAGAGCTAAGGCAAGGACCAGAGAAATGCCATTAGACCACACTGAGTTCTGTGTAAGCTGCTGAGCTCTTTCACCTACCCTTAGTTCCTCAGCTGGTCAGGGAGGTAATTAGAACACCCCCTCCCAAGGCAAAATGAGTATGTGTTTGGTGCTTAGCACAAAGGAAGTAATATACAAGTGTCACTAGAAACCAACGAAGGAGCGAGGGAGCGTAGCGTGCACACAGCAGTGTAATGGGCGCTGTTCCGTCTGAGGGCCGTCAGCAAGCCTAGGGTGTGCTTTTGTATTATTAATTTGTGCTGTTTTGCCCTTAGACTTTTATTGTAGGACTTAATTCTATTTTGTGGGCATTCTTTCCCATGTATTAAAGACAAACATAGGGGTGCAGATTTCAATAGATTTTTCTGAGCCTTTTTCCCCCGGATCAGCACATGGGGCTGTAGCGATCAGACGGTTTGGGCCAGTTGTATTTTCCCTGCAGCACCCATCATTCACTAGATCCAAGCACATTTGGTAAATGTGTGGCTGGGACAGGAGGGGTTGGAAACGCACATGGGAAGGTGCTGTCATTGCTAACATGAGCTGCTCAGTGCTTACACGTTACGTAAAGAGAATGGTGGTTAGAAGGAGCATCCCTCATGAGAATGGCTTCATGGTTTCTGACAATTTTCCATGTTAAATTTGTTGACTTATGACCATCTTAAATGGTTCTGAGTCTCGCGGAAAGTAATGTTGGTTTATGACTGCTGGTTTTAGTGTTCAATTGTATTTAGCAAAAGGTTCAGCTTTCTCTGTTTGCACAAGCAGAGTGAGTAGGTTTATAAAGTAGTCTACCTTTTTTTTTTTTTTTTTTTTTAAAGAAGAGCGCTTTCCTTTTTTTTAAACATATTTTTCATGGCTCAGAGTAAGCAATAAGCATGTAGTGATTGATATCTGTGAGGGATGTTCTGCTGGGACACTACAGGAAGAACATCCATGGTTTCATAATGGCTTTTCATTCAAGGCGTAAGCCTTTTTAAAAACTGAAACAGGATATTAGGGCCTTGTGCCTAAAGTACTCTGCCAACTGAATTGTATGCCTAGCCTGTGCACACCATTCTTAGGTAGTGTTTTTGGGTTGTGGATTTGTCTTAACTCTGCCTAGAGCAGTGGTTCTCAAACTGTGGGTCACAACCCCAAGGGGTCACATATCAGATATCCCACATATCAGATACTTACATTATTAGTCATAGCAGCAGCAAAATTAGTTATGAATTACCAACAAAATAATTTTATGGTTGGAGTTAGCACATGAGGACTGTATTAAGGAGTTACAGAGTTAGGAAGGTTGAGAACCACCGTGCACACTAGGTAGAAGTATAAGCTAGAGCTAGTTGTGGGCTTCACACTTGTAGCCCTTATACTTGGGAGATTGAAGTAGGAATATTATAAGTTCAAGACCAGCTAGGGAGTCAATAGCAAGGCATTATCTCAGAACAGAAGCAATAGAAAGATAAGTTTGTATTTTCAGATTATATGTAATCCACACTTTGAGTGATGTAATCTTCAGTTCCAGACAGCTCAGATCCAACAGGCTTGTGCTGTAGATTTGACTTATGAACAGAGGTTGGGATTCTTCAACTTTGTGGTCCACCTCTGCCCAGGTTATGCATAGAACTTAGAGTATTCTAGCTGTGACCATTAGCCTTTTGCCATTCTTGCATTCAGTAACTGGCCTTCCCTGTCTTTATGTGCATCCTGGTGGGCAAAAGGGATGCTGGATATCCTTGAATTGGGATGGATTTCTTAGAGTGACTGTGCTGGTCAGGGTTTAGTGGCAGGTTACTAGTAATTACCAGAATTTTCAGCAAAGCCAAAGCTATCTAAGACCAAGGATCATGCCCAGAGTTGACCAAGATCTTACTTGCTGTTTATTTCCTTGTCCTGGCTTTATGCTGAGCTGTTGGTTTTATGCTGGCTGCCTGCTTGCTCTGTCACTAGGTGTCATGTGGTGCTGGTCCCTTTGCCTCTCTTCTTGACCAGTGTTCTTGGATGTGAAGCCCTACTTTGAATTTTACTGTAAGGCTTTATGGATCTGTTCCTCCTCCTCATGATGGTACTCCTCTTTGCCCCTCCGGTGACAGAGCTGCTGATGGCCGCCACCTTGCCCTTCCTCCTTTCCTGGTGAGCATGCTTGTGTTAGTGTAACACTTGAAAGGAAGAAGTTAGAGAGCTTAGATTTGAAGTCACCCATTTCACATTGGGACTTTCAAGAGATGATGTCTATGATTACTGTATTTGGAATTCTTGTGATTCCAACTGACTTGATACCTCTCTACTTTGGCTTGAGTAGAACACTTCTATAACATGCCTTCTATGACTGTAGATGGATGGCTGACTTGCTCACTAATACTTCTTTGAGGTTTGGAAACTGGGAATCTAAGAGGCTCATATTTACATAAGAGAATCTATAAACCTTTTGTTTTTTAACAGTTGAAGGTTATTGAGCACTTGTGAAGTGGTACAGAGTCACCTTGCATAAACTCTCTAGACCAAGAAACTTGAAACTCTGTCTCTTCGTATGAGAACAAACTCCTGTCATGCTGTGGCTCTGTAGCATGTTGCTACAAGTTAAGAGATACCAATACATGTCTGCCTTGTACCAGGTACTGTCCTAAGTTGGGGACATCCATTTTAATTTCTTAAGGGTTGCTTAAGTGCCTCTGAGGAACTGATAATTGCTATAGGCCTTTTCTCCCCAAACATAAAGCTATTCAAAATTTTGAACACACCTTTATGAAGTCACATATTTTTAGGCTCTTAAGACTTTAGTTAAGAAGACACAGTTTTTTTTTTTTTTTTTTTTTTTTTTTTTTTTACTGGGCAGTGGAGGCAGAGGCAGGCAGATCTCTGATTTTTGAATCTCGTCTTCAGAACAAGTTCCAGGACAGCCAGGGTGCACAGAAAATCTCAGTGTTGAAGCCTCCCTCTTTTCCCTAAAAAAAGAAGACATTGTCTTCTCTGAATTGAGCCCCGCTGCAGTGGTGTGCAGGTAAGGAGATAGACGTGCTGTATGCCCCGGGTGAGAGGCCATATTGAAGAGAACAGGTAGTTTGACTGTGAATGAGACAGAAGACAGGATGCTGAGGTTAAATGCTCCTGAAATCTGAACTTGAAGAGTAAGAAAGCTAAATCAGAAGGTCTGAAAAGGTGCTGGAATCATAGCTCAGTGGTTGAGTGTACTTGTGCACCATTCTTCCTAAGGACTGAAGTTTGGTTCCCAGCACCCAAGGCAAGTGACTGGCTCACAATTGCCTGGAACACCAGCTTCCAGGGAATCTCATGCTTTTGTCTTTGGGACATTTTTTCTAACATACTTATATACACACAAGGATGGACACACACACACACACACACACACACACACACACACGGCCATAATTAAAAATAAAATGTTTCTAAGTCTTCTTAATATAAAGGTCTGAAAAAACTAGAAGAAACCAAACCAGCAAACATGTCCAGTGTGTTTTGTAATGGCTGAGGATTCGGATCTTGCCACGGCTGTAGATGAACTGGGAGGCGGGCTGTATGTAAAATGGAAGAAAGCTGGACAAGAGCCTCACTTTGTGAATTTTAGAATGTTACAATGGCTGTTTAATACAGTACTCCAGGAAGTTTGTTCTTTAGTTCAGTGGCTCGGTGGTGTACGAGTGCACAGTGAGTTAAGTAGGCAGAAAAGAAATGTAGGCTGCATCGTGAAGGGGCGTGGTGTGAGAGCTGGACGTGATGTAGGGGATCCAGGGAAGTTTGCTTTATGTAGAAGTGGGAGTGGTGTGTCGGCTGAACAGAGAGCTGGTAGAGAGAGACAGAGCAGGTGAGGACAGGCAGAATCCTGACAGTTCCAACCCAGGGTGGACTCCACGGCATGGCAGCTGTGTCTCATTCTCAGTTCCTGGACTTTTCCTGTTTCTCCGGCCATTTACCCAGCAAGAAGCAACAAGAGAGGATAAGGGCTTATTTGTAATTCTAGTTCTAGACTGAATATGGCCTATCATGGTGGGGAAGTTGTAAACAGGAAGTGGGGCCAGGCTATGAAACCTCAAGACTTGACCTTACTGCCTGCCCTTCTACCTCTGGAAAGGCTCCACCTCCTAAAACACAGCTTTCCAAAACAGTGCTGTTACCTGCGGACCAAGTTTTCAAACACACGCACGCACGCACGCACGCACGCACGCACGCACGCACGCACATTGTGCGTGCGCACTTAAAGGATTTTTTTGACATTCAAACCATAGTAGTTGTATTTAGAATACTCAAGCATCTAAAACCTGGATTTTAAATGTGCCCTCACTTTGATCTTGCTGTTAGTACAGTAGCTGTGCTTACTTCCTTCCTGCCATTGAGGTCTTTGCTAGGCTCTAGTGATGGAAGCACCAGAGTCCAGGTCCCTGGTGAGTTTAGTTGAAGTAGTTAAGGGACAATCCTGGAAAAGATAAATATACTTGTAACTTGAGAAGTCATTCTTCTCTCCCTGCTTTGGCCTGCAGGCTCTGGCCAGAGTGGCCTGCCATCTTCAGGCTGCAGGGACTGAAGCTGAGGTCTGTGTGGCTTCTTTTCTAATTGGCTCCTCCTTTAGGAGTGAGTACGACCATTCTGCGTGCATCTTCCTCCTCTCCCTTCCCTTTTCCTAGTGTGTATTCTGTAATGAGGGCTGATTTCACCCTTTAATTTAGTTGCTTTTGCTGTTGCTTTTAATCCATAAATGCTAGTTGGAAAGGAACCGAAAACCTTTGTGAGGGAAATGATTTCTAATTTAAAATTTATTGATTTTGAGTATAAATTTGGCTCCCTGTTCTACAAAAGGAAGTTTTTGGTTATGGTTATAAAGCCGTTTATATGTTTTATTAACTGACATTGGAAATTAGTTAAAATGAAGGTTCACTAGGTAGACATTGCTTTATATTTCTGTTCTTGTTTTTCTTTTGGTCTCTTCTCAGGAAAAACTCAAGCTACATGTCGAAGTTTTATTGTTTAAAAAAATCTGTCTTGTATCAGAAATAACTGACTTTGGAGAAACTCTTCCCTTTTATGATGAATTTTTACTAAGAAATGCTAGTTAAATGTTGTATAATATCTACCATTCACAGGACTCGGCGTTCATGAGTTAGGGTCTGTTTCCTTTCTGGATTTACTTCCACACATCTGTGCCAGAGCACTGCAGTGTTGAAGCAAGAAAGCCAGGAAGCTCACACTCATGGGCCCGGTCCCTAGACAAGAGTGGCTGGTCTGAGGTGGGTGTGGCAGTGACCTGCCTTAAGACAAGGTGAGGCTGCAGCTTGGAGCCGAATAGAAAGCCACGTGGGGGCTGAAGGGGAGATGGAGGCTGCAGAGGTGGTGGGGTTGAAGTGAAGTTGGGAGGCTGGTTGCTGCTTTCTCCAGAGTCTGCAGATGAGGCTGTGTGCCTGTGAGCTTCCAGCTGGACTTCTCTAGAGACTGATGCCACAGGCCAGGGGGAGTGGGGTGAGCAGTCTGCATCTCTTTTCAGAAGTGTAGTTTCATTTGCTCTCATTTCACTTTGAATCTCATTTAAAGGTCTCAAGATTCCACTAGGCTGCTTGTCCAAGAATGCCTCACAGCTATGAAGAAGGCTTCTAGCCCTGGTGACAGCTGTACGGCTGTAGTGAAGGCTCCTCCTCCTCCAAAGACTACTGCATAGCTGCCTATAGCGAAGGCGCCGCCTGTGAATGCTGCTGGCTGTAGTGGACGCTCCTATGAACGGTGTGGTGCACATAGTGTAGTGGCGGCGTCTGTGAGTGATGCGAGGCTGCCTACAGCGAAGGCTCCTGTGAACAGCTATTGTGAAGTCTTCGTTATTTTTCCTCCTGAGAGCTTGTCTTTTGTTATTTTATATTTTTTTCTTTAAAGTATTTGAATCATTAAGTTTTTGGTCATACTGAATTAAGAGTAGTTTTTCCTTTCAGTTATTAACATGCTAGAGTGGTAACTCTGAAACACTTGACCCTTAATTAGCTGGCAAGGCAGGGCATTCAATCTTCACATCTAAAACTTGGAAACCTGAACTGAGATAGTAAGGCTATAGTGACTCTGTTCAAGCCATGTGCAACCTTTTTGAGTAATACAATGAGCTTTCCAGGGGAGTAAAGTATCGGACAGTGTTCCATGTAGACTGGGCACCAGCGTCCGGTGGCTTTGTCTTCAGCACATGACGGTGATCCCCTTTGAAGGCCTTCACCTGTCTTTCTTCTCCAGAAAGCAGATGGAAGAGTTCCTTTGTCTTCTCTTGGAATCCAAGGGTGAACCTTACACATGAGCAGAGAGTCAGCAGTCAAAGACCCCTCACACACACTAGAAACTCTTTGTTAACTTGCAAGAAAAGTATGTGGACACTTGGGTGGGCACCTTTCCAGAGTAGCACGCTTGCTGTGCTGCGCATGTTGTACATGTAGCAGTGCCTGAGTGACTTCATGCTTCTTCATTTCTATCTGTTGCTTTTTTTTTCCATCATGGTCTCTATTGATCCAGTGAATTGGTTTATTTGGGTCAATTGAGATTAGTTACCTAAGGGAACTGTAAATATTGAACTCAGACATTCATGTTGTTTAACTAAGTGCTGGGAGTTAGTTACAATTCTCTAGATACTGTGAAATAATCTAATTCAGAAATGAATTCTTGTAAATTGTAAGACTCTGGTCGCACTGTTAGTTTTCTGGTTGCAGTGAGGTTACAGCTGTGTGCACATTGGTCTGGAGCAGCACTCACCTCTCTTGCTGTCTTTGACAAATCTGCTCATATTTCTGTTATGTTCTAGTCACAGTGATTGGTAGTAATTTTGTTGAATTATGGTTAGTGAGACCAGTTTGCTTAGGACTGCTTAGGAAAGTTACCATTGGGTAGTGACTGGTGAGTATGTGTCCATTGTGTGTGTGACAGGAGTAACCACTCCAGATGTTCTGCTGGAGGGCTGGTTGAGAAGCAGCTGGTCAGTTTCTCACTTCTGGTTACTAATTTAGTTCTCTTTCTTGCTGAGTGAAAGCAGTTAGATTTTACTGAAGTTGAATAAAATAGGAATGAGAAGCTTTGCTTAGAAGATACATGCGTTGGACAAAGTTCAGGAAAGCTTTCCTTGCAAGCGAGTTGTCTGGCAGCAGCTCATTCTGGAGCACTGGGTGCATTTCCCTCTATGCCCCAGCCTCCTGTCTGCTCTGCAGATACAGTATCTGCTTAACTCTGAGTGGGATGGGCAAGCTACCAACTCGCCAAGGTAGTATTTGAAATCAGAGATGGGGAGACCTCGAGGTGTTTCAGGGTGGACCATTGTCTTTAAATTTTCTAAAGTTCCTTAGCTGATAGCACCAGTTTATTTCAATATTATATTGGTAGAAAATTTTAAGATCTTATATGGTTTCTGTGCACTTTGGCAAAATCTTGTAAATTCCCTTAATTTCAAATAGAAGAAGAAAAGACCTTGCTGAATGCAGTAGCCCATGTTTGTATTCCCACCACCTAGGAAGCTGGAGTGGGAAGAGGGTAAGTTCAAGGTCAGCGTGGGCTACCTAGTGAGATGCCATCTTAAACAAGGGCTGATCCAACTCTGTGGATCCTGGGTTTGACCTGCCTCATGGAGGTTGTGTGTGTATTTCTGTTTTAGTAGTAATGTGTCAATATATTTGATTACTACTGTTGTCATTTCCCCCTAAAATACTGACCTCTGATTATCAGTTATATCCCCCTTCTGTTTGGTGGTTTTTGAATATGGTCTGTACTCTTCCCCCCAGCAAGGCTTCCGCAGAACCAGACTTGTCATTTTAAGCCAGTCTTATTATTTCTTTGGCTGATGGGAGCTATCAAGAACTTTAAAGGGCTAACTTCTGTTTTTTTAAGGTAAGGACAAATGTGAAGCAGAAGGAGTATAAATGGAATATGGGCAAGCTTAAAAATAGAAATAAAATAAACTTCTTGCTGGTTGATTACCAAACAGCTCTTAGGTCAACAACTTTGAAATGAGGTTGCCTGATTAGGATTCACTTCCAGCTGCTCCATTCCCTGGCCCTGTGCTTCCTGGTGTAGCAAGGGCTTTCAGGGAACATAGTGTTTACATGGGTGGGATGAAATTAGATTGTTCTCTGATGATCATGTACTAAGTTAAATTATTGCCTCTTATATGACTAAAAAGTAAGAAGTCACAGAAAATTATGTTCAAGGTTGCTTCTTTTACACAGCTAATGTATAGCCTTAGAAAATAAATTTCTAAAGTAAATATAAATATTTTGAAATGTGACTTGTTCTATTTACATACTTCTGTTGAAAAGTGGCATTGTGATTACATTTTCATTAATATGTGCCAGTGTGGGTTAGAACTGAATAAACATAGTTTAAGTTAGGATGTAACGGGCGCTGATGAGCCTGAATTCTGCCATATTGAAGGCTGAGTTCAGTCATCAACACTTCTAACAAAAAGTAGAGAAGAAAACTGGAGTGCAGTGTCTGTTTTGCTTTTACTCTAAGCTTTTGAATACTTTGGGGACAAAAGTTACTGTTTTCTAATACAAAATGAGCAAGTTCATTGCTGAGGAAGAAAGGGCGCCGGGAAGAACGTCCTGGGGAGGGGCTGCGCCTGTCTCAAGGGACACATAAATTGACTCAGTTTCTTTATTCCTTGGAGGAATCCTGATGCCACGTGTGCCTTTAAATTAAGCAGCGTAACATAAAACTGCATTTATTGGGTACAGTGAACAAAGCTTTTTTTTTTTTTTTTAATTTCAATTGCAGTTAATAGAAGGGGGAAAAATAGCTGGGCAGTGGTGGCACACGCCTGTAATCCCAGCACTTAGGAGGCAGAGGCAGGTGGATTTCTGAGTTCGAAGCCAGCCTGGTCTACAGAGTGAGTTCCAGGACAGCCAGGACTACACAGAGAAACCCTGTCTCAACGCCCCCCCCCCCCAAAAAAAAGGATCATAGAGGCCCTTGGTGTCTTTAGGTCAGTATCACTGTTGGCCTGCAGCTGCATGGTGTTGTAGGCTGTGCTTTCTCGTGTGCGTGTGTGTGTGTGTGTGTATGTGTGTGTGTGTGTGTGTGTGTGTGTGTTGCTGCTGAGGGGCATGGTGGGGGCAGTGCTGCTGGGAGCACACCTGTGGACACTTGCTTCAGTGTGCCACAGAGGCGAATGAAGGTGCTCGTCCAGCATTACATTACATGTTGACAGAGTGTCTGTCCCCTAGTATTTCAGCTTCTGCCTTGTTGTTGTTGTTGTTATTATTATTATTATTATTATTATTTACTGTTTCCATTTGCTTTTATTGATTTTTTTCTTAATATTGCCTTGCAGTCAGTTTTGGGAGATTCTGGCAAATATTTTTATACAGCAGTTGTGTTCACATGCACTTCAGATGGCTTTGAGTCATTGCTAATACTTAGATTTATTTCATTTTACCACACTACCAGGAATATAATGTTCTATACCATATTATTCTCAGTTTGATTTAAACGTTTTTCAATTTCAGAATTTCATCATCAGTCTTAGGTGAACAAGCAGAGTTCATCAATGTGGACTTTAAGATCATTTTGAAATTTACAAAATACACATACTTGGGTTTTACATCAACTTTGGTCAGATTTAAATTATAGAGCTTTCTGGTTTAGAGTGACACTTGTTTTTCCAATTGCTTTGATGTGTCTTTTCTGTGCCATAATTGAGGTAGGTGGTTGGTGGAGAAACGTTCTATAATGAGTGGGTTCCCTATGTTATGCTTTTAACATAGCTTCAATATTTTCTTTTTCTGGCTTCTTCAACTTCAAGCTTATCTATTTTTACTTGTACTAAGAATTGGCATTTAAAAAATTTAACTTTCTTATGTTAAGATTTAGTTACTTTCAGAATTTTGGTGTGGTTTTCAATTTGATTAAGTTTGTAGATAATGTATAATGCTGTATCAGATTTCTCCTTTGCCTGATCACCATTTGTAAACAAGTGTTTGACATTCTATGAGGTTAATGGACTTTGTTGTTGCTATAACTCTCCAGTTTTGCATGGTGATCAAGATGCTGGAATCTTTTGTAATCCATTAATAGCTTTTATTGCTCTAGTATCTGTTGAAATTCTCTGTTGTGAATTTTGAATAGAAATGCAGCTGTCTTTGTGCTATGGTTAATGTGATGCGTGTGTCCTGACAGTTGTTTACTACTAACTTTGCCTGTCTCTCCCTATTACAGTTTTAAATATATACTGTGTACTACATTTTCAGAAGTTTTGTTAAGAATTGGTAGAGAAAAGCTGTGCACCTAATAAAGTAAAAAATTTGACACTTTTGAATATATATGCTTGTCCATGAAGCTTAGCGTCGCGGTGATGAACACATTTATCCGTCACTCGTTGTCTGGTTCTGGCTGTTAAATCACTACATTACGGGGAACCCACACAAATGAGTCTCTAGTTCTGGAGGTTGGAAGTCTGAGGAGAAGGTCTCTGGCATGGTCGGATTCTTGGTGCAGGCCTTCCTTCCTGGCTCACAGATGATGGGACGGGCAAGACTCTGCTGTCGTCACATGTCAGTCCTGTCACCTCTAAAAGGCTGCACCTCCTAATTCCATCACATTGGCCATTAGCATTTCAACATCTGGATTAGGGGGAGTGTGCTGACTGTCAAATGATATGCCTCTCCCACTCTGAGAGGCCTCCCAGCTGTCCTCTTGTCCAGGCAGCCGTTGCTGTGCTTCCTTTCTGAGGTGCCCGCCCAGAGTTTTATGGTAGTGTTTTATTCATCTTTCAGCTGGGTTTCTTTGACTTAGCACAATTAATTTCAAATTTATTCATGTTATGTGGGATTATTAGTGTATCGTTTTTATTGCTAGGAAGTGCTGCGTTGCATGAAAACCCAGATCTGTCCACTAATCTGTTAACGGACATTCCCGCTCCATGTAGCTGGGGACGGTTACAAGTGGATGGGCTCTCAACATTTGGGAACAAGTCTGTGTAGACATATGCTTTGTTTCTCCTAGGGAAAACCCAGGAAGGAGTCATAATGGCAGATTCCTTAAAAGTTGTAAGGAATCACCAAACCATTTACAAGAATGGTTGAAGCATTTTTTGTTTTTCAGCAGTATGAGACTTGCTTCACACTTTTGCTGAAGGCCACCATAAAAACTAACAAAAGAGTCCACAGCTTCCTCGTCTGAGATGATAGAGATTTATTTTCTCCAGTTCTGGAGTTGAGTAAGGCCAAGAGCAGAGTGCATAGGGTTGTTTTTTTTTTTTCCCCCAAGGCCTCTGCTTGACTGGCCTGTGGTCCCTTTTGCTTTTGGGTGCTCTCTCCTCCGCCTGCAAACTCCTGGTGCTTCTGTTCTGTTCTTTGGTGTTCCGTGATACTCCGTTTGGACTGGACATACCCATCTCTTCCATCTCCCTCTTCCTTATTATTGTATCTTCATTTTCTTTTTGGTCATCATCTCTCTAAGATGACTTTTTTTCAATTGTGTATTTTTGATGGCTTTGCTATGAGGGTATTTGCTCTTATTGTGTCTTGTTTCATTAACAGCTTGGTGGAATCAGACTTAGTTTTGTTTTTGTTTTTTTTGTTTGTTTGTTTGTTTTTTTGAGACAGGGTTTCTCTGTGTATACTTGGCTGTCCTGGAACTCACTCTGTATACCAGGCTGGCCTCGAACTCAGAAATCCGCCTGCCTCTGCCTCCCAAGTGCTGGGATTAAAGGCATGTGCCACCACTGCCCCGCCAGACTTAGTATTTTTGATGCTCATTTTTATGTATAATGTGTTCTCCCTCCCCTGCCCCTGGGAAGGAGTGGTGTGTGTGTGTGTGTGTGTGTGTGTGTGTGTGTGTGTGCGCGCGCGCGCGCGCGCGCGCGCGCACGCATCAGTGTCAGTGTCAGTCTTTGACCCTCTCCGGATGCTCCATTGTGATGTAGCACACAAGGCTTCCTCGCTGACATTTTCTGCATTCCTTTTACATGTCTACCTCACCTGTTTCTTCCATTCCATTTTCCTTTGTAATTCTTGTTTTGGACTTTTACTCTGCTGCCCTGGATGGTCTGAAACTCATTATGTAGACCAGGCTGGTCTTAACTGACTGAACTCCACTAGGCTTTTTTGGAAGTCTTGCTTATTAGCTTAATCACCTCTTGTCTTAGCTGAATTCTTGCTTAGCTTAATCACCTTTTGTCTCCTCAGCAGGGGCCTTGCTCTAGAAGGGGGAGCCTTTGATTCCCTGTGAGTCAGACTACAACTGGGAGATCTAGCCCTGCATTCCTGTGCTTCCAGCCTGTGTGGAGCGGGCTGAACACCTGGCCTGTGTGTCTCTGTGTGCCCTGTCCTGTTGGGCTGAGCTGGCCGACCTAACACTGTCTGCCCTTCTCACAGAGTCCCCTGCAGCCTGGGGGCAGGGTCCCTAGCCTGTGGCCCGTGACTGGCATTTGTTCCTATTTGTTGGTGTGTTGATGTCCACAGGATTCTTGTCGTTGAGTGTGTCAGAAATGATGTGAGTGTTGAATTTTGTTACCTGGGTTTTTTATATTTCATTTGAGAAAATTTTATTCAGAGGTAAAGATTTTTATCTTATCACAGACATAAGAATTTACTTTTATTTTAAATTAACAGCTTTGTCAAGAGGGCAAAGAGAATAAAACTGATAAAACTTTAAAATATGTATTTAGTATTATTAAAGGTTAATTATTTTATTGTGGAATTGGAGAACTAATTGCTTTTATCAGTCACTAAGTCCTCAGGGTTCTCTGGACTGTGACGGCTGCTGAGTGTGTACTCCTATTGAAAATCTCATCCTGAGGTCACTTTCTATGAATTGCTCCAAATACTGCAGCCTAAAAAGTGCTTCTGACTGTGAAACATACATTATTTGTTTTGTGTATTTTTGCCTAAAGAATATAGATTATTAACTTGCAATAAAATTAGATACTTTGTAAACCCCAAGAACTAGAAACTTAATTATCAATCACAATCTTTCTGTTTTCATCCACTTGAAAGACCCCCTTGGTTTGAGTGTTTTATAGCTTTAATAAAAGTTTTCAGTCATTTTATGTATGGCTCAATATTAGGACTAAATAACATTTCCCTTGTTCTCATATTTTTTTTGTTTTTAAACTATAAAATAATTTCTTGTTAATAATTTAGTGCTTTTTATGCTATATGTTAACATATATTCTGTATTTTTAACACAAAGGGTTATAGCCCCTTTTGACAATATAATGGGAATAAATACCTTTTTATATCATTAAATCATTCTACAGCAAACTTTTATGGAGTGTAGTATTTTATTTTATTTGCACTGTAGAGTAATTTGCTAGCTTATTATTGGTCATTTAGGCCCTTTCTAGGTTTTGCTGTTATAAATAACTCCGTAATAGATACTTTGTGGTGATAGTATCACGTATAGTCATGATCATTCCCCTAGGTAAATAATTTGTGTATTTATATTGGAGGTGGAGGAATAAGATGGAGGGTGAATTCAAAGAGCTTTCCTAAAAGGCTGTGTGTGTGTGTGGGGGGGCGGGGAATATAGCTCAGTGGTAGCGTGCTTGCTTGCCTAGCATGTAAGTTCTGGCCTTGATCTTCATCAACCCCATCCCCAATCAACACCAACAGAGAGACTAGAGACAGAGAAAGAAAATAAAGTGAATTCATATTCCCACCTACAGCAAAAGGACCAGCAAATGAAAATGCCATGAAGATTTTATACCATAAGGCTGCACAACCATCAGTGAATGCTGGTCGTGGTCAGGTTATAATGTAGCTATAAATGCCAATGTCATAGGGTGTGTGGTTATTTTATTTGCAATGGTACATGCTGAGTTATTGAGCAATGTCTGAGGCTTCCCATTTAGTATATGCTTTCACTTACGGTATTGGGATAGGACATAGTCAAGATAGACAAAAAATGACATGTGGCTACTGTGAAAGAGAAGACTGGGGACTCAGAGAAGAGAGCATCAGGGGCAGTGGGGCAAGGGGGGTATTGCAAAGGAGGGAGGGCTGTTTGGAATGGTGAGTTAGAGTTCTCTGACTGGACCAGGACTCAGGAGAGGGGTGACACAGGGTACGTATAGAACAGCATTAAGTGTCAGTGCACAGGGCTGTGAGCACCATGGGTGCTTCTAAGGAAATGGAAGGGATTTGAGAATGGGGCGTTTGGATAGAAAATCAGATGAAAAGACAGATCAGTTTGTAAATGGCCTCACAGGCAGTCTTGGGTTTAACATTTACTCCGTGAGTTAGGGACTTTGCTGGGTTTATGGCGGGGAGGGATTCTAGTAGAGACACACATAAGCACAGTTGGAGTGTGGAATGGTGGTGAAACCAGCATTTCCTTGGGAAATGACGTTCCTCTTAGAAGGGATCAGGCTGTTGGGAACGAGGGACAGTTTGGGGCATTTCCACTGCTGCTTTCTAAAGAATGGCTGAACCCAGCAGCTCTTTTATCCCAGCGTGGATTGATCCGTAATTAAATGCCAAGTTCTTTGTTTAGCTTATATTATGTTAGCATTCCTCTTTTTAAGTGTGTGTGTGTGTGTGTGTGTGTGTGTGTGTTCGTACTTATGTATGCGTGCATGGGTGGGTTGGCCCATGAGGGGGCCTGAGGAGGCCAGTGGTTGGTTGGTGGGTGTTTTCTTCAGTCACTCTCTATTTGTTTTTTTGAGACCTTTCTGAATCTGGAGCTCACCATTTTGGCTAGACTGGCTGGCAGGTGAGCCTCTGAGCCCTGCCTGCCCCTCCCCCAGTGTGGGTGTTATAGGCACCAATGCCGCTCCCTGCTTATTATAAGTGGGTGTTGGAATTACAAAGCAAGTTCTTTACCCACTGAGCCATCTCCCCAGTCCCTATCTTCCTTTCCCAGTTTCTCCGGAGAGTGTGTATTTTAAAGAAGCACCATTTCCTTCTGTTCAGGGTCTATTCTGAAAGGCCTTACATATTCAGGAGGAGTATTTTGCAGTCTTTGT